>JASXSY010002799.1:0-410559 GCA_034509805.1 Sipha maydis
GTCCCATGACAGAAGAGTTCAAATCGATTAGACGTCGAAAACTACGTAACGGATTGATGCACCGCTGTTGGTCAGGTATCCAGTAGTGTTCCGTGTAGTTCTGTCGTTCGACAAACGTGGTTAGGATTCATTTTTTCATTTTATTTTCTTTCCGGATATCTGTACGGTTTGCTAGGCATGCGTCAATGTCAACGCTACAAAACAACCCTTTGTTGAAACTACTACTAATCCAATGGACGAATTCGTATTTTATTTTTCCATTCGATTGTGTCAATTCAACTGCGGAACACGTGTATACATATTATATTGTACATTACCGCTGCATTGTAATCGGGTAGGTACTCCACAGTCTGTTGGTTACAGGATACTACGGTAATGTATTTTTGATTTCAATAGACCAGTGGTCTTAAAAGTTTCAAACACGGGTGCCACGATACTTAAAAAAAAATAAAAATAAATAGCGACCAAAAAATTATGTTATAAAAAGTTGGTCGCGGCCGAGACATGTAGCGAAATAGATTTGTGAGAAGCCGTATTTAAAATAAAAATATGTGAAAACCACTGGGTAATAGATAATAGCCGGTCGAAGGGATCTGCTAAAATATTTGAAAGTCCTTTCGAAAAATTGGATTTTTAAAAGAACGAATATTTACGAATAAAAATAAGATGTGTAAGTTGCTATACAGAAGAAAAAAGGTCCTTGTGCTAGTTCTTGCACGGCGGAAAAAATTAAACATGAAATTTCGTACACAGTAATAAAATTGACTTATGTAAGTAAGAGTGAACTTTTGCTATATTATGGATTAGGTATTGATATTTATTTTTAAACTATACTCCATGTATTAAATGCAATAGAATAGTAAAAATAGTATACTATATTTTACACATAAAAATATGATAATAATGACAATAATAAACAATAAAAATCGTAATATTAGATTTTAAAAATAAATAGACGATGATAGTGTAATGTAATAAAAATCACATTTTGCAACATAGTAGGTATAATGTTTTAAAATAAAAATTATTATAAATTGTATAAGGTTTATTTCTGAAACTTAAAAATCTGACATTCGTGTTGATTAATTTATAAAATCGAATTTATACGTCAACTTTACCGATAAGCTAACGTCATACACTACTAAATGTAGGCAATTACATAATATACAATTGTTTCTGGCATGTTGTAAAAAACGCACCTTTCTTTTTTCTACCGTGTAGTTTCACGTACACATCATATTACTCGACAATTTAGGAAGTAACATGTGTATTTTTTTTTTACCCGCGAGGTCTCGTATTGGAATTCACATTCGCCGGACGTGGCACGCGGTAGTCCCATTCGAAAAGTTCAACGTCGTAAATCTATAAACGCCGAAACGCGCGATAAATCCGCCTTGCGGACCGCGAACGTCCAGTGCCGCGCGGTTTATCTTTATATGAAACGGTATTTTTGGTCGTCCACGTATAAAGGACGTGCTTTGTTTTATACCGCTCGAGTATATATATATATATATATATATATATATATATGTACGTAAGTTTTACGTGTACCCGAGTATGCGGGCGTGGAAGGGGTGTGTACGGGTGGTGGTGGGCGGTTAGAGAGCGGCATACGTACAAGGTATAAAGTAAGGTATACAATATATTATACGTGTGAGCGTAAAAAGCAGATTTTAATGGAATCCAGATTTATCTAAAACTCATTACTTCCCCCGTTCCGCGCACGCATACGTCTTATGTCTCTCGACGAACAGTAATTTTGTGCGCGCGCGGCGGTAATTTTCTCTCTCCGTGAAATAGTACACGTTTACTTTTTACTTTAATCGCATTTCGTTAATAAAGAAGACGTGCGGCAACAAATCTCTTCCACGCATCCAAATGCAATTTAATATGTCACATGCGAGTAAATATATATATATATTTGTTTACGATGCGCGCCGCTCGTGGTTGGAGGCGATGAGTCATTTGCAACGCGTACTCGCATCACGGGCTATAAAATAATAATAATATTATGCGCATGCTCACGGTGACGCCAACCGACCCGATCCGAACGCGTGCACGTTCGACAGTCGCGAAACGAGATGAATTTATCGTACGCGAAAAACAAAACGGATCGGACGACTGACAATCGCGCGTGCGTGCATCGATGGACATTATGATAAGTGCCGCGGTCGTCACAGTGCTCTCCCGTTTCAAAAGGAGAAATTAATGAAACGAATCCGTTCGGTTGCCGCGCGATACAGCTATAACACGTCGAAACGTTACAATTCATTTCGACCGGAGGTGCGTGGGGGAGAGGATTGGGCGGAGATCGTTCGCGATAATATTTTACAATCAACCTCGATTCGCGTACAATTGGTATTGCTGCGCCGGTGATGCGTGCGAATCCATGAAAATCCCGACCATCCCTCCAACGATGTGCCGGGCCCTTCGATGATAATGATGATGTGCGTACGTCCGTACTATACGTATTTAAATCCGCTGCACGCCGAACGTAAACCAAAATTCGATCGGTTATTGTTCGCAGTTGCCGTTCCGAGATCCGCGCACTGTGCCGTGCACAGGGGATCCACTAGTTAGTTAGGCTACTTCGTGAGACCACTTATTATGGCTCAAACTGGATCATAAATTTATACATTGTAGCAAAAAGAACACAATATCATCAAATAATATTTATGTTTTTCAGTTTATTCATTATTTACATTGAAAACATTAACAATAATTTTTTTTATGGAAGACGTCTTACACGGGGTCCGGTATAGATATGATTTACTGATTTATACAATTAAGCCAGTGGCATGATTTGGAGGATGACAGCTGGGACATTTGCCTCAGTATAAATTTCAATGTATAGTCGGCATTCTTAAAAAATATAAGAAATCTTCAAGAGCCCGATTTTTTCAACAAATATTAACTCTGGATGAACCGACTTCCTGAATCTTCTCCTAGATATATCCCTGGAGCTATAGTGCCGGTGTCATAGGATTCTATCACCCTCAATAATTTTTACCTCCTCCGGTAAATATATTCTAGGTTATATTTACTGGGGGTAAATATATACTAGGATATTTTGACATCAAATGGGGGGTAAATATATCCTAGGACATTTTTACCGGCGGTAAAATAACACTAGGATATTTTTACTCCGGGTAAATATATACTAGGATATAGTTACCTCCCCGGTAAAAATGTCGTTTAAAGGGGGGTATAAATATACTAGAATATAATAACCTCCCGGGTGAATATATACTAGTATATAGTTACCTCTCCGGTTTAAAAATGACCACTTAAGCCGAGGAAACGATTCTCTTGCTGAGTGAGCTGTCTTAATACTTGTTTAATCCCTATATATATACAGTGTAACCTCTCTATAACGGAATCGTATGGGACTAAATAATTTTTGTTAAAAAGAGTTTTCTGTCATGGAGTGGAAGATATTGTACATATTATTTGCACTGGGATTAAGAACATGTTGCGTTATAAGGAGGATTCCATTAAGTAGAGGGTCCGTTATAGAGAGGTTTCACTGTACTCGTATTTACACAAAATATCCTAGTGTTATTTTACCGCCGGTAAAAATGTCCTAGGATATATTTACCCCCCATTTGATGTCAAAATATCCTAGTATATATTTACCGGGGGAGGTAAATATTAACGGGGGTGAATATCGCCTGTTACACCGGAATAAATAACGGCAATTATCGTGTTCCTATATACGGTAAGAGTATGGCTTACTAATCTGTAATGTATGATTTATCAATAATTTCATGTTCGAATACGATTTGAGTGACATTTATGCCGTTGTACCCAATTTATTTATATGGACATCGGGTAAGGATTTTATTTTTTTCCCCTCGATAGGTACTATATATTTTTATATGATTTGTATTCAAAAATCGCCCAAATAGATGTCGATTCAAATATTCAAGTGAAGGAAATGTTTACCATTGTAATATAATGTTTTGACAAAGCACGTGTTTTATAAATAAATAATTTCTCCGTGTGTTAACTGCAATTGTCACTTCCTCATTGATTAATACATTGATAGATTATACTTAATGACGATTCTATTCACAAAAAAGTAATGCAATTAAAATAGATAAATATATATTCATGTTTGATGACTGTCGAGTTGACAAAACAAAAGTATTGATTTTGTGATACATTTTGTTGTAAAATCAGTGACAGCAGATACTTTCATTTATTTTAGATTAAAAACAACACAACACGCGTTTGAGCCATGGTTAATGAAATGAGATGAACGTGTAGGTTTTTATAATATATTTTCGTTCGTTCACCGTAACTTTCAATATTCAAAGCGGAGAAGTTGGGGAGATTGTTTACAAATATGTGTTTTTGAAAAAAATGCCTTTTAAGTAGCATTGGATTATCCGTTGGATTGACATTTATGTCCAAATAGTTTCATGGCATACCACTAAATATAAATAAAATATTCAGTACAGATTACAAATAAGAAAATTAATTTTTCAAGTTTTTTGGTAGTATTGAGAAAATTGGAATTTATATAAAAAAAATATTGGCAAATACTTTTGTGGTTGATTTACATAATAAAAATAAATCAAATATTTATTGTATACTATAATTTAAGTGTTTCGGTTTTCTTTTTTTTCTTTTTAGAAAATTTTACTTTACTCTGATGGAAGATGGTTATAGGACTTGAATACCACAGACGCTACTCTTTACTGTAATATAATATTTATTATTTTAATTATGACTTACACTTGATAAAACTATTGCAGCAATTAATTTTAGTTTTCTGTGCCATAATTCATTACAGTCCATTGTAAAGCTAATAGTAAATTATTATGCTATAATTCAACTATAAATAACAAATAATCGGTGGGTAATTGTCAAGCGTACATGTTTTTAAATAATAATTATGATTTTATTATCAATCATCATTGTATCTTTTAACTTATGATTTTAATCGAGTTATATCTGTATAATATAATATTGTTTTTGTAATATATACTGTTTTTCCTAATTGCTTTGATGTAATAACATAATATAGGTAATTAAAAGAAAATATAATTTGTACTGATGAGTTTCATTTAATAAACAATATTTATCATATATTACTTATTTGAAGACGGTGTGCGTTACGGTAAATTAAATGTTAATATGAAAAAATGCAAAATTTGGAAAATAATTTTGATTTTAATAAACAATGGTAACTATTAATAAATTATTTTCAGTGGAAAAAAAGAAAATTAAATACTAAACTACTCTAAGAAAAAATTATATTTACAGATAATGTACGAGTGTATTTAGTGTATATACTATAGCTAAATTTGAGTTTCAAGAATTGTACACACTGCGTTCGTTGATGGCTTAAAGTAGTTAAAATATTATTTTTTACCATAATATCCCATGGATTGTACGCAGTACCAGCACAACGTGATGTGTGGTAATATTTTTTCACTGGTATGTATATATAACAGTGGATTTCAAGGAACCACTTGTCTTAAAAACTAACCTTGTTTTCTTTCCACCCATTTTTGGAATTAATATACTGTAAGCACATAAATTTACAAAAGTTAGTTCCCTCTACAAATATAACTTTTAGAGTACAAATCAGAGGACTTTAGTAGAAGCAAAAGTTTAAAAATATCTTTTAAACTTGGCCAAAAGTTAAATCTATTTTTATTAATATGCATAAATTAAATACATATTATTAAAGATGAAATTGCATATAAAGAATAGTGATGGTTTAGTTGCTTAGAGTTACCAAAAAATAAGAAAATAAAAATATTGTGATGGCACTTCTTCAACTTGGTAAAATTTTAAATTTATTTTCAGTTGAATTTTTTTATCTTCTTATCAGTAGTATCGCTATTTTAGTCTCTTAGTCTGAAATAAAACTGTATTTTAAATTTTGAGTGGTCTGTTTCACCGAACACACCTTTGCCAAACTGTTTTTTCGCCAAAATTTATGTTCCTATTTAAAAGAAACCTCGGCTTCAGTCTTTCCGTTGATTCCTCGGTGGTGAGACCAATCTAGGTTGATTCACGTACTGTACGACGAAAGACTATATCGGCCATTAGATACGCTAAATATACGCTAAAGATACGCTAAAGATACGCATTGATACTGACATTTACCCTACGTAATAAATTATTGAACCAAGCTTACAACCAACTTACCCTTACTAGTCGGCAATGTGAGAGTCGGGTGATTATTAAAACGGTCTAGTAATAGTTTGTAATGAAAATATTAATAAGAAATTCTACCCTTTCAGTCGGCAGTAGTTTTTTCATATGTCTATTGAAACCGGAAAGACCCATGCATTATAAGTATAATTATATACAAAAATAATATACTTACAAATATTTATTAATTTTAATTAGAATCAAGTGGTATTGTGGTATTGCTATAATATGGTATTTTAATGATTATTTTGTTGTATGACATTAAGAAGAAACCCCAGAAGGAATAGTTTGTTTTTCAACAATTTCTCATTTCATGTGGGTTTTCCAATTTAAAAGTAATAAAGCTATATTGTAGCTCTACGCCCGTTAAACTGCACAAAACAAATAAATGTAGAAAATAATATTAAACGCTTTACAATGTAAAGTATTTTAATTGCAATGCCTGTAGAAATATAATAAAAATAATCAATATACTCTTTTAGTTCCAATGGCTATACTTCACATTGAATCAGAATTTTTTATAAAAATATTCATTGAAAAAAATTACTGAGATAAAAATTATAATTACATTGCAACTTTTGTATCATATGTCTACCATTCAGTTAGAGTATTATAATTATAATCTATATAATATATAATATAATAATATATTATTTACTTTAGTTAAGCTATTTTGAATGAACTTCAACTACTCGGCAATTTATGTGGTTGTCTAAACAGTTCATAAAAATTAAAAAGTAATTGAACGTACTGATGTATAATTTGCTAGTGAAATCTATGGAATGAGTGATATACTTACGGGGGCGGAGAATAGAGTTTTGATTAAACTTTTCTTTTGCGGAAATCTAAAAATAAATAATAAAAAAAAAAAAAAAAAATCCGACCATACAAATAAATTATATGTGATCATATTTTAGTGTTTCATGTGGAATAAATAACATTATTGTTTTATTAAATCAGAGAAGTTAATATATAAAATACATCGGGGAATGAGCCTAATTCCCCATAAATGCTACTAAATTGTTGTTGTAAATATTATAAACATGTTTATCATATTTTTGATGATTTACATATTTAGTGTTTATAGTGGATAGGAAATACTAGTCAGATAACTGAAAAACAGTTATTTAATTATATAACAAAAATTATGTACTGTGATACTATAATGACAAATCTCATCGTTTCTGATGGAAGAGATTGCGAAAATATGAACGGATTTTATGCGTGGCAGTGAGAAGTTAGGGTAATGTAAAATAAAATGGTTTGATGTGTTTTCAGTTCTTCCCTCTTGAAAAAAAAAAATTAAAATTACAATAGATATTGTCCATGTGAGTATATTAGTTCAAAGTATACGCGTGTGTAAAGTTATATATTTCATAAAAATAATATTATAAGAGTATTAACTTGTGACCTTTAAATGCCAGGTAATTTGAGTATCAATAGATTTTATGTTAAAAAACAACAATAATTATCATGTTATTATACACTTTTATTACATTTAATAGAAGAAGAATTTAATAAAACTTCAAGTCACATGTCAAATCTCAAGTAAGAAGAGCTTAAAAATATTTTCGTTAGTCATATAATTTTTTTTGTACTTACCTGATTTCGCATGAGTATATATTCGGAGATTTTTAAATAATTTCATATAAATTAATATTTATCGAATAAATATCTATTAGTAATTATTATGATTGAAATTAATTTATTTCTAAAAAGAATAAAATATAAAGACGAGTGTAAATTATTTCATTATTTTGTGACTACTAATGGCATCTTTGTCAAACGTACACGAGTACTCTAAAAACTAATTATATTTAAAAATAATTTAACAAATATAATTTATTACTTGAAGTATTTAAATATAAGTCAGTTTATTTATATTTATATACTGACCCTAAATAAGTATTTCAATGTGACTTTTTTGAAATGACACAATATTTTCTTTTATTTTCATTTTTATAAGAACCAAATTATTGTTTATGGCTCTTAACTAGGTTTGTTATTATTATTATAATTTTTTAAATTGTTTTTCCATGTTGACGCGATCATTTTCAAATAATATACACATAATGTTTAAAACAACCACTAATATTTTAGTTGCGTATTTCCTCTACGTGAAATCTCCCACTGCCGGTGGATACAAAATTACCCACGTCATTTGCTCTACTCCAAATCGCAATAAGTGCTCATATTATTATTATTATTACTTTTATTTAATTTGCTTTTGTTCACACATTACAGCAAAGTGATTACATAAACAAAAATACCAATGGTATTAATTCTGATAAATAAAAATAAAAATAATACTAAAAACAAATGTATATAGGAACAAATTTGAATTAAATTAAGAAGCCAGATTATTATTATTATAAATATTAGTTATGAAACTAGTTGATTAAAAATAATTAAACAGATTTTTCTGACTCATCGCAGAACTTTTATCGTTCTCTAATATGGTGCCAAATTGTAGTCCAAGTGTAACATTACGAAGAAAATTGAGTTTGTCCCAGGCGTGTTTAAGAGAAAAAAATAATGACTAGTAATTAGAAAGATTAGGTTAGGAATGGTACTGTACCCCTCTTTACTTAGAAAGAATCGCACAGTGCCAAAAAATGGCTCGAGGACAAGGGAGAATCTCAAGGCTTTTCATTGCTTGAAGAACCAATAATAAAATTAATATGTCGCATCTACATAGTGAAATCATTCATTTCATGAATTGGATATCCAAATAGTGAAATTCATCCAGATTGTGAATTTTGACGAAAATACTTATGTACTATCTGTATCAATCATCATGTAAAATTAGATAAATATTCAAATCAATAAATTGATTATTTTGTTAAAATATAATTATTTATATAATAAAATATAATGATGGTGTATGAAAAATATAATAAAAAAATAACGTAATGTAATTTGATATAATTGTTATAATTTTGTTCATAAAACAATATAGAAAGTTAGTTATAATACTTATATGATATAATATAATTATTTATTGCTAAATAACATCAAAATGTAGTTTTATAACAATTACACAAATTACACAATATTAACTATAGGTATATAGTATAGTATATAGGTATTGTCCATTTCACGAAATAGAAGTTCGTTTCATGAGATAGATATTCATTTAATGTATTTTCATCAAAGTTCACAATCTGGATAAATTTCACTAACTGGATATCCAGTTCATGAAATTAATGATTTCACTATGTGGATGTTACAAATATACTTGTAAATCATTTTAATTTAATAGGTATGATAATAAAAATAAAAATTATTAATTTTAAATATAAAATATAAAATTATTAATTTTATCATTTGCCAATATGAATAAAAATAATTTTTATATAAAGTATAAAATAAAAAACAATACATTTGCTTATTTGACAATATGGATGTACAGAATATTAATCAATCTAATTTATAAAATAGTTGTTTCAACATCCTCAAAGGTTAATGGAAATAAAATATAAAGAGATATTTTCTAAATATATTACGAAATACCTGGATTAATACATTATCCTTGTTTCTCTTTTAGTTAAACGAATCTTGTTGTTTTGGCAATTATTCGTATTTAATACGAGAGTAACGCCCGACGGTTTTCTCGACACCGAAATTCCGATTTTTCTTTCATAATTTAACATCGTATGATCTCTTATGTATGATTAATTTGTGCTTTATTCTTACCTCAACTATACTCAATCTCAAATTTCTAATAAAATCATAAAATTCCATGGGTTCTGACTCACGAGCCGCTGCTCTGGCAACCCATGTTACACGGATCCGCCGTCATTACTAGAATTGTTCGTTTTTAATCTTATTCGAGACGTCGCAGTTCTGCTATTATATCAGCACTACATGATGTAGATAATTATAGTGCTGTTCGGTTATGTTATCAACCGAGTATGTACGCTTTCACAACAATGCTCATATATTTCTCCGGAAATACCGGATGTTTTTTTACTATATTTTTTTTCTCTTGCATTACAAAAAATTACTGTAGAAATGTATTATACATTTTTCAAGATGGGTTGTATAACGAGGAATACCTATGCATCTACAGAGAAATAACTAAAGTGTTAATGAAATAGTTTTGACAAACATTTGCATTCTATTAAACATATCCTTGGCATGGGTTCACTACAGGATTGGCATGGGCAAGTGATACCGCGGTTGCACCACTGATATACAGGTACTCATATACTCCTACGTGTACACGCGTTTTATTTCGTAACACGGTACGATATCAAAATTGTAGTGCGGTGTAATACTGTTTAAATTCCCTTAAAATGGATAAATTTTTGTTCACAAAAAGCTGTAACACGCAATATTACTATCGTTTAACTAACTTTTAATTAAAAAACAAACTACGTCCATAAAGAAGATATTATACACCGAGCACAACTTTTGACTTCAGTAATCGTATTAAACGCAAAATTATTCGTTTTATAGAAAGCAATTTTACCGTTTCGCCGCCACTGTTACCTGTATTGTACATTATCGCATACGGCGGGGTTATTACGGTCATCGTGGGTATAAGGGTGTAGAAAAATAACAAACAAACAACATTAAATATTATTTTGACATTTATTTTATAATAAATTTCATCCCGTCGTATACATTAATTAATAAAACATATTTTGAAACTAATCTAAATATACGTTTTGTGTAAATGGGCAGGGAATACAACAAACATATATGTATATATATAAATCTTAATATTATAATAATAATTTATTATTTATAAATTTACGATTTTTTTTTTTTTTTTTTTTTTTTGAATCAACAACTATAGTAATGTTTTATATTTATACATGTATATATATTTTTTGATAACATCCAAATATGATGATTAATTTTTTTAGTTATTATTATTATTATTATTATTAGCGTTATTTTTTTCTGTAGAAACATACTCAAAACAATTTTCCGTACGATTAAATCAAACTTTTAGGATGAGTTTTTTTCAATATACCTTTAGAATTATTACGCTTTGTAAATCGTTCACCGCGTATACAGTGAGTACATATCACGTATATTATATTGTTATTGTAAATACATTTTGAAGAACAGAACCAAACCGATTCTTTTTAATAAATTTAACGATGTATATGAAAAGAAAAAAAGTCGTTTCATAAAAATGTAATCATTAAATAATTGGATAATATTATTATATTCTAATAAATACATATAACTTGTATGGGCACATATAGGTATACCGGGGTTGGAGTTAACATAATTAATACTCGTTTGGAAATACCAAATTATACAACATAATATTTTTAAATGACATGATCTTAACAGCGTTTTCGGTTTAATTACATAATATACCATATATAAATATACAATATAAACATTTATATAAGATGTATTTACTATCGTTTACCATACACGTATACCAACGAAAGCTTTAACAATATTATACAATTAAAATCAATTATAATTGTAGAAAATTAAATAATACCCAGCATCATGTACCACGGTTCAGATTTTCAAACCTCACTATTACACGCTTATCGTGTAATGATCAGAGTATATTTTGTTTGCATATAATTATAATATTGAATATTCTGATCAAATAATAACCCAATAACCATGGCTGAAGGATTTACGTATTTTAGAATATGGATGCATACGAAGAATAAAAATATACAGACGTATTTTTTTTCATTACTGCTCGAAACCGTTGACCATCGAATAATAATTGCAGCTAATATTTATCCAATAACCTAATGTTTATTCCGTATTATTTTTTTTTTTATTTTTGAAAAATTACTTCTTTTAAGTACTTAGGGGTTTGATTTAAAAATCACGTGTGAAGTGCCTCAATGAAATTTCCCTACAGAAATGTTTAACCAATGAAAAAAGCGAAGATCTTATACTGACTAGAATCGATATTATGTAGTAAAAATGCATAAATTATAAACTATTGAAGTAAAATATTTAAACTATTTAAAAAATAAGTTATTGATTTTGATAAATTTTGATAAGCATAAAATAGAAATAAATAAATCATAATACTCGATAAAATGAAACATGATCAAAAGCGGTTGGTCGGAATTAAAAAATGTATAAAATATTATAATATTTCAAATATTATAATCATAATTATATTACGAAGGCGGAGCGAGTGTTAAGTAAATTGGCTTTCTTAAAAGACGCCGATGGCATGGTCTAGAAATTAGAAGGCAAGAAATGTCGACTAAGTTAAAACTGTACTTTAAAACATACTATCATGATCAGAATTTAATTGGAACAACAAATTACGAGAATTCTTATAGTTGCGATTTACACTTAACTGATTATTATATATGTACATGGTGCTAGGCGTATTACAACGATATGAAATTCGAATTGCAAGTAAGAAAAAAACTTATTCACTACGTTACATGGTTTAATAATTATTATTCAATATGTTTAATGTAATGGAGAGATGAAGTTCATAGAATAAAATAAATAAACTAAAATTCTATAATTGCATGCACGGTAATAGTAAACATAGGATATATGGATCGATAACAAATTCTTATAATAATTTGTAGCGGTTTTCCGATCAGAGTGTACTACAATAAATAAATTTAAAACATTAAAAAAAAAAAAAAAATACGGACATGCACGTAACTTCAACACATCCACATACCCACACATGGTTAGGTACTCCGGGGATGAATATAATGTTTTATTCGGTCGTTTGTTCTGTATGGGGCCGCACGCACACGCACTCCAACTGGATGATATCGTATTATTATGAAATGACTGAAAACTTTACAAATGGTTTGTATACACGTTGACATGTTATCGCCGGATAGTTTAAAATTCTGTAAGAAAACCGTAGGTCGTGAAGTTGTAATGGGTTCTGCAGGGCGGATTTTCATAAATTTTTCATCGCACAAGACGTTTATGCGCTGTATGTGTCATCATCTCGTATGATATCGTTTAATATTATACGCGATTTGAACCTAATCCTCCGGTCCGTGTCTGTAGTAGTATGACTTTGAGTCGACTCCGACTAGGTAAGCAAAGCATCATCAAAAACAGAGAAAAATTATGTCGAGTCTAATCAACCAAAACGGTTTGTAATGAACGCACGTTGAAAGAAGTTAATTAAAAACCTAACGTATCTAAGTCAGGTAAGCATTATTGTAATACGTAAACTGAACTGCTAAGAACACAGTTTTTTGCTCACAAATTATCGCTTCGCTATTATATTGCAAGCGGGTTGTATGCACACTGTAAATACAAATAAACTCCCCAGATCTCCGCAAGATCCTTATTTTAATTTGATAAACTTTAAAAGTACATTATTAACCGACCATAAAACTGTAAGTCAACGGTTGATAAAATTAACCAGCCGATTCGAGAGGTTGATAATAACTTGACGCAAACTTTTTAACCGGTCGGTTCCTATAGTACCTTACAATTAATTTATAAAATATTATAAAGTTGGAAAACGTACATGAATTGTATCCATTATATTTATACATAAATTAGCTACACATAGTGCGTTTTATATATTTTAAACGATTGTCAGTTCTTAAATTGAATTTGGAAAAAATAAATAAAAATCTTCCTTTGTGATATTGTAGTTCATTTCTACGGTGATAAATCATTTTGAATACGATTAATTATTTTATGAAAGTGTATAGAATCGCTTTTTTCAGAGGTTTTATTTTACGTTTTATATCGAAAGAACCTGATATTCTAAAATGGTTTATTCATTCCGAACAAATATGTATATATATATAGAAACGAGATTGATACGTTTAACGGGTCCCATGAACCCTTGTCATACCCGCATACTTTACCAACCCACCGCCGCAGTACCAACCGTCGAAGCTGGTCGGTCGTAATAACGTAACAACTGTATTCGAAAACGATAACATAACAATAATATTACAGCTATAGAATTAAAAGAAATACATAAATAATTTTGGCGTTCGAAATTCCAAATAATACACGGTACATACAAGTAAAGTGTATTATCTAAAGCGACCGTTCGTTGATCGTTGTCAAGGAAAGTATGTAAAACACTCAATAATTTATGGACAGCCCAGGAACATTTTAAATTTATACGATGGCAACGATAGCAAAAATAAAAATAATCATCATCCTCACCACGTTATAGTAGAGGAGGATTCGGCAACTTACGGTTTTCAGGATACGATTCGACATTTGGATTGTTTATTTTACATATCAGATTATATTAATAGCAGGCGATTAATATTTTGTTTTTCGGAATACATTTTTTATACTATAAACAACTAAATCGTTGTGGTTTAGGTTTTCATAAAATACTGGTTAGTGAATTGAGATTCCGACTAAATTTAATGTGGTATGGTAGAGAGGGTGAGGTTAAAAGACGACCGAACACGAAAAAGTTGTTCAAGACAATTCGACACGTTGGACATCATGGTTTGGCAATGTTTTAGATAACTGACCTGTGTCTACGAAAATGTTGCCGACCACTGTAGTGGACGAAGCCGTAACCGGTCGGTAATGTAATACGAATATTTTATTTACATGTTCGTGACGGTTCGCTGTTGAACTAGACTGAACGGAAACGGATCATTGTAAATAACACGACGAACTAGCAACGGGTAGTTGCGTTGGTGGTTTCTTCTTCGGTTCAGTTTACGGCAACGTCCTCGCGCGTTCGATTTCCTCTCCGGAGGACGTGTAGTCTCCTACGAACTTACGTCACTGCAAATTTCCGTTCACCAGAACCGGTTTGATTTCAGTGTAATCTGTGAACTGTTTTCGAAATATCGGTAAAAACGTTGTCTGCGTTGTCATAATTTTCAAGCGAATCGTGTCAGCGCGTAACTGTGAATAGTTAAAATTATTTACGTTTCGAAGTACGCTTGGTCCGTTATCCCATACCGAGAAATTGCACCCGACACGTACACGCACCGGAATTGCCTATCCATAACGCCTTTAAACGTGATGTAAATTATTGAAAAACCATCGTGCGCCCGAAACCCCTACGCACTCGTAATCGCATACCACACGCGTGTACTTTTCTCCCGGGCGTTTTATATTCATCGAACGTTTATGGAACGTTACTTCACATTGTCCCCGAGACGCGTGAGCAGTACTCGCTATGGCACGGCATCCCCGGTCGGATTATTCTATGATGGGGGTGGCGTTGACCTACCACGAAACGACAGGGTAGGGAGGGCGGGGGAAATACCGTTTCGTTTGCAAAGGTGAACCCGCGTACGAACACGAACACATGTACGGTCGGCGGAAAACAACAAAAAAAAAAAAAAGCATGCACACACACACATACACCTACACACACACACACACACACACACACACACTGACACACATATACATGTATACATATGCGAGACTCGGGCGGTGAAATGTTCTCCTTGTGCCCTTCGAGAGTTCGGCATCGTGCGTGCGGCTCACGGCAATGTCAACGCGGTGACGGCCACCTGTCCCGGAACGGAAGCGCGGTGCCCATCATCGTCAGACCTTCCTGGCGGACGGCGGTGGCGGCCACGAGTGCCTCTTGCTGCGGCCGCTGTACTTGCACATGAGCACGCGCTTAAACGCCTGCCGGAACACCTTGTTGAAAATGGTGTAGAACACCGGGTTGACCATGGAGCTGGCGTAGCCCAACCAGGTGACCAGGTCGATGAGGCCCTTGTTGGTGTTGGCCTCGCAGTCCGGGCACACGGACGGCAGCAGGTTGAGCGCGAAGAACGGCGTCCACAGGAACACGAACGTGAAGAACACCACGCCCAGCACCTTGGTGGCCTTCTGCTCCAGCCGGATGATGCGGCCGTGCCGGTACGAGTTGCGGATCATGACGCTCGACCGGCTGGCGCTGTTGGACTTTTGCGCTTGCACTTGCTGCTGCTGCTGCGTCCGTTTCCGCGACAACGGCAGGCCCAGCGTGGACCCGTACCGGATGAGCGGCGAGTGCCGGTCGCCCGCGGCCGCCGCGCTCGCGGCCAACGGTGTCCGCTTCCGTATCAGCTTCTGCGTCATGGCCCGGCGCAGCGGTTGCCCGCCGCAGTCGGCTGCCAACGCGGTCGTGGACGCGTTGGACGCGGCCGACCACTCCGCCACCGTATCGTGCCGCTTCTTTTGGTGCTGTTGATTTTGTTGCGGCTGCTGCGGCTGCTGCTGCTCCTTATGCTGATGCTGCTGATGCTGGTGCTGGTGCTGGTGCTGCTGTTGGTGTCGCGGAGTCGAGACGTGCGTGGACGACGTACGTTCGGCCGAGGCGCATAGCCGGGACGTGGACACCGGCGACGGGGACGGCGCCGCGGTGGTCGTGTCGCCGCTGCTCGTGGACGCGGAACATTGCCTCCGCCGTCGGCGCGGCGGTGGCGGCAGTAGGCAGATCTCCTCGTCCAATCCCGGTTTCCGTTGGTATTCGGGCTTCAGCAGCGTGCCCACGATCTTCGGTCCGCTGTGGGATTCGGTCCGCTTCGGCGACGTGGGATCCGGTGAATGGTGCCTGGGCAGTTCGTCCTCGTGAAAGCTCCGCACCCGCGTCGGCCGCCCCCGGTGATGTGACGGTGACGCCGTAGACGATTGATGATGGTGATGGTGGTGGTGGTGGTGATGGTGGTGGTGGTGGTGATTGTGCGGGTGATGGTAGTACGGGTGCGTCAGGTGGTGATGGTTGTGGCCGTCGAAACGCCGACGCATCGACTCGTGCAACGTGCCCGACCGCCGTCGGCGACGTCGCCGCTGCCGTTTGGCCCGCCGGCATCGCGGCGTCCCCGTGGCCTCCGTCGTGTCTTCCGGTACCATGGGGCTGTACGCGCCGCCGTCCAACGGTTGGCCGCGGTCTTCGTTTCGCTCGGTCGCGTCGTCGTCGTCGTCATCGTCGTCGTCGTCGTCGTCCATCACGGATTCGACGTCGTCTCCGTCGTCGGAATCCTCGGCGCCGTCGTTATCGTCGAAAAATCTGCGAAAGAAAACAAATACGTGGTTGATATAACACGACCATATGTGAGGGTGGTACACGACTCGCCGACATATCGGACATATCGATCGACATTTGTCCGTTCAGAAACATTTTTTTTTTTTTTTAAATCCAGGGTCTCGTATTGTGTCACACGAATTTGTACAAATTGGTGCACTGCAAACAATTGCGGTTCTGAGCAATAGGACGTGACGTCTCGTCGGACTTTTTTTTACCGTCTGATTTCAATCGCCATACGATTGCTCGTTAAAGTACCCCCGAGCTTAGCTGTTCATTTCGAATCGATAATCATCGGCCGCACGTATTTTCCACGCGTTCGTTAACGTCGTGGAAAACCGTAACATTATATATTAACGAACATTTGAAACGTTTACGAGAACAAGAATGTGTTTTCGTACAACGAGACGTAAAAATCTCGACCATTTTTCGTCCGTCTACCTTCTGTCCGAGCAACGCGTAAACGAAATATTTACACGCTACGCACACCCATTGAACCTTTTGCACGCTAACGTTTGTAGGCTTACGGTTATATTTTACATACAACTGTCTGAAGCAAGGTCGACCAGTTAATATTTTTTGGAGGTCTCGGTTGGGAATTTTGAAAATGTGCGGGGGGCATCAAGATTCAAAGTGAACGTTTTTTTACATAATTATATGATAATTCGAAAAATGTCCGGTGAACGATTCACTGAAGTCTCGTAATGACGTTTAATATTTGAAATTATTAAAAAAATGATACTGCCTAGTGGCAAATCAAATAAACCGGCAAGGCACCTGAGCGGTCCGGTAAAATACAACAACTCAATTCTTTACTTATCCATAGTCAAATGATAACGAAATAAACACGAAACAATTAAGAACGGTATACAACAGAAATCATGTGAATGCTGAACGACAGTAATTGATCGACCCACTGCGTGTAATCGGCACATTCCGTAGACGGTCATCTCTTCAAAGTATGAGCAATACGAAATGCCTGGCGATCAATATAATATCTAATTACTACCGCCGGGAACAACCAATACATATATGTACTTTATCGATGTTTACTTTTTTTTCCTTGTTTGAGGGTCGCCATTTGGCGATCGATAGTCTATATGGTATATTGTACCGGTCTGTGTAAGTACCTATTACTAGCTGCAGTACACGGATTAAAAATGACCGAAATAGGACTATAGTTTTTTAATTTTTTTTCGATTTTTGGTATGAAGAAAACAAAATTATTTTTGTCATTGTTTTCCGTTTTTTCAGGAGCTATGTTTTTGTCTTTCACAGAAATCTTGAGCGATGAAATATCGTACAAAACTTTGTCGTCACCGATATTTGTGACAAGATACGCGACCGCGAGCTTTCATCGAGTCTAATATGCCTGTAAGACGTCGTTTCGGCAAGAAAACAAAAACTTAATACGATTACGGATCGACGCGGATATATTTTATTTTATGAGTATTTTTTATGTTACAAAAAAATAGTTTTAGAATAAAAAAAAAAATGCAATATGTCCTTCGTTTCGTGTTTCTGGTCAGCGATACGAGTAGCTAATTTTCAACGGTGTATAATTTTTGTATATTTTACTCTTATAATATTATTTCAAGAATAATTTAAATGTTAATGAACTTTATTCGCTGTGAAAAGTTAGTTATATTAAAATATTTTCTCGCCATGCATTGCTCGAACTGTATCTTGTGAAAACTTCTTAAATATTAAGTAAAAGTTTAAAATTGAAATTATTCGTCTTCAGTTGGTAAAATAGTAACAAAAGTGTTAAGAACTTTAAGCATTCGGAATCGGTGAGTATTATTCAAAATTATAATTTGTCTTACAAAAATATACTAATATTATAATAAGATTAATGTTACATCTGATCAACTTTTAGTGCTTTTTTTTTGTTTTACTTTTTGTTTTATTTGATATTATTATTTATCTATTGTTGTTTTATTTTATTAATTTAAGTTTTATTTTTTGATAAATCAAGAAAAAAATTATAAAAAATAAATGGTTACATGTACTATACATGTAATAATTTTACTATATATTTTTATAATATTGTATACTTTTTTTATAGGTTTTTTTTATAACATATATTTCGTTTTTTAAGAGTTTTAATATTTTTCAGTCTATGAAAATCAGAAAACACCAAAAGTAGCTAAGTATTTTGAGAACAAGTGCATGCAGTGTTGTTTACCGAACGACGGTGTAGGACAAACAAATATTATTAAAAATATTTAAAATATGTCGTTCCGGAATTATGCAAAATGAATATTCGTGTTTTAATAACGATCGTATGTAATTTAAATGTAATTTAAATATAAAGAATTGAATAAACCAACTAATATAATATATATATAATAATAATAATATATATATATATATATATAATAATATATATTATATGGTAGGCTATATTCTACATACTGGTTTATTCGATATGACTTTACGAAATATATTACACATTGTAACAGTATATTATAATATAGTAGCATATTAATGACTTATAAGCCATAACCGAACGTCGCAAAAATAAAGAGTCGTAGAAAAAAAATTATTTTCTAAATTATTATAAACTGCATTAAAATATGAATTGGTGAATAAGAAAATAGCTGATATTTAAAAATTTTTTGCAAGCAAATCAACTTAAAAAGATAACGATTAAACAGTTGGTTTTGTTTTTTGAAATACGTTGACTATTTAAAACAGGTTCCTTGCGATTTTTCAGTACATAATGTAATAACACTAAAAGACTTTTCAAAGATGTATTGATAATTGTATCATGTGTTGATTTGCTCAATGTCAACAGCAATATAATAAAAATAAAATTACTAGTGACTTATTGAGCATGGAAGATGCATATAACAGTCGATTATGTACATATTGATAAACGTTAGGATCTTGTATACTATCATTTTTATGACTATCACACTATACTGGTATCTATAACACGTTTTGTGGAAATTTTATAGATTATTTACTGCCGATTAATTTTATCGTTTTTATGTTTTCCTTGTTTGTTATTAATCGAACGAAAGAATTTGATGTAACCGGTGAAAATTCTCGGCGGTAATATTGTCGGTTGATTAGAATATTTTAAATTTTATGTATTTATGAAAAATGTAAACAAATTTAATCCAATTATAATATTTTCTCGGTTAGGTGAGGTTTAAGAATACTGGTGTGTTTGTTATTAATGCCCGTAGACGAATCCTATTCTCGTAATTTTGCCCAGCAATCCCGTTTGCACCGATGAAATTTCACCATGGTATTTAACGCAATTCCAGGATGAACCTATAGTATGCCAGACGAAGGCCATCCGTTTTCACGCTCTCACGCTCGAGAAACTAAACGGTTTCATTATTCATTTATTTATTATTAACAATACGGGCTGAATCCAATTTACATAATATGATAACACTAATTAAATTTTAAATATGATAACAATAATAACAATAGTGACTATTACTAATTTACTAAATTAAAAACATGAATAACAAAATAAAAAATACAACAACAACTACTACAGAAATGATGGATCACTATTTGCCATACGCATCATTCTAAGGATTGGTAGGTTCTCAGAATAGTTGGTGTTGCATTTTGGAATAAAAAATGGATAAATTTGACGGACAGAAGAGCAAAGGACTTTAAATTTAATCATGGAAACTAGTACAGGAGAGTCAATGCAGCCATCTGATAGTAGGCGGAGAAATTTCAGATTAGCAACTTTTCTTCTATCGACTAATGAGGATAATCAAGTTAATTTAAAATTAGGATATAATCATGAGGTGGATGGTCGATACTTAAAATATATGCTGCATAATTAAGGAATTTACGTTGTACTCTTTCAATTTGATCCTTACCACAAGAAGTGGAAGCATCCCATACAACAGCACCATATTCCAAAATAGACCTTACGTAAGCACAATATTAGGTTTTTATGGGAGAAGTTAACTTAAACTCATTACAAATTCTTTTAATAAAGTCAAGCATTTTTAGGGCCTGGTAGCATATATTGTCCAAATGGGAATGGAAATTTAGCTCTCGGTCAAACGTGATACCTAGGTCCAAAACTTTATTTTCAGATCTCATTAAAGGATTAGCTTTGATAGAGTAGGAATACTTAAATCTATTACGAGTTCTGTAAAACGACATTGAGTGACATTTCAAGAAATTGAGTTCAAGATGATGTTCATTTGCCCAAGTAACTAAAGAGTTGATATCATTTTGTAGTAGATAACAGTCATTAAGAGAATCAATTTTTAAAAATAATTTTAGAACATCCGCAAATAGAAGAAGATGACAGTGACTAATAACTTTTTTAATATTGTTAATAAATATTGCAAAAAGTAAAGGAGAGAGATGACCTCGTTGAGGAACAGCAGCAGTTGCATCAATATAATAGACTTACTACCATAAACATCAACAAGTTGCTTACGATCTCGAAGATACGACTGAAACCAAGACAATAATGGTTCATCAAACCAAGAATTAAGCAAAATCTCAATTGGTAATGTATGATCAACTCGATCAAAAGATTTGGAAAAATCCATGTATATAACATCAACCTGGGAACGATTGTTAAATGCATCAAATACATAACTAGAAAAGACAATGTTACAAGAGTTAGTTGACCGGCCTGGATGGAAATCGTGTTGTTCATAGACAAGGATTGAACTGACTGCAGGACCAATTGATTTTAAGACTAATGAGTCAAATAATTTAGCTATATGTCCTAATAAGGAAATTGGACGATAGTTGGCAACATTCGACTTATCCCCCGATTTATAAATAGGTTTTACAGTGCTAAGTTTTAAAATATCAGGATATATTACTTCATCTAAGGATTTACGAAACAAAAGTGACAATGGAAAGGATAATACTGATTTTAACCTATACAGAAATTCACCAGAAAGTCCATCAGGACCAATTGTTTTATCACCGGTCAATTTATAAAAACCTGATTCAATAAAAGATAAATCAAAAAAATCAATTACTGGGTAAATCATAAAATAAATGTGGGATAGTTGAATTATGATAAGTACTGTGTTCAGTGTAAAAAGAACTAAACTGCTTAGCAAATAAATCTGAAACTTCTTTATCATTAGAGCTAGTTATATCATTAAAATGAACTGTTTTAGGTATGCCATTGCTTGATTTATTTTTCTTTATAAATTTCCAAAATACTTTGAGATTAGCACAGATTTAAGATTCAGTACGTTCAATAAATTTTTTATAACAGATTTTGGATATTAGTTTATACTTAGAATGAAGCAAAGAAAATTCACAATATTTGAGAGGGTTACGAGAAGACTTAAATATTGCATAGGCTCTTTTCTTTAAGAAAACTAAATCGATTATGTTCTTGGAAAACCAAGAAGGAAAATTAGACTTAGTGTAATTAATATGCGGAACCCATTTCAGAACAGAAAAATGTAAAGCATCATAAAAAGTAGACATAGCTAAGTTAGCATCAAGATTAATAAAAGTTTCTCTCCAATTCTTTTATACATAAGTAATCAGCTTTATGAAAATTAAAAAACGATTTAGATGTATTATATAAACGTAGATTAGAAGTTGAAATAATGTCAATATACAGTGATGGGTGATATTTATCTTCTGGAACCATTGGATCAGAAAAAGCATTAATATTTATATGATTACTATAAGCGAAAATTAAATCTAACAAACTACCATGAGTATAAAAAACATTATTGACCTGAAAACAATTTAGAATTGCAAAGGTTTCAGGGACACAATGCACATAAGAACCTGGACAAGAAATTTTAGAATAAACTAGACCATGACTGTTATTGGACCAATGAATATTAGGCAGATTAAAGTCTCCACAGAATATAAACTTTGCATTTACAAACGAGTAAACCAAATCTTCTACTGTACTAGTATAATTCGCATAAGATATATTGGGAGAACTGGGAGGAAAATAAACACCTCTAACTATAAAAGGTTCATTATTGATACTAAAGCTTATAAACAGGTGTTCAATATTGTTATAGCTAATAGGAATAATTTTTGAGTGGAAATCTTTGTGTATTGCAATAAGCACTCCACCACCTCTTAAACAGGAACTGGTTAAACTATTTCTGTCACATCTATAAATAATATAATTATCAAAATTTTCATTATATTATATAGTGGTAATTATTTACGGAAACGGTCAAAAAAAAAATATATATAATTAAAAAGTTATATTTTAAACAAATAAAATTAAATAAACTATGCGTAAAAGAACAATAAAAAAGCTTCAAACTGTATCAAAGTCACCCTAATTTACGGTATGTGAATTCTGTGAAGTGCTTCATTATTTTAGAAAGACGATATTATAAAATTTGCAAATGGATCTGAAATTTTAAAGGAAAATATTTTGATAGTTGAAAATAAATTGAAGGTCCAGTGTCTCTTATTTTTTCGTTTTTATTTTAGTATACACATATTTAAAATATTTAAGCATATTATATACTATTTCAAATAAAATTATAATTAAATAATTTATTTTTACATATATATATATATATATAATGAAAATAATAAATAAATTTATTTTTCATATTCCGATGAGAATTTTTTAATATCAGAAGAATATTTTGGGGTAGTCAAGATTGCAGTCGTCTATTTCGGGTTGTGTTTCCTATTTGTTATTAGTGGGCTCCGTCTGAGTCTTTAAGCTTGGCCAGGAAATTTTCGAATAGGGTTTTAATCCAGATATTTATTAGGGGTATTCCAGTATAATTGTGAATCTGGTGGTTCCTCATAAATTGTAGTGCTTTTAGGTATATCCTAAGGAATTTATTTTGGAGAAATTGAATTTTATTTATTTTAGTTGGTGAGGCTGCCATCCAAACTGAACTGGCATATATTATAAGTTATAGTTATATCATATTATAGTATTACAATATAGTTTGATTTAAGTGTTGATTTATAGTTAATTAATTAATTTTTTTGTATGTATGAATGAACCAAATGAGTTTTTAATCTAGATGGATATCTAGGTATTTGACGGAATTTAGATTGTTTTCTGACAGCCATATGTTTGATTTTTTGAATTAAGGTCCCCAAAATTTATGGTTAGATTATTTTGAAATAATTTGTATATGTTTTCGTTTAAGATATATTTTTTTTGGTGGATGATATGTAGAGATTATTTTTATTTCGTGTTTTTTTGTTGATATAATTATTGTAGTGGCCTCTTGTTATTAATCTTCGGCAAGGTTGATTGATGATGTTTGATATTTTTCTTAATTAATATTGCTACACTAACAGAGGAGTGGGTATGGTTTCTGTCGGTTCCATATGAATTAAAATCGATGATTTTAATTGAATCGATATTTTTAAGGTGGTTCTCTGTATAACATACTATATCTATTTTATGGCGAGATAAAAATTCTATTAATGAGGATTTTTTAGATTGTATTTCATTAGAATTTCAATTATCATGTTTGATTTAATTTTGATTAATTGTTGTCATTATAAACGGAAATAGATAGATTGTTTGCGATTGAGTTGAAAATGGAACTTATAATACATTGTACGTTTTGGAGAATATTTTCTATAAATTGAGATATTAATTTCTATAGATTTTTATTTATTAATAAATATATTATCTGAAATATTGTACATGGCTTGAGTGAAATTTACTTTCCTTTTAACTATGTCTTCATATGAGGTTTAAATAATAATAATATTTCAATATTTGAAGTTATTCTTTCTGAGAATTTTATCTCAACTGCATTTTTTGTTAAGTTTACTGATGGATCGTTTTCAGTTAGTAGAGGTTTTTAGGTGTTAATTATTTTTTGATTTTTTTTAAGTGGATACATTCTTTGTTGTTTTTCAGGTGTATTCCGTCATAGTTTACAAAGTTAATGGAGTTTCTAGAGGTTAATCGCACTTATAAAAGTGATGTGTGCCTTAAATTTAACGCAACGGGATTTGAGTCTACAAGATTTGTGTATCTGGCCATACCTTTGGCAGTTGGTACATGTCAGAGGGTCTTTTGATTATTGGCACGGTTCTGTGATAATTATCGAGTTAAGTAAATTATTCAATTTAAAGATACCTTATATTTAAGTTAGGTTTAATTTGACAGCTACATTGCTTTAAAGAGGTTGGTGTTTTATATTTATTTGTTTGTCTTATGACAGATTGTATAGGGAATTTTGATATCTTAGTTCTTCAATTTTCTATTTCATCTGATTTTATGATAGACATGGGTAGATTTCTTATAACTACTGAAATGTCTTTTACATATTTTAATCTTTAGATAAAATCGTATTCTTATTTTTTATTTAAATATTTTGAGAGCGATCGGAAATCATCTATTGTTTGTACGTTCATTTTTACTTAGATTATTTAGCTGCTACGGTGAAGTCATTTTATATATTTTCAGATATCTTTCGACAAAACTGTGTAAATTGTGATATATTAATTAAAAAAAGTAGATGTATTTCTTAATATTATTTTCAATTGATTGTGATTGAATATTGTCATTTTTTAAATTTTCATTTAAAACTTCAATCTTTGTTATATTTGTATTTAAAAGTGTTTCATTTTGAATTATTTTCATTGATTCCAGAGGTGAATAACGATTTGGTATTGAGAAAAATGTGTTTTTATTTGGCATGTTTTGTTCTTTGTAGGTTTTTCTTGGCGATCTGAACTCATTGTCAGAATTCAGTGACGGAGTGTTTGGGTTTTCATTATTTGAGAATAGTCGGTTTTCTTTTTTTTATTTAATGATTGGAGGTGCTGTTAGATTATTCAAAGTTTTTGTTTCAGTTGTTATATCTTTGTTGGAAATGTTTTTATTAGAATCCAGTTTGGTATTTTGTTGTTATTTAATTTTATATTAAATTCTATATTAATGGGCTTTCACCCGTGTGGCTGTGTGTGGTTATGCGGTCATAAGTTAGTGTACTTAGTATTCAATTAAGATGTTGTATACATTACCGATTTATGCTATCAGCGTTTTGTTACTGCTATCGAGAGCTATATAATATAGTTCACGAAATAATATCTGGACGCTACGATGTCCCAGCGAATACCGTATGTTAAAATAAACTATATACCCAAAAATATTTTGCAAATATGAAACAAATGAAAAAATTCAGAAAACCGTATTCTAACGTATAGTTATTAAGTTTCACATTATTTCTGTTTACTTATTATATAAAAAGTTCACTTACGCGTACGTTCAATAAGTAGGGTGAACATATAAAAAAAAAAACCCTAATCCATGTACATACACAAATCTAAAGAATGAAAGTTCAAATTTTTGTCATATCATAAATAATTATTTTCCTTTTACTTAAACGTTTTCCAAAATACAACGACTTCACGGAAAGGAATGCACGGATCGACTGTCAACAATGCCTACCAAAAACTATTACCGATTAACAACTGTAATATAATATCTAATAACTTTAATTATAAATTTATAAGTAGTAAAATATAAAATATTAGTTTGTAGAACAACATATTATGCCAAACAACATGTCTCATGCTTATCGCAAATTTTAAAGTTCGTCGGCATCGGGACTTAACGCTGTTCAACGAAAAATGTTATCTGTTATTTCTAACTTAGGTTTCACATTTTAAACATACGTGTAAAACTGTTTTATATTTTATCCATGTATAAATATTTTATTTACAAGCATTAATAATTATACAACAAATAATATGGAAATAATGGAATTAAAACGGGACAATCTTCTATAAACGAGATAAAAAGCGTCCCATTCAAAATTTGTCGGGACAACAGGACGTGATGATCAAAAGAGGGACAATCCCGTTTTAAACGAGACGTCTGGTCACTCAATCAATAAGTAAACTACAAAAACAAAGTGCATCATTCATTATTAATGCAATTTCAGTAGTAAATATTCAGTAGTATATATAGTAAGTATAAATATTTCGAGTAAACGCACATAGAATAATTATTTTTAGAATTCTTAGTTTAGATGCAATTACAATTAAAATTGTTGAATTTTCTTTATTATTGTTTGATGTACATCAATTTTGTTGTTATACTGATTATTTATGACTGTTTTATTTATTTATTTAATAGCATGGTATTGATAACTGTAAACTATATTAACTCAAATTGAGCTTAGTACAAGGAAGTTATGAAAATATTAATTATTGATGTTTAGATTAAAAATTGCAATACCAAGTATTCACACTTTAAATATTGAATATGTCAGCTTACAGTAAGTGAAAATGTATATATTCGAATTATACATTCGAACTTAAAAAAAAAAAAAATCATGAAAATTATAAATGTTTTTGATTTAATAGATAGCAATGTTTTATTATGCAATTATATTATAAAATAGATTTATAAAAAAATAAATATAAAAATTATAAATTAAAGTAAAATGTATAACTTAGATTTTAAGATTATTCGGTTTCATTTTAAATAAATCACTTTTACAATTTCTGTGTGAGTGTATGTGTGTATGTTAATTTTGTAAAAAAAGTAAATGTTATGTTTTTTAATATTCATAACTGAAAGTATTCTTTGTAGTCATATTGGGGTAGGGAGGGGACAATACTTAAATTATAATATCATATTTAATAACATAATATGATAATAAATTATAATATATCAAATTTTGTAAATTAACTTCGTGATTAAGGAAGGAAATTTAACATTTACCTGATCATCTTATATTTTTTTCATTACATCTTAATTAACAAATATTATGAAGCAATTATTTATTCATAATTATAGATTGAGTAAAAGTCACAACCAACGAGCTTAAGAATATAATAAATTATGCTCTAGGATCATGTTTGAAATGTATTACAGACTTTGCAATACAGCTACCGTGAGTAAAAATAAGTTAACATCCATTACGAGTGCATAATACTTATGAATAATTTATATTTACCTAATTATTCAACACTATTTATCATGTGGTTTCGTTAGTTTTTTGTAATGGCATGGCAAACTACGCATAATTTTTTCGTTGAGATCAGGATTGGAATTTAGGAACAGGGGTAGTTCAAAACTATGATATTCATAAAGTATGCGTAAAGATTAATATTAATTCTTAAATAATAAAATAATAAAAAATAAAAAAAATTATAATTATTAAATGACTAATACTCACAAATTAATATAAAATAAAATATAATATAAATATATAATATATATTTATATATTTATGATAAAATAAAAATATGTTATAAGTAGAAGTAAATAAATAATTTAAAAGCTTAGCCAGAAGTATTATTATGTTTATAAAGTATGACCGGTTTCGAATAAAGTCGATATAAATCGTCCTGTATACTAAACACTATAGCTATAAATTAAATATAATAAAAACGCTAAAATGTATTAAACTGTACTTTTTAATATTTGATTTTATTAACTTTGTATATGCTTGACGATGAATGTTTAATTTAGGAGGAGTCAAATGTTATTCGGTAAAGGGCATATAAATTCATATGAGATCCATAATAAGTTCAAAATTCACATGTGTGTTTTCTGATAGTCTAGCGGTGAAACGATCATGGCGAATAATACGGTGACGAATCGGTTGCTGTTAAATGTTCGGGTCCGCTTATTTTAATATACTTAGAAATGTGTGAATAGCTATTTGCAAATAAATACTTACTGTTGAAAAAGTCACAAATTATATACAATTGGTGTATTTTTTCGTACGCGTTATCAAATTATATTACCTATTTGCAATGCAGTCGATTAAACGCATTTAACTTTAAATATAATAATATGAAATATATATAGGGTTACAAAGCATTATAAACATCTCTTTTAAAATATTTACTTACAGCGGTAAAAATAACACGTTTTTAAAATATAATAAGCGTTAGTTTTGTATGGATAAAAAAAAAAAAAAATCGTCTCTTTGATATTCAAAAGTATGTATGCGAGTGTTTATGTGTGGTAGAAGAGATTTAATTATTTTTTACTGAGCGCAGATTTTAGATGTATATATAAAATTAACCTTACAGCTGGAAACATATCTTTCATGTAGGACGAAGTGACTAGAATCCTAGGATTTTCTTGTAAAGCTTACGGATGATATTTTTTCAATCGAGACATGTTACGAAAAAAAAAAAAAAAGAATTATAATAATGATAAAAAAAATTGACTGTTTTACATTTACGTGCACATGTTATAATTAAATTATATTAATAATTTTATATATTCTCATTATGGTTGTGTTTCATACTTATGAAGCAGTATAATTATTAACATTTTCCAATTATTACTTTTGAATTGTAGGCATGTAATAATCTCGGCGAGAATGAGCATTATAATTTATTTAATTACCAAAGATATTCCGACGTAATTCTTTTTTTTTCACACAACAATTCCAAATAAATTAATACAGGAAGGATTCCCTTTTAGGAAATTAACCGTCTTAATTTCCCTGTATATTGAATAACCACTATTTATAAATAGGTTCTTTAATCAGACTTATGGTATATTTTATTAGAATATTGTTGTATATATTTTTTTGATGAAATTCAGCTTTCAGTAGTGAATTCGCTACTAAAGAATCATTTTAAACCTCTTAAGATTGGAAATTGGACCAGATTTAATAGCGGTAGGTACTCGAAAGAGGTAATTTTTCTTTTTTTCAATTTATTTGCATTAGGTATATATATTAACATTAATATGATGATTGTTTGAAATTATTTTTAGATTATAATTAGTTATTCACGATTTCATAAAATATACGTATTTATTTATTTTTATTTGAAATCAAAAAGATTACTGGGTTTCGCTTAGAAAAGTCGTATGAAGACCCAGGGTTATCTGAGTTTATAGTATTCTTAAAAAAATATTATACATCTAAAATATAACATGAGAGATATAAGTAGAGTTACCATACGTCCGGATTTCAAACACCTGTCCGGATTAGCTTTCGGATTTGAAAAATATCCGGATTTTACAAAGGTAACCGTTTAACGTGGTTTTATCGATGCAAAAAGTTATCAGGTGATAGATTTTATAACACATTATTAATTATTATTAATATTATTAGTTATATTATTATTATTATTATTCATTTTATTAACACATTTTTTAACATATTTAACCTAATAACTCTTATGTAGATATTTTATTTATAGATTTATATAAAATTGTAATAATGAAAAAACAATATTGTTTATATTTTAATCCTCCCCCCCCCCCCCTGAAACGGAACTTATGTCCGGATTTGGTCTAAAACATTATGGTATCCCTAGATATAAGACGTTATGAAATAAAAATAAAATATTATTTATACAAGAATAGTTAATGCCATAGTAAAGGGAACAATTGTAATTGCGTTGTTTTATGTCAAGGAGAATAATAGGCCACAGTTATTTTTATTTGGGTATGATTAAAAGTTATAGAAATTACACAATCTATTAAATTATTTTCGATTGTGTTAGGAAGAGAATTTTAGTGTTTAAAAGTGCGAATATGTATTGCCGCCATTGCGTGAACAGTACTGTCTTGATCAACGGAGTCATCTGGAATCCGAAATTTTTTCTCAAGGGCTTCGTTTGCGTCACCGTTAAAATGTAATTTTTTAATAATATTTCGTTATCTAAACAACAAATTTAAATATTTTAAAGAGACTCAATTTACTTGAGTTTGTGATAGTAACCGACACGTGTACAAACAATATTAAATTCTCGATAAAAAACTATAATTATGTCATACTAAAATTTTAAATTGTACATATTTAGTTTTTAGATGTTATCCGGTCCGTCGTTTGTAAGCTATATACATTTATTAAAAACTATAATTTTTGAGTTTCAAATTTAACGATAACACAAAGAATTCATTTTTTCCTATCCATTTTATATTGAGGATCGATAAGATTCTGAAAGATCGATCTCGATTTATACAAATTAATCGAATAAATACATTCCATAACCTAGAACGAATACACATTTAACAACAAATATGAACCAGATATAATACTATGCGAATGCAGGTGAATTCCGTTTAAATTGAAAGACGGTTTTGTTTGATTGTACCGCTCTAAGAGTGAACTCTGCCAAACGCGAACGAATCCATTCTTCTGCGTTCGGTTCAACTGTCAAAGCTGGTTCATTCAATAGCATTGGCTGTCGGTCGTTCGCGTTCGGACCATAGGCTAAACGCATTTTAATGTATATTCAAACATCCGCATATAACTATTAATTGTTATATTACGTTTAACGCTGATGTATCCAACACGACCGCGACAGCCTGTTCGCGACAGCCTGTTCGTTTATCAGCAGGTAAATAATTTGTGCAGGGAATCACGCATGAGTTTCTAAAGGTTATTACCATTTGTAAACCCGAAACCTACAGGCATTGATGTAGCCAGGGAGGATTAATGTTATTTAAATAATAAACCCCACCTCCAAAATGTCTCTCTTATTTTATCTTGTTTTATAAAATATGCAATAGTTTTAAGATAAATGTATAATGTTATATGGTGTCATCATTGAACAATTTACTCAGTTTCGACAAACTAAATAACACATTTTATATTTAAGCTTATGTTTAATCGACTTATTAAAATAAAAAAGATGGTACTTATATAGGAGAGAATTGAAAATATAAACCGCCTTCCAAAAAATACTTTTCCGGCTACGCCATCGAGACCGATCGTTTTCGACGAAACCATATCTTATTACACACCTACGTTTTCTCTTAATGCACATTAAACGATTTCTGACTTAAAAGCATTTGTTTTCAAACGTTTTGGAAAAAACCAAATCGATTTCGATTTTTGGTTCTCATTCGGAAAATAATCAACTGACTTATGTCGATAAATGATTTGTATGACCGTAGTAATGTAGACGCGGTAAAAAATGATGGAATAAATATATTCTAAATCAAAGCGCGTGAGACTGTATTTTCCGCGGTCTCTATTGGGCGCGCGCACGAACTTCTAAGTACAAAAGCAGAACGATTGCCTGAACTACTCGGTCTTTTGAAGTTTTGAAATCGTATTTTAGAATTTTTTTTCGCAGAGAACACATGATGGTACTAACTACCAGATATTTTCTCCGGTGCACGGAAAAACTTTTACTCCTATTCTTTTTCTGTTTTTTCGTTTTTTTTTTTTTTTTTCGCAGAAGTCACACATGGTCGCGTCTCATATAAAACGTTTACGATTCAATGAGTTATCGGACGGGAAATTTTTTTTTTTTTTTCTAAAGCCGCGGTAACCATGGTCTTTCGAGTCTCGTCGCCGATAACGATCACCGCGACCACCGATCGCACTGAACGTCATCGTGGACGCGAAAACCGATTACCGTTTACTTACGTCCATCGCGTGAACGTAAGTAAGGCGCGGTACACGTAGACCTCGAACGATAAGCCCCGGGGCGGTATTGGTGTGTGCGGGACGGTACACTCACCTGGGCCGGTCGGGGGACGCCGGCTTGGAGTCGGGCGAGGCGACATTCTCCAGACCCCGGGACAGCCTCAGCATTTCGGCACCGAACTGGTGCAGCGCGGACATGGTGGACGGCGTAGGTTCGGTGTCGGGCAGCCACAGCTCACGGGTGTCCAGCGACGTCATCTCGGTGTCGGCCGAGCCGACGGACGGGTTGTGACGGAACGGCGTGCTCCGGCAGCTGGCGGTCGGCGTCACCAGCCGGTGACTGCGACGGCGGTGTCCGTCACGCGGGCTGCCGTCCGCGCTGTCGCCGCCCGTGCCGTCGTCGTCCGCCGCGGCCGCGACCACCGTGTACCGCGAGCCGGCCGCCAACGTCCCGTTGCCGTCGTGTTTGACCGCCGATGCCGCCGTCAGAGCGGTCGACTGCGGTCGGCCCTCGACCGCCGACACGGTCATCACACCGGTCAGCTCCTCGCCAGTCGCTGACCGGATGTCCGTTTCGTCTGAACGGGTCCTCCGATAGTTCCGGCGCAGGATTCGCCTCCAGCTCCTTCTCGCGTTAGCTGCCAAAACGTCAACACAACTTATCAGCCGTAAAGTTCTGTACAGATAATACTATAATATATAATACGTATTCAAAACCCGAGAGGCGGACGTTAAATGGAAAAAAATAAAATAAAATAATACTACAGACTTAAATGTAATTTAAAAATTGTTGTGTGTGTATTATTTAACATTCTGCCTTGCTGTTACATAATATAGGAATTAATTCGATTTATACGATTTGAATTATGTTTATAATAATAATAATTAAATAATAAATAATAATAATAATATAATTAATAATATTAATGTGTTATAAAATCTGTCACCTGATAACTTTTTGTATTAATATAACCACGTTAAACGGTTACCTTTGTAAATCCGGACGCTCATTCGGACAGGTGTTTGAAATCCGGACTGTCCGGACGAAATCCGATCGGATAGAAACTATCTATTGCGATCATTGTTCAGATAAATAAGATTATTTTTACAATCAACAAAGAACAACATTTGAATTTTCGACTGCGAAAAAACTCTTGGCACGAGGGATCGAAAACATGTTATTAACATTATACTGGTATACGTCAAAAAACTATTGAAATCAATAATAAAACCGATAAAAGTTAATAATTATCAACTATTGTAAAATATCATTAATCAAACTAATTCAATATAAGAATATTGTGGTAAAACAAAAAAAAAAAAAACGATTGATGAAAGATTGAAAATATACAAAACGAAGTGATATTAAAACCTTGTTAAACCAGAAATGAGAGAGAGGAGCTCGCGTGCTTTTTTTATCTGGTTCGTGATACGTTTTCAAATCACTTCATTACATTTTACCGGTTATCAGTATTTAATTTTTCACGTTAATCGTAAAACGTAGTTATAATATTTTTATATAGCATTGAACTCCAGTTAAATCATTAAACGTCTAAATATTATTTATATACATATAGCATACCTAACTGGATATAAATAATATGGCATGGCTAACTATGTTGTGTGCATTAGACACTTATTTTATTGGATCGGTTCAGTTTTAAAATTGAATTAATTAAAATAAATACTAATTGTCAATTTTAATGACTTTTTTTAATTTGTGCTTTCTTTACTATAGCTTACCAGTTTTTAAAGTTAAAACAATTGGCTCTATAGTTATTTTGTGCTACTCATCCCTGATCTATACAAACATGAAATAATATTAACTGATAATGAAACTTAATTTTGTTGAGTTATATTAGATTTCTTCTAACTTATCCTGAGTTTTTTTACCTCTAAACTAACTAGTTACCCAATCTGTTTTTTATGATATACTTACATATGGGACTTTATTACACTATTATAGTATATAATAAATATTATGATGATTTTAAATTTTATTATAACAAAAAGTAAAACTCATAAGTACCTAGTAACGATAAACCTAAAAGCTTAATAACTTTTAAATTACCAAATAACAATAAATGAAATGAAATCAATAACGTTTAAACTATTTATTTGATTTTATTTTTTTTGATTCGAGTCTTACCCTTTAATATTTAAAACACGTTACAGATTCGAAATAATAATTTTGGTTGACTAAATCTCAAAAATTCGCTATTATACGTTTCCGAATAGCTAATTACAATGATATTCTGTTTTTTTTTTGCCACACATAACAAACAATGCTCTCATATCGTTATAAGTTGAATGTAACATATAGGTATATGCACATAATACACACATCACTCACGGCGTATTGGCGCATCCACCGTTCTGCAGTTTTCTCGTCCGTTTCTCGAAACTGCAATTTCCCAGTACACCCTTGCTGGCTACATAATGTACTGTCCCATAAAATCTTCTCTTCAATCTTATCGATATTATTCTACCTCTCGGTACACATTCCTGACGTTTTCATCCGCTTTACACAATGACGAAACTATTAGTCCTACTCTTCATATTTCCCACTCGAAGCCTCGATTTTCTTTTCTATGTACTACCGTTCTTAGGCGCTTAAACCTATCGACCTAAGCCACTACATCATTGTCGTGCAGTCAATTCCAGAGACTTAAAAGTCGGCCGATTTAGTTTTAGATCCATACGAATCGTACGTATAGACCATAGACATAATAAACCGTAACCACTGGGGAACGCGCCTGATATACGTGTTCGTCATATTTATAGGTATAAATAGTATTCAGTCAAGAATATTGTCATTATATTATGACAAATCGACCGAACGACAAATAAATAAACAACTACTGAAGCGTGCCAGTATTATTACTGTTCGACTTGTGTATATATATATATAATAACAATACACCAAATACAGAAAAGATAAAAAAAACAATTTTTCTCCATTTCGAACGAAAGCCTTTACACTTTTCCCGCTTTACATCTTATACGATTTTACAATTTCCCTTTCGCATACTGGGTAGATATTATTAGACTAAATATTTTGGTACGATTTCGATCAGATAAAAACAATTGACATACTATGGGGAAATACAACTTTATACATCCTTCGGATTCAATCTTGTACCGCTTATATATAACCAATAAATGCTTGTATACGTAGAAACAATCGAGTTGTTTTATTTCTAAATCAGTTCAATATTTGATATTGTTTGTGAAACGATATGTTAAAAAAAAAAACTTTAGATATCTTTCAAAATAACTGTTGTTTAAAAAAATATATTGAAATTAATAATAATCGATTAAGAATAATATAGCAATTTACTTATATATATATATATATATATATATATATATATATATATATCACTTAGAATGCATAAAAGTAACCTAAAAATATTCTACTTATAAAAAAAACGAAAGTATCACGCATCAGTGACACAAATATTTAAGTAATATTCAAAGCAGATATTCAAATATAAGTAAATTTTTATGCATTTAAAATATATATCGATCGTTTTCGGTATCTGCTTAATGAACTATTAGTGTGGGAATGATTTTCTGATAAATTGGCAAGAGCGTATATTATTATGAAGAATGAACTAGGTTTATAAAGTCAGTCCTATCAAGTTGATTGAACCATTAATGTCAATATCTTGAAAACCATCTGTAGAGTCACAAAACTAGTTTTTACAATTTAAAAATCAAATCTATAATTTTGGTAAATATTTTGCAAGCTTATGGTTGAATAATTCGCCATATTTTGAGACTTGATTTACAAATTTTAAAAATAAATTTACAATTATTTTGCAAAATATTGACATCGATTTCAAGTATATCGTTAATCTTGATAAGAACATGTGCATTTAGCCCCAACCTCCCAATTGAAAAATGTTTATTTTGTAACATTTTTTATTTCCACGTTGGAATTGATTTGAAATATTAAAAAATAGTTTGTAAAATATTGGCATGATTTTGAGTAGAATGGTTAACTTCGTTCGTATCGTTAACTTTATGAACATGGGTTAGCTAAAATATATTACATTTTCTCTTAGCCCACTGCTCGAAATGTTACAACGAAATGCGGGAAATCATAATTATAATATACATACTCTATGTTGCTAAGGTTGTACATGCATAGGACGAGTCTCATAAAAGTTTTTCCAGTTTTGAAAGTTTTTCCGTGTTTTTTTCGCAGACTATGTGTCCTCCTGTTTGGTCGGTTTAAAACTTACCCGTACTCAGATTAACGACCACTGCAAATCCAACGGAAGTGGATGATTAGCATCAGTATTGCAGTTCCAAATGTGTTGGTGTCCGGTTAGGTGTTCTCACACCACTGACAAACACAAACCTACCTACCTACAAGAGAATCGTTTTATCAGGATTTCTACCGATGTAGTTGATACAACGAAAGTTTTCATCCACCGACTGTACCCATTAACATTTATATAAACGAAAGGCTAACATGCGTTTAGCGTGTGCAAATTTGAAGTGCTCAAAAATCCACGAAGTAGATAACAATCATATAATGTGCATATTCGTATGTTTGTTACGAAACAACAATAATTCAGACTGATAACTTAATTATAATAATGATATATGTACTTATTTAGTACTGAAATTTTATGACATGGAGCCGCTAGTCATTAATGGGTTAATGGGTTATTAACGACTAGCTGCTCCATATGGAACCATTTATAGAGTTATATTTAGATCTTTTCCCCATTTTTATAAATAAACCGATTTACTCGTGAGCTATGATAACTAATCAGTCAATACGTCTATTAAAATTTGTAATTTTCTTAGTACTGCTATGTTTCGTTGAAGTTAGGTACTGCAATTTTAACGTTGGTATTTTAAAAAATTAAATTTTTTTTTCTCGTCCTTGATGACGCTGTTATCCCATTTGCTCTGTTTGTCAACAATAGGTTTTAAAATTAAAACAACAATACATAGACAATTGGTCTAATGTTCGAATAGAATTGAACGTTTTTCTTCGAGTGCATCAAATGATAAACATTTTGATGATTATTATTTCAAGCGTGGGCAAAATTTGTAGGTCCTAATTAATTTTTATAATAACATTTTATTTTTTATTTTTTTTTTTGAATTATTCTAAATAGATAAAAATATATTGCTCTTTTTTCTGCTATTTATCTGTTTATGTAAGGTAATTATTATAGCATTTTCTTGGTTTTTTTATTTTATTCCAATCAATTTATTAATTACCGTTTTTAAAGTTAATGATAATTCAATGTATACTGTAGAGCGAAATAAATCAAGTTTTTTTTTTTTTGAAAATATTTATACTTTAATTGTATAATACGATTGTGTAAGGACTATAAAAATAAAAATACCACTTAAATTAATAACTTTAAATCCATCTTCCTTTTTATTGTTGCCCCGTATTTATATTTTATCTAAAAACAATCAAAATAAATTAAATTTTTCATCAAACATTTCAGGCAAAAATGAAAACTTTGGTATAATAACGAAGGAGCTCACAATTAGTTAAATTTTTAATAGTCAATAATCTTGTGTTCAGTATGAAAGATTCATTAAATAATAGTACAACGATTTCATTCATACATGTTATTTTGTTACTCCCTACTGCAGTAAATTAGTTTAAAGTAATTATTCACAAAACAGTTGACGTTAATTTATCGTGTTAATATCATAAATAAAAGATCGAAGTCTTGAGAAAACAGAAAACTAATAATACAGATAATTTCAGAGACATTTTTATTTTTATTTATTTAGAATTTGTTCTCTTCACCTCTTTAAAATATTTTCAGTATGATTAAAACATCAATCACTTAAAATTAATCAAAAAAAAAAAAAAAATTGTTAACGTACAAACAACATTTTTTTATTACATTTTTTATAGCTTAAAACTTATCGTAATATTTTTGCTTGTCTATTGATAAAACATAGGAAAACATAAGCCATTTTCAGAATAGCGAAATTCAATCTTCTAAATTTACAAATTTATCAGTTAAAAAAATAATTATTGATATCAGTTCAAAAATTCGTACAGAAATATATAACAAAAAAAATGACAAGGAATTGGGTACTAATGCACTGCAATTGCAAACCGTTAAAATTAATTCTGAAAAACTTCTAACCTTATTCATTCATTATTACAAATACCTAACAGAGTAAAATTATAGATAGTTTACTGTTTTAAATAACACAACATTTTTTATTAAAGTATTTAAAACGAAAATAGATTAACGACACAATAAACAATTGTATTAAATAATATATTTTATTAAAAATATGCAATTTACATATATATAACTCTATTATGTATATAATAATAACTCAGATAATAAGTATTATTTTATAACTTATAATAAGCAATGGCCGCAAGGGATAGTTTAAAATAAAAGTTTTAACTTCGTTGAAGGAATTCAATATTCACTCGACAGGACTATTAAATATATTATTTCGAGTGTTCAAGATCTTCTGGAAGGTAACAGTTAAAGACCCGGAGTCATAGAACACAACGGACGGTACTTTTAACATAATTTTTTTTAATTATTCTCGGCAAAAATCTTTATGTTTTTCTAGTAAAATGCATAAAACACCTGTGTCAAGTTAGAATTATTACTACGTTGAAATATGAACGACATTATTCATACGGTTTTACGTCCATATTTAATGACTTATAAAGGCGTAGGACAAAAAGTTTACCCTTATGATTTGCAAAAAAAATAACTGTTATTCATACGATGAACACAATCAGTAGTTATATTTATTATTTTTTCTAAAATACACAAACACATACACATGTATATTTACATATTTGTTTGCAAATAATTCTCGCGTAAGTTAGCCTTATTGTTATTATGCGATGTATGACTAATAAATGAAGAGGATGAATATTATAAATGTGTCAGAGGGTTATAGAACTACTTGCCGTTGCAAAACAAAAATGGTTTTTAAACGTTTGCAAATCTACTGCGTGTTCAAGCACATACGATCAAATCACAAATCCTACGAATATAATAGATAATAGATCATCATGATTATAATATTATGTCCATGTGAAACACGATAGTATTATTATATATCTAAAATCTTTCGATGCACCACGCCATCGTATCGCCGGGACACGTATGTAGAACAAATGTATTTCATTGTTATTATTATTGTTAATGCCGTTTTGTTTGCCCACGGAAATATTGTGGTCGGTCTAAAAGAGAATGCTTTCTTTCTTCGAGTTTCGATTATTTTGTACGCGTGAATGTAGAATTTTAAAGCCTTAAGTCTTCCGCAGAAATGCTCGAAAATGGGCGTTTATATAATACTTTATTGCACGATACACGTTTATATTAAATGGACGGATCGCGCACCAAGTATAAAATATTACATCTGAACGTTTTTATTTTTTTTTTTTTTTATGTATATATTCTATTATTCATCGGTTTTATTGTATAAGATATGGTGTACAAAATGAAATATTTCAATGTTGCGTTTTCACACTTTCTTAACGAAAGCATACACCCAACCAGTGGCGTGGCAAAGGGGGTAATGGAGAAGCGGTCGCACCTCAGCTTTTTGAACGGATGATGGATGGGTGGGTAGTAGTAGTAATTTTATTTCTGAATTATAAATGTAGTAAAATAACACACAAAAACATATTTTAATATTGATATAAGCGGAAAGTAGTGTCCGAACGAGCGATACATTTAATACGGTACATATCATTGTGGTCTAGTAGTTTTTAGTTGCATTGTTTTGATTTTTATGTGCAATTGTTATGCAGTAGAGTTTCTTATAAATGGGTAGGTGGTAGGTGCGTGAGCAAGTGTGTTTCAAAAATTATACTTGCTTCTGAAAATAATTTAATTCACCACGCCACTAGATCCAACGCTCTTGTTCATTTATATAATAGTCGAAGCGCAAGAAATGTTCATGAACATTTTTATTGAGAGACGTACTATTTGGTTTGGTTAAATTTTCAAATGTGGCGACGTTAAAAGTCTACGCCATAGTTCCTAGCAAATACTAAATTTTAAATCATATAATATGATAAATTATTTCATGTCGTTATTTATGAGCCCACGAAACGGGTAACATAAAAAAAAAAATAATATATTAAATATCAATTACTATTTATGTTGGCTTAACTTAAATATTACCATAAGTGAATTTTAATTTAGTTAACATTAAAATAACAGCAAAATATTGTGGAACATCTTAGACTGCAGGTCGATAATTTGATTCGGGAATATATATATATATATAAAATATTAAATAGAATATAATCAGTATTTTGAAAACATAATACCCGTGCATTTTTAAATTGTTGTCGATTTTAACATTATGACATTGATATTATTGGCATAAAAATACCTTTTCGGAGTGGAAAAATATCTAGTTTAAGTTTAAACAAAAATTACCATTGATTGTAAATGATGATTTTACGGCACCGAATGGGATGATTTTTGTTCTAGGTTAAATTTTCATTCGTCCAAAGACGATAAACTAATATTTAAGTGAAAATAAAAGAAAACAACGAAACAATTGACGTCCACCCTAATTTGTGTTAATCCGACTTGTCGCAGTTTTTTGCTTTCGACAAGACAGATTGTTATGTGAAAAGATGAATCAACTAGATGTATGTTTCTGTACTAGCTTGCGCTAGATTTCGCTCGGTGGCAAAATAATTTGAAAATTGTTTTTGACGAACAGAGCAATAAAAGTAACCGTATGATTTTGCAGCGTTTCGCTTTGTTTCGCTACTTATATAACTTTATACTCGTACGTGTGGACGTGACAGGAAAATACGATTTAATCTGCGTTCGCCGAGAAACATATAATATTAGAATTATGAATAGGAACTTTCATCATAGACTGATTGCATGTTAATTAGGAACAACAATATAAAGGCTGGTATACATTGTATTATTCGTGTGCGCTTGGCTCGCGACGTCGATCAACCCGAATGTTGGTATTTCGACGAACATTTGAGAAGGTATGATACATTACGATAGGCCACTAGTGTGCGCAATAAACCATTTTATCGTAACGAACCGACCTAATCAGTACACATCTACTGAAATTTATTCGAATAAATATTTTATTTTGATTTTATACATATTGATGAATTCATTAATTTTTTCGAAGGTTTCAGCCACGAAAAAATAAATAGTTATAAAAAAACCTACATGTATTAATGGTGATATTTTTTCGAATATTAAAAAGCAGTATAAAGTATAAGATTTACAAATAGCCAACTTATTTCCTTTTTCTGATTATTATTTAAAGGATCTGACTTATTAAACATGTATTTTCACTTTTATTCTGTAAATAGTATGTACTAAAATGAAGATTTCGCTGGTTATTTGTAAATTAAACATCGCGTATGTCGTTACATAAGAAGAAACAATGGATAACTGATTGAACGTTGAACAATCAATTTGGAGTATTGCTCGTCCCGAACGTTATTTATATAAGCGAATATGAAGTATATTACATTACGGCAGTTGTTTTCAACCGGGGTGCTGCGGCACCCTGAGGTGCCCTGAAATTATTTGAAATTTTTTAAGTTTTTTTTAAGAAAAAACGTATTCATAAAAAATGAAATGCTTTGATTATTAACATAGTCTATAATATAATACCTATTGTATTCCATATCATTTGTATTATTACTGCGATCAATCTATTTTAATTTTCGTACCAGTTTGACTGTTATAGCTTCGACGTGGACTGTTATAAAATTATTTAATAAACTTATTCACGGAGGAAATCTTATGACTTTATCTTATCTTTATTTATATAAAACATTTATTCCCAAAATAATAAATAGTAATTTAACGATATTCCAACAATTTCATTACACTCGGTCTGGTATTAAATATCACTACGATGGCATTCTATATCTATTGTCTATACTATATAGTATAGATATGGGGTGTCTCTGGACTTTTATAAAATAACTAAGGATGCTGTGAGTCAAAAAAGGTTGGGAACCTCTGCATTACAACATTACATTATACCTAAATATTTCAGTGTGTACCCGCCTTAATGTACGACCGCCCTGCGAGTTCTGATGTTAATCATTTGTTACAGCGAAAGTTTTCCTTGAGAAACGGACATTACAAAGTCACCCGCGGTGTAGCATCCTTATTCAGGCGTGATCACAAAAACTTATTGAGAAAAAAAACAATAAACTTGATACTGCAGCACAAGAAGTAAAGATACATACTGTATAGTATGATGCAGTACACTTAACTTTTTTCTACCGTTATTATCAGACTGATGATTTAGTAAATTATTTTATACTAATACTGAATAAAACGTTAAAAATGTTTATGATATACCAGTTAAAAATTTAAATATGTGCTGTATTCATAATATTGTGAACTAAATCATAATATACCACACTATGTATAAGGGAAATTATATTTTTCGAAAATGACATATTGTTATAATTTCACGTTATTAAAACCAATAGTTCACTGGAATATTTTTTGAAACTCTGAATTGGTTATAATTCGTGATTAGTAATTATAAGCTTAAATTGAGTTGGACTCTTAAATTCGTTTATGAAACGTGGATGAACACAATACTAACGCATGTTGTTATATTCGAAAGATTTTATCCAGCGCAAATATTCACAGGCATTCAATTTGACCACATATTTGATTTGTCTATAAACGCTCAGTCTGTTAATATTCAAATTGTTATAAATACCATCACAAAATAACAGTAAGTTAAACGAGCAACGCGTGGCCGAGCAATATGTAATAGGTAACGGTAAACAGTAACTTTTTTTCGCGTGCTTTAATGTCGTATTATAAGACCACGTCTAAACGATTTGGTGAATAAAAATTATTACCAATTATATTCACCCCTGCTTTCTGAATAACAGTTAAATTTTCATTGTGGTGTTGAGGGAGCCGGGGTTAAGTTTGCTACTATCGCATATTATATTAATAAACACGGATATAAAAGAAAAAAAAAAGTTTTCGCGTACGTTTTTTGTTCAGCTAACCGAAGGGCGAGGTTAGCTTGAGTTTTTTTTTCTTTTATCACTGCTGGTTAGTGGATTTATGTATAAAATGAATGATTTTTATCATAATACATCAACGCGTTTGGTAAACACGCACACCCATTATTGGGATTACGAACGTTGATGGCCTACATTCACAAGACAGAACAATTAAAACTCGTGTAAATTCTCAGTATTTAATAATTTGCTAACGGTTGACGTTAAAATTCGAACGAAAACTGGGTACATTATGTTATAATACACTGCAGTATCTATTTTAGATTTAAAATAATTACCGGGATAATGAAATTTTAACTGCCTTGCCGTTTTAAAACTCTCATTTGAAATGAAATAGAATAATAACAATAAAATTAAAGATCCAGCAAGCATATATTCTACCTGCAGATTTTATTCAAGTCGTATAACCATAGTTATTACCATCTGGATAATATATACAACCTGGTTGCATAATGTACTATGGAAGGCATAATTTACATCTGATGGTGATATGACTCTGATCAAAGCCAAAGATGAATAGGATGACATTAGTTCTGCTATCACGTGAGATTTATTTTATATTATCTAGCTCGTGGAAACTTCCGGACTTTTTCGGCGATTTTTGTAATTCTGCTACATTATTTTTATTTTTATTTTTTCCCCCTATTTTGCCAGATAAAAAAATTGGACAAAGTATTCTGTTTTATACTGCATAATGCATTTTATGATCAATATAATTGGTGGAGAAGGAAAAGCATTTAAAAATATTCCTTATAGATACGAAATCCTCTGGGAAAAATTAAATGCTCTTAGAATTATTTCAGTTGCATATGGTTAATGTGATGTATAATTATCAATATAATATTATTGTAGTTAGTCTCAAGTGAAACGTTCAAGTTTGTGAAATTAAAATTGCAATTTTTGCAAAATAAAAAAAATCTTATTATTTTACATCAGTTTAAGAAAATCAATTACGAATTTAAAATGATTCATCCGTTTAAAAATCTTATCTCATTTAAAAAAATGCTTAATTTAATTAATTTTTTCAATTAAATTTCATACATTGTAAAAGTTTTTATGAAATGTTTGCACTTTTATAGAATAGTAATTTATATTTTTACAAATGTCTTATTTTAAAGTAGAATTACATCTAATTTTCAATATTATTGAAAAATTTTGAAAATCTGAAAATGTGATCTCGTAAATTATACAAATATACTAATTGAAAGTAGATTTTTCTTATTTACAGTATCCAAAATATGTTATAAGATATATTGTTTCTAAACATTTTTATTTGAAATATAAATTATAATCGTATTGTAACATTATAAAAATGAACTTATAATCATTGAAACCAAGTTCAATAGATTTTTTATCGTTATGTATAAAAATATGTTAGATTCGCTTTTATGGTTTATTTTCACCGATTTCAGTCAATGCTCTTAATAAAACTTTTGTTGTTCTTAAGTATTCACAAAAGAAAATTTTGTATTATGTATTTTTCGATATATCAACAATTCATCGTATTTTAAATGACTAAATATTATGTACAACTGATTTGATTGAAAATTCGATTTGACGAGTATTATAATTAGGATCGACAGGTTTTGTGTATCATATGTGTGTATGTGAATATTTGTAAACAACAACATTTGTAGTAGGTATTATTAAACACGATTTCGGTGTTGTAATTTTGTAACAAAAAAATCGATGTGATTTGTATCAAAAGCATTAAAAATCACTTAAATTTAATATATTAAACTAATTTTAACTGTATGTAATTACTTGGATTTGAATTGTGTGTGATGCCTGTCTGAAGATTTTGCCTTTTCGCAGCCAAGTGTCGGACAGTCAACGTGTACGTCAATATCATCACGCCCAGAGGAATGTAAAAACTCACTATAGATCCAATCAGTTTGTACAAAGGATCTGGTATCTGACAAGAGCCGTTTACCAGCACCGAGTTAAAGTCCTGTAATGAAAACACGATTTGATCAAAAAAGAGTAACTTCACTATCGTATGTACCAGTAATTGGCAACCTGTGGCACTTCAGTTTGTAATCGTTAGTTTTTTAGAATACGTTTCAACATTGAATAAACATTATAAAGTCTAAAAAAAAATATTTTTCAAACAAATTCAACTCTTGGGATATCATGATTTTGATATTTTTTTTAAAAAAAATGGCTTTCTCCTACGAACATATTTCCAACCCTTGATATAAACTGTTGTTAATAAACACTATAACAAGATAATGACAATATTTTAACAGTTCAAATAATGTCCTTTTAACAGGAGGTTTAACCGACTGCGGAATGTACAAAGTATATTGTTTACTTGTATATACTGCTTATACTAAGGGACCGATTTTTTAATGAAATACGTCGAATTATGAAGACATACGTGTCAATAAATTTTTATATTGTCGCAAGATTTTACGCACAGCAATATAATTATAAAATATCTATCCTGAATATTTTTTGTCGCGATGAAAAGTCCCAGTTTCAAATTTTATTCAATTATTTTCATACTTTGTTTCTTCAGATTAAGTGAATATATGGAAATGTTTTATAACAGAGTAATTTATTTGTATTAAATACTTGAGTTTTATTTTTCCAGCTCTTAATAAAAGTTATAATAGTACAGTGACTGAATACATTCTTTGGACTATAACAATTAAGCCAATATTTCATATTTTTCACGTATAATAATTCTAAACTAAATTAATTTATTTAGCAATAAAATCATAGAAGATATTTTTTTATAGAAACTTATAACACTCAGAGTTTAATTTTTCTTTTATAATATGAATTATAAAAACCATTTTTCTTTAAAATATTAAATCAGTTAAAAAATACGAGTGAAACTAACATTGAGAAAGAATCAATGGTCGGGTAACATACAGGGAAGGCTGAAATGATATTGCTATATTGGTCTTTTAAAATTGAAACCAATGTACACCATTATTCTCGAATAAACGATTCTGAATGAAAGCGGTCGGATTAAATGTGTCGGATGGATTGGTTCATATTTCTAAAGATTGTTGATATTATGTTAAAACCAAATCTCTTAATAAAGTAAATTGAACTTTAATAAAAGGAATGGATTTAGATAGGTAAGTAAATGACTTTAAAGTGTTTTGATGTCTTCTTGTGCTATCTTCTTATAACTGATTTTAATTTGGAAAAATCGAATATTTTAAGTGCCTATAATTAGCACAAATATCATTCTAGCATTTTAAAAGCTTAAAAATATATTTAAAATACTAATATACTTATATCAGTATTTTAAAATAATATTTCGAGTCATTATATACTGAGTAAAAACTAAATAACTAATATCGAATAATTGAAATTCGTTGAAATACCTGATTTTGTCAAAATTGTATTTTCTAACGCTTCCACGGTAAAACTTATTCGTGACTCATTGGTAAAAACTTGTTTTTTATTTTTTTTTTTTTGTTATAACATAAAATCATATCAGAGGTCTTGAATCCAATTTTAAAGCCTTAAGTAGAAACATTGAATGTTCTGTGAATTATTAACTACAAAAAACTGTGACGAATTTTCATGACTTTTGTCATTTTGTCAAAATTCAAACACTCATAAATTTTTTTTTTTTTAAATTAAGACATTTTATTTTTTCATTAACTTTTATAATTTATATAAAAATATTTATATACAATTTTTAAGACTTTTTATCTAAATAAAATAAATTTATTGATATTTTACAAAATAAGCTAAAAAATTTTCAAATATTTAATAATTGCTCAAAAAAATCTAAATATGCTAAAAAATATACCATTTACAGCATAAAAAAATATAAGGATTCAGTAAAACACCATGTCCCTACAGTTATTATTATTATTTGAGCACTAATAAAAACAAAATCTATTAACATTACTAGACCTCACTATTTCTCAGTTTTCGTCAGAGCCGTCAGTTTCGTCAGTTTTCGACTGCAATAAGGGGGAATGGGTGATGTGGCCAGGTACCAGTTCCCACGCTACCTATAACCTATACCTATACTATATTATCAAAATTACATAAGTAAAAGATAAAACTTAATTTACTTTTTAGTGACAATGCTTAAATGTTGTATTATACGGGAATGTCCTAAATAATTTGGCTACAATATGTATTGTTGGGGTATAAAACAAGATACGGAGTACAAACAGGATTCTTTGATAAATATAATATGCATATAAAAATTCAAGAAAATTATAAATCTAATTTCCCTAAAAGCCATGTAGAATACTTCAATATAATTTCTGATAGTTCAACAAGTATATGGAACAAAAATCAACTTTTATATCTGCAATTGATCATATCTTTCAGAATAACGAGTCTAAATCATTAAAAAATTAATATTTAGTAAAGTCATTATTATCTAAAATTTCTTATTATAATCGAACATTGTAAGGCAAATAGGAAATCTGGAACAAATGCATAAACATTTATTTATTTCGACAATTTGATTTAAACTTATATAAAAGGACTCTAGTATTAACCAATCTATGTGCTAATAGTATTTATATGTATTTTGTATAAGTATCTAGGAGTATCCTTTCAAATAAAAAATTTGTTTTCGCATCAGGCCCCGCAAACACTTGAGTAGGCACTGGTTGTCTTAGTTTTACTTTAAAAAGTTATGATACATCTCACCTGCTTTGTTCAACTTTGGTCTTCAACTAGAGCAAGTGAAATCCTATTAAAATCACCAAGTAAAAACATTATTAATTGTGTTTCTTTGAAATTTGACATGAGTAGTTTTTAACACAAGCTTAAGTTATTAAACTGCTAATTTGAAAATACACAATAATATGTAGTCGTTTAAAATTTAATTATATTGCAAAGAAAATATAAAAATTTCAAAATTAAAATAAATACAATTCTGTAAAAATGAAGCAATATTGAACATTATTCTATAATTATAAAAAATAATATCAAGATAATAGTTAATAAATGTTTTAAATTACTTTCAGTGATTTAGTGAAATTTAGTTAAATATAAAAAAAAAATTAAATTTAAAATTTGATCTTTTTTTTAAAAGATATTTAAACATTTTTAATTTGCTTCAATCCTTTAAATTTTGGACACATGGAATAAATAATGGAGTAGAAAATTGAATTTAGACTTAGGAAAATGTTAATATTTCTACTATTTTTCGATAAAATTGTAAATTACTGGGGACAAGCAACTAACTTATAATTTACATAATACATAGAATTATATTAAACTGCAGAACTCTAGATTTATATTTTCCATATTATGAATTGTTGAAAATCTATAACAACTATGGTAAAAATAAAAAAATAAAAATTATGCGAAGAGACACAATTACTTATTATAGTAAATCATAATAGTTTTATTTTATTGTTGTTTATTCAAGTAGTTTGTTTAAAGTAAAAATTAAGACATGGAAATTTGAATAGAAAAATTAATTTTCTATTTAGTTTTATAACTATTTGTAAAATAATTGTATTACGACCACATTCTATGGAAAAATATAGATAAAATCATAGTTTCAACTATCTTCTTAAGCAAATAACTATGATTTACTCGACTTAGATATTAAAAGCTAGGATTTTTCTTGATTAACACTCTACTCAGAAATAATCTACATTTCAGAGAAGTAAATTACATAAATCATAATGAAACTAACGATTTGTAAATAATAATTACGAATTAAGAATTATTATTATTCGTTCTATAATGATAAAAATCTTACTTACTTTCTATTTATTAAACTAATTTTTAAATATATTATCAATTATATAAAGCCAACATAAATTAACCATTATGCTAAGATACCCGTATGATATTAAATTAAGTGAATAATTTTACTTGTACGTGCATAAACAAGTACATAATAAATATTATAGTAAAAAAAAATGTTACCCTACAGGTATTGGGCATTCTCCTATTTTTTTTTTTTTTTTGCATAAAGACGTATTTGTAGTCATTTCAATAAATAAACAGGTATTTTATAAAACACATAAATATTATACACGAATAAGTGTGAATAATAAAGAGAGTACAATTCCTGCTCCGAGAATAAAATGTCATCCAAAATCGTTCATCGGCAGACTTTCTGTCAAAAAACTAAAAGTGAAAATTGATGTTTTTGTAAATAAAAAAATAAATAAATAAATAAGAACCACGAATCACCATTTCCAAGGAACATTAAAGCATTAGGTCTGATAATATAATGTAATATCTCATACGTTAACAGCAAAACAGATTATAATAAAATACAGGAAATACGCTGTCTACATGCGAGTGTAAAGGTACTACAAACGTCAAACACACCAGTATGAGGCCTTCTTATAACCAGTGAAAAAAAAAATAATAATAATAATAATAACAAAATAATATACGCATTTCATAAATATGACAAACTTAATGCGTCATATATCATAATAGAACGAAGAAGGAAAATAAAAAAAATAAGCTCCTCATACAAATGTTCTCGTGATTTGCTATCTTAAAAACTACGTGGATTAATAAAATAATGATAGAAAACCGCATAAGTTATAATAGTATGCCATAATATATGTAATGCGACGGTGGTGTAAATATGTAAAATACGAGTATAAGAGACGCATTGAAACGTTGATATATGTCGAAAAAATGTAGATATTACAAGAAAACGTTCTATCATTTTCCTCGATTCGCCGACAACTTCTAAATAATTCATATTTTCCGAAGTGCACAACGCAAAGCCAACGAGTCGAGAGAATTGTTTATTTATAATGTTGTCGTATTTTAATACGGATATCGCATAAAGCTTACAATTCAAGTGATCGCGCGGCAGTGACAATAATTAATCACACGATACAATAATTGTGCGCACGTTGCAAATAATATTTTAAATAATATTTCGAATCAATACCACAGTTCCAGGGATGGGAAATTAATTGAAAATGTCTGATTTCTACCATAAACTACTATTGTATTTTACAATATTTAAATATTGTATAAAATATTATTTGGCATGATACAGTGCCTACTACTCTAGACAATTTCTCGAAATCGGCATTCGATGTGACGAATTTGTGATGTTGCTCTAGCCCCGACCTCGGCAGTGACTATCGATGGAAAACGATTGGCCGTTTCCAACATACCATGGTGTGTTCGTATGGTAAAACAATGATGGTTGTGAGTCACTATAATGTATATTGATAAAGTGAACTCCATCGAGTTTTGACCCGATCATTAAAATTTTCGAATATTATATTAAAGTTTGCAACGGCGCACTCTAATATTTGGTTATATTTCCGTGGAAATCCAATAAAGCGCCCTAACCCGAAGGCACTTAAAAATGTATTTCTCACTTTTGGGTTTTTGCAGTTATTGTGTCCGAGTAAGCAAATAGTAAATAACATAAACAATAAGTTTGTCATGCTCATGTTCAGGATCTTACACAAGTATGTCGTTGCTGCACGAGAATTGTTTCCAGAAAAAAAAAAAAAAAATGTAAATAATTACTGTAGACCATTCTATTTATAAGTTATAACTAGACTATTGTACATGATTAATTCCACGCAATCACCAAAAACAAACTCTCTATGATAGAGTAATTTCGAGAGTTAAAAAATTAAGAGCTTGTGAACTTATGTAACACAGCGGTTCTCAAACTGTGCTCCGTGAGACTAATTTAAAGAATCCACGGTCACATCTGATTTAAATACATATATTATTCGTTTATTTGTGACAAGTTACATTTATGTTTTACATAGTTTGTATATATATATTAGTTAGTATATAGGTATATACAATATTATTTGGATAGTACCACCTGAAAAAGTGAATAGAAATATTGACGATTTTGATGAAATATATAACGAAATAGTGTAACATTTAAATGGAATACTGTCTTAATTAGAAAAATATTTTCCACCAAGTAGCAGTATTCAAAACGAATATCTTTGCCAAGTCTTTGGCTAAAGAAGCTATACGAATATTACTACCTTTTCCTATAACAAATCATCGTGAAAGCGGAGTTTCATCATATACGTCAACAAAAAAAAATTATATATTTTTTTTTTTTAAGCTAATCTAAACATTTTGATTTGTACGACATTGTACACATTCATTTAAAAAAAAAAAAAATTAAAAGGGAATTTATGGATCCATAATTTTTTATTAGTTGTAAAATTGGTATTCCTGTTTTTTGGGGTTCCGTCGATTTTTTTTAGCATCTCAAGCTCTCCGCGAACAAAAAAATTTGAGAATCAATGATGTAACATATTATCAAATCAATGGACACGAGTGTCTCAACTACATATTGCTTAACTGTATTTGAAAATACGATGATGGAGAAGAAAATAACATAAAAATAATAATAATAATAATAATTATTATAATTATAGAGTATTGTAGTTTGATCACGTACAATTTGTCGCATTACACGTACACGGTGGCGTGCACTACACGACCAATAGACCGTAGTGTTTCCAAATGAACGTGAGCACTATTTCCCGATAAGGGTTATGTTGCGCCGATATAAAGACGGAATGTTATGAGAAAAAACCGAACGGAAAATGTTTTACTCCGCCGAAACAGCGAACATTTATTATAGTGAACTTTTATCGGGGTTATGAAGTATATACGTGCGTAGTGTAGCGACTGAAGTTTACTTCGGGACATTTGAATGGGAGTAATCCGAGTAAAAATGGATACTTTTCACCGGAAATAAAATATTACAGGATATGTTTTATTCCTCGCAGCGGTGTAATATATGTAACATTAGGGTCAACAATCACTGTAGCACTACGTGGACGAACATTTATCATCGTCTGTAGACGCGCCAATATAATTTTTTAGTTTTTTTTTGCTATTTAATTTGAAAATTTTCGTTTCGCTTTTTTGATTTTTTACTTTTGTGCCCATCTCCACCAATATCGTTCTCTCGTACCGGGACCATTAAAATATATAACTAAGTAGAAGCTCATGGTTGTCGAACAGCGGTTTATTGCTTTCGAAACGATGCTGGTGACGGGAAACAGCTTAGAAGAGGCACATACGCACGGCTGAGTTTTGGAGAATAGCCAACACTAAATCGTAGCCTACGAATTCTCACGGTCAAAAATGTTTTAGGTAATTTGCAAAACATTAGCCGTGAAAGTTTGAGCGCGAACGGAGTAAGTCGCCGAGAGTAGACGCGAGCAAAGTCACTGACTCCCTTTCGACTTCGGGATTCGAAACCAATTTCCCGGAACAAAAGTTCGCACAGCGTCTGAATACTGATTTGCGAAACATCAACAAGGGTTCCAGGACGATTACGTCTGTGAATCCGTGGGTGATTGTTGTTCGACAGTTGCGAAGGAGAAACTAAAGGAAACCGCTGTACGGCCACGGTTCGTGGGCAGTAAAGTTTGCAAATATTTACGAAATTAGAAAGGTCAGAAAACCACGAACTCGCCGATCAAAATAATAATAATACGGTCGTCACGTAATATGATCTATGCCGTATACGCAATACAGTATTATTATACATTACATTATAATTAAAATTATTATTATTATTATTATTATTATTATTATTATTATTATTATCGACCACGTTTCGATAGCGAAACGAACCTAAAGCGACGAAAACGCGTTGCGTTAACAATACATAGCAATAATTATTATTATCAAGCGATCGGAACCCATGTCGATAGGTACGGCAGAGCTATAATGATGTGACGGCAATAGGAAATAATAATTATGTCGAAAACATCGCGCCCGTTATAAATTTTGATCGGACATTAAACGACGTAATAGAATACTAGCGTACTACTATAGCCGTGTGCTTGTGATTGTGAGCGTTTAGTGTAATAAATAATTCGGTGAAATGTCACACGAACTTCAGACGATTCGAATTAATATAAATGAGTGCAAGTGGATCAGAAACGTTCGCGCGTTGGACGATGGCGTAATGTTGCTAAAACGCGTATAGACTATGTAATAAATACTACAGCCGCCGCACGGTACGTCGAAAATATTATTATAATAATATTACCATTGTTGTAACACTATTATTCATTGTTATTACAGTTAACCCTATATTTGACAAATCATTCTGTTTAGTACAATTATTATGTGGAAAAAATTTTTTATGGATCCATGATTAAAAAAAAAGAAAAATTTTTAGTATACGGATTAAATTTTATAAAATTGTCGTACATTGAATGTTTGACAATTATAAATTTTTAAATTATTTATAGAGCACACACTTGAAATAATCTAAGGTAAAAATTTAAACGAGTCATTGTACAGGTACAAATCATACAACAACGACGTATTTATTTTAATATTATTAACATGGTGTTTTTTTGCAAAACATTATTAATAATAATATCGTGAAACAATAATTTATTATTATCTTATTTATAAAAATGACGTATTCGACGTTTTGTCCTGGATGGACTCCGAAACTGCTCAACCGATTTTGATGAAATCTAGTACTGAGATTGATTAGACCTTAGAGAAGGACTTTGGCTACTTTTTGTCACGAATAAAGGAAAGGGAAGCATTAGTAACCTGATAAGGCTTGGACGGGTAGTTGTTGTTTTGTTGTTGCTATAACGACCGAAAAAACGCAAAGGAACATACCATCACACACATCAGTGTGCACCTAGAAAATGGTGAATATGTCTAGTTTACTGAAAACAATTTTCAGGAGCAACTATTTTCTCCTCCTAAAACGACACTCACTGTGTTTTTTTACCTCCCCATAATAGATAAATTTGCAAGAACTCTTTTGTATGTTAAAGTTCGATATATAATACAACAGGAAGAAAATGGAAACGCCAAATTTAAAAAAACGATTGATGGTGAAGATAGATTATTGATTCTTTTATTATTACCTCGGTATCAATAAAGTTTATTATTTATTGAATAAACTGCATGACTAACAACGTTTTAAAACGTTTATGTTTTATTTGCTTGCTTCTTAATTTATAATAACTATTTTATTATAATGCCCCCAAAAATTCACTGTCCGAGTACGTAAGAAGCATATGTAAACACGTTAAAAAGGACATCAATTGTCCTATTAAATCGCTGTAAGAATCATAGCCTAAGGAATCAGGATAAGAGAGAGTTGTGCACAAATAATTCGAGAACAATGTATTGAAGTAATATTGTGAACAAGGGTAGAGCGTGAATAGCACATAACCATGCAGTACATCTTGAAAATGATCAACGTGCAAATTTCACCGAAGTGCACTTGAGCCCCAAAAAATGACACTGATTTAAATTTTTCATATTGAGTAAAAATATTTATGATTTTGACCAATTTTTACAAACATTTTTATATGCCGATGTTACATATTATTTTATATGGTCACTAAAAAGTTTCTTGAGCAATCATTTTGACTGGAATGTTTAATAGAGAAATCGTCCTGTTACCCACGTACTCCATTGATACCATCAACATCTCCAATGCAATTTAAAAGACTTCACGAACTGTCGATACAATTTATCGTATAGACATAATTATTTTGTTTTTAAAAATGGCACACGAAAAAATCAAAAACTCGTAGGGTTCAGTTTAGTATATACAACCCTCGATGTCAACGGATTCTGCGTGTATGAGACATTTTGGATCAGCCCTAATTAATTATTTAAAAATCAAAATGTGAATTGATACAAATAAATTATTTTGCTTTTTTTTCTCGAAAAAGTTTTAAATATTACACGCACTGTTCTTATTAAAATTACTTATCTAGAGACGATCACTTTATAGAGCGCAAACTTTCGATAAGATTATTTTTACTTTTAGCAGGGTTGAAGGTTATAAAACAAGTATTTTTTAAACTTTTCACGGTAAGTTTATTTTCTTTATAATGTACAAGTCCATTTAACTTTATCAACATTTTGATACAGTGAACAAGATACTTAGAAAAAAATGTTTAATGTATTTATGTATTCACTGGCTTTCTTTTCATATTAATGGTTTAAAACTATTTTTAATCTAACGTTAATATAAAAATTAGTGTTAACGTTAAAGTTATAAAGTTCCACAAATATTTTGCGCGTAAATGTATCGAAATACATTTTGTTTTTACAATAGAAAGTGTTACCATTATACTAATTACTGCTTTAATTCGCATTACTTATATTAAAAATAAAATTATATACGTTTATGAAACCTATATGGCTTAAAACGTATGAAGCATTTCATTAGAAGCTATACGATTTACAAACAATGAATCTCTGTCGTAACTTTCAATTCAACGTCGACGAAAGTTTAACTCCATAAGTTCGCCGCGGTGGAAAACAATATTTTGGGTAAATAGACTTACATTGGTTAAAGTTTGGAAAGGAAGTATATTTCGTAACGATACGATTACAATCGTACAGTTTTGTCCTAATTTCAAACTTAACTTGCAATCGAGTCTTTAACACCTCAATTGTACAATATGTATTTAAGTGATACCCACATCCGGGTATGGGATGACGTGCGTACCGTTTATATGTTAAACATTCTGTTAACCAAATTTTGTAAATTGTCGAACGGAATGTCTCTAAAAAGTAAGTTTTTAAATTAAACCACCTTGGAGGTAAACGTATCATACTTGTAATATACGCACGTACACATTTATAATATAATATGTCGTCTTGAGGTGTAATCAAACAACGAACAGTGTATATATAGTTGTGCGTTAGAGTTACAACAGTGGTATTATTATTACTATTATTATTATTATTATTATTATTATTATTTTTATCATGCGGCGCGGAAAGAAGAAAAAGAGAAACGCGACGGAAAGAAGTAGAAAGTTTAATGGAGAGCTGAGTGCAGGAGAAGGATAAAACAAATTTATGACGAATATATATATATATATATATATATATATAATAATAATAATAATAAACGTATAACCCGACCCGTTGCAGTTCACATGCATCAGACCGACTGTAATGCGACTGTAAACTATGTGAACGCGATGGAGGTTCCAAGAAAATTTTATTTAATTTACTTTACCGGGAAAGGAGAACGAATTTCTAATTTCACCACTCCGCCCGTCGACTTGATTCGGATTTTTCGTATTCGGCCATATATGTGTGTTGCAGTCACGGTCTCGCCGACGACTTTCGTACGGCAAAGCACGTTATTATTAATTCTATACCGCATCGTCATTCGCTCAGATATTTAAAGTAGTATTACGGTCTGGACGACTTACTTTTGAGTACATGAGACTCAGCGGTAGACTCATCGCGATCGACAGCAACCACACAAACACGATTTTCAGTATCACTCTTCGTCGCGTCTTGTTTCGGCCGAATTTCATCGGATACCTCAGGCTCAAGTACCGGTCCACGCTTATTGTACACAGGTGCATTATGCTAGCCGTGCAGAACAACACGTCCAGACATATCCACGCTAAACAGTACACGGGGGCGAACGGGAATTCTCCTGAAAAATAGGTAAAAAGAGAAAAAAATATGAATGTAACGCAAAATGTTTATATTTTTGTGTATGGTATATTAATGATATCAAGCGAACAATTTTATTTTGTTCATTGAGATTACTTAGCCTACGGGTTACAATTACAGTAGTCCGTTCTTATGCGAATATAATGATTTTGAACAGAAAACTAAGCAATCTGATTAACACGAGGTGAGAAAAAAAATACTTACACGGAAAGAAGACGTATATGGTTTCCGCATAGGCGATTCACGTTATCCTAGCAAAGGGACGATCGTTAATAAAAATAATAATAATATTACGGTTTTATATAAGATCACACAACGGTGTATGCGTTATTCTGTTTATACATTTTTGGTTGGCATTTGTTTCGCGTGCATTTCATAGTTTCGGTGAAAAATTAATCATAAAATGACCAAAGAAAAATATATTGTTATCGCACGTCATATTGTGTTACACGCACGTACCTATGTGGGTGTATGCATAATTCGCATACAGTGTTTGGAATAGTTTATATTTATTAATTTTAACTTTTACAACTACTCGAACAGTGTAAATAGCACTGTACAGTTCTATGACTTTCCGCTTTACAATATCCATCTGAAACACGGGGAACACGATGATTTCACGTTTGAACCTTACTCGATTCGAATACGAGCGAGAATCGTAACCAACATTCGTGCTTTCATTAGGTACTTAATACACAAGTCTTAGTAGACGATTTTTACGATACACGGACCATTGTATTATTATAGATGAAAAACATGTGTTTCGAGTACAATGCAATTGTATATGTTATTTAAACCCTCAATTATTGTTTAAAGTAATTGCAAATGTAATAAATAAGTATTCCAAATTCGAAAACCACGGGAATTCACCAAAATCAACGAGAGCTAGAAGTAGACCAATGACTGATATTCTTATGAAATTTTATATCTGACCGTTTTATACGATAAAATATAATGTTAAAGTCTAAATATCAACACGTCGTCAAATACAAACGTTTTTAATCAAACGTGTGGGTATTTTTAATTGAAAACAAAGTTCTGAATTTTTCGTGCAGTATATTTGCCGTGCATTAATCAAAAACTTAATGAACAGTTATAATTTCAAAAAAGTTGTCATAAAAACAATAGGACTATAGTAATTATATGTACGCGAGTAATATTATTCTTACCGTCAATATTTTTAAGCGAAAACGAGTAAGTATGACGCATGTTCATAAATCGTCTAAATTACTGCGATGTATTATGCATAAACCTGATAGTATTATTGTTTTTATAAAATATGCCATATATTTTTTCATTTAAATTATTGTGGTAATATGAAAAACAGTTCAATTGTATCAATATGAGTATGGTGCTTTTGTCAATTCTATGTATTTTGTTATTAATTTGCAGATATATAATTTTATCAAAATCACAGTCAGACATCGGTGTAAATTCAGAATTTAATTACTTTTTTTAATACACACACACACACACATACATCTTTATTTGGTCTGAGAATATGATCGTTATGTTATTTTTACTAATGCAGTATAAGTTTTACAATAAATAATTATCGAATTTTAAAAACTTAAACGCATTCTCAAATTAAATATTCAATAATTGTATTAATTATAATATTTGATTGTTTAAATTGTTTGGTAAATTTGGAGTGTGTAGAATTTTTGTTTGGAAATTCTACACACTCCAAATTTACCAAACAATTTAAACAATCAAATATTATAATTAATACAATTATTGAATATTTAATTTGAGAATGCGTTTAAGTTTTTAAAATTCGATAATTATTTATTGTAAAACTTAAACTGTATTAGTAAAAATAACGTAACATAATTAAAATATAAGATATGTTATCTATTATTTTAGTTAACATATCTTATATTTTAATTATGTTTTTCATACAAATATCATGGGACACAATAAAAATACTTTAAATTAATTAAAACACTTAACTAACTAGATTTATTATGACAATAATAATTATTGATAAGAATATTTGGAATATTCAATAATTATTATTGAATGTTCTACATATTCTAAGAATTAAAATGTTTAATAATGGAACGTAAAGATTTATTTATTTGTTGTTTATTTTGTGTTCGGCCACTAGTCGGTAAAGCTATTATTTGAAAAACAACATATTAAAATGAAAAATAAATGTAACGTGTATATATTTATTTATAGCATGGTAAACTGAAAGCTATCTTAGTGGTAGGACATTTCATGTTGGTTAGTGCAACGCGCAAAATACAGATTTCTATGTAATCCGATATACTAATCAGATTTAGAATTTCTAAATGTGTATGATCCATCGGATGTTCGTATTTGATAATCAATATATAGAGACTACACGACTTTTTATAAGTAGTAAATAAACTTATTTCACGCGCCCGTTGTCGTTGCTCACTACAACAATTTTTTTTTGTTTGTTATATAACCGTTGTGCTAGAATTCCTGGACGTATTATACCTGCATAGTAATAACTACTGCTACTGCTTTACGACTACCAATAACATTTTAATTACACCCCGTGGATAAAGTTATAATCTAATAATTATGATTATATTTATTTTTTAGTTTGACCTCCACAAATTATGAACCATATCGCCTGGTGGAAGAATAATGGTACCATCGCCGTCGTAATATATAAATCATGAAACGTTCCGAGCACACACTTCGAATCATAATGCGGAATAATTATATTTTATTTGCAAGTATAAAAACGAAAACCTGACGTTTTCCACGGAGTCTCTTGTGCAGGTGATTTATCTCTATGTATGTTGTAAAGGTTGTTATGTGCCGTTTTATATTATAAATTGTTAACACTAGACGTCTATCACATTATACTTAAAAGTGTTATATTATATATAAATAATTATTATAGATTTTTAGACAGCATACGTGCGAGTCTATGTGTGCGTACGTGCTAAATTATATACATTACGGTTGGATTTCGACACAACTGTTAAAACCCTGCATACTGTGTTTTGTCAAGAACGAAGGTTAAAATGTGACCTCACAACTATTGTGTTTGTTTGGTAGACATAAACTTAAAATACTTTAAAAATATTTAATTTTTAATCGTAATTTTCATTTCAAAGACGCTTGTAAAGTTATTATTGATTATTATTTTTCTGCGCAGAACTTGTCCTGTACTTATGTCGATGACTAAAAAGAAAACCGACAAATAACTGGATACAGAGTGCAACGTTAATGAGTTATCGTTTTCTATGATTTATACACGTGTTAAATGAAATGTTTTGCAATTATTTTTTTTTCACTTCATTAAAAATGAGTTTACCGAAAAATAACATATTGTAATTGATTCCACTGTTGAACATATAACCAAATTGTTAATGTTCGTAAAATGTTTTGTTTATTTTTTGTATGATTTATTATCGTAACGGTACTTTGTATGAAAGGTCTTGTGTATACTTAATAGTTACATAATGAACACGTCATGTTTAACGGGAAGATGGGGGGAAGAAAATTAATTAAATTTAAACAATTTTTTTTTACGGTGAGCGTGTTTCATGGCTTTATTTTTGATTGTCTCCGGTTCATTTGTTGTTTTACATAATAAATTAATAAATATTTATGAAGAAAATTTAAACATTTAATCGTTTCAATGGTAAATATACATACACTAGTTATTCTCGATTAGGACTTATTATTTATTTCACGAAAAGGTACGTACGGTCTTTTAATCCTCCCGCTGCGAAGCGTATATTATATACGTTTTAAATATTTGTATGTAATTTATAATTACATTTCTGTATGATGAAAATTAAAAAAAAACTTTTGGTTATCATGCCTTCAACGAGTACTAAATATTACTATTATTATTCCAGTTATTCTATAACGATAATAGTTTTTGACACTGACCTTCGACGAATAATACATGGAAAATAAACGGTGCTAATGATCAAATGCAGTTTTCTGCATCACACACACAAAAATGGTTGTATCTAGTATAATATATAATAATAATTATGATTGTTTTATTAGATTTTTTGTGCGTTAAAACTTGTCTACGGAGCAATAATAAAAAAACATTCACCGAAATAAAATAAAGAGTGTGTGGCTGTTGTAAATTAATTTTCAGCGAAGAATAACACACATACATGTTTATTTATAAGTACATTAAATGTTTGGGTCACCATGTCCACTTCAATCGTATGACCCGATAAAAATATCGTTATGTATTCGCTTACCGCAAGCCTTTAAACAAAAATTTATGGAATGTGTATCGCATTATTATTAATTAACCAGAAGACCTGAAAATACATTAAACGTAAAAAAAAAAATCTGTATACCATGTAAAATTAATAAAATTTATCTTTGTTTCTTTAACGATGGAATAATATATAACATATTTTATGATTAATGAAATAATATTATAGGAAACTGACGGTTATAATATTATGACAAGTGTGGTTTTATTTTTATCGTCGTTATGTCATGATCGAATGTCGAATTGTATAAGCCGCAATTGCAATCATAATTGAAAACGATAAATTCATGAATGTTTCCTCTAAATTTGTGAAAAGTGAAGTGACATTAAAAATGACGTTGAATAATGTAGAAAATGATATTACTTTATATTAATATTGTGCATAAAATATCGGGAATGACATCCGTATGAATTATGAATTATTTTTATTTTTCAAAAGTATCGTCTTCGATGTTTCAGTCAAAGTTTAAGTGGGCAGAAGTTAAACGATATAATCATAAGATATAATTATTTAAAACTTGATTACTATAAATGTGGCAGTGAATATATTTTAGGTTCGATGTCATTAGACTCATTGTCAAATAACAATAATAATGCATGCAACTTTTTTTATACCGTTTAGACAGTTACTGTCATAAGGCCACTGCCAGAGTTATTGTTTGACAAAAAAGTAAGCGTAGAATGTGAAAGAAACTGCTCGCTTCCTCTTCCTTTCTCTCCTCTATATTGTTACCGATTACTCGTTGAAGCTGCACCAATTCCTACGGGAAATCACGGTCCAGCAAATACAAATCCTGAAGGGCACGAGATTCGATTTCTACCTACAATATGCCATCACCCGACCGCTATAAATACTTGGTGGTCCATCATGATGGTGATAATGAGTAACTATTCAACGTTTCTATTGGACTTGGGCAGCTACGTGTGAGAGAGCCATTGCAATAATACACAATGGTTTGTTCGTATTTAGGTTTTTTCTTTTTTCTATTTTCGTATTTTCTTTTTTTTTTTTTTTTAATATTTTCACATTATTTCCATGTTGGGCAAGCAAGTTAATGACATTTTTAACCAACTTATAAGCAGAAAATGAAAATAATTTATATGTTAACGATGTTAATTAGGTTAAGAACTAATAGTTTACAAATACCGTTAAGTTGGTTCAAACTTTAAGTTAAAATATAAAAAATAAAAATAAATTAAAACAATAATACAACTTTTCATATAAAAATATGCTATTTATTCGTCGTAGTCATCATATTATGGTTATTTTTCTATTATTTATGATAGTTTTATAGCTTTCTTCTAGTAAGTGAACACATTTTAAAGAAAAATATTATTCTAGTTACGAAAATGCAAAAAACCCCTAATCGAGAACATCAAAAACATTTATGTTAGTTCTTTAATTTAACTGAGAAAAAAATGAGTTAACATGTTAAATTAATCTTCCGGTTGAAACTCAGTTAAGTTAATAAGTTAAATTTACATACATTTTAACATATTAATTCATTACTGCCTAGCTTTGTTTTTTCTCGGCTGCGAATCGTACAAGATGTGGATGTTTGGTCGACGTGTCTAACTCATCACAACTTACTTACATCCGATCTAGCCACTCACACGATTCACGAAATCCCATCATGTTGTCTATTAGTGCAGATATCTTCTAGATGATTAATGATAATAGTCAATATTAAAGACAGAAAAAAGGAAATAAATAAAATTAAAATAACTTAACGATTTGGATATTAGAAATTATTAAGAAATTATTAAGACCATTAATATCCTACAAGAAATTAAATGTATTGTATAAAAATCAGTAATCGACAAAATTGTAAATATATTTTTTATTATTTTAGATTATCGGCATAAAATACATGCAACCGATATGTCCAAATAAAGCGGAATCCAATGTTTATATATATATTTAGGCAAAAGGAACTGTGATTACTTGTTTCTTCCCTCACATTTTTTTCTTGTATTAATAATTATAACTAAACAATTATTGTTTGTAGCACATATTATTATTAGGTCTTTGGGCATATATTGTATACTTAAAAATAAAAATAAAAATGTTCGATATTAACTGATTAGATATTTATGTATGTAGAAATGTAGTAAATTGATTCATTGAAAGAACATCATTATTATGCTAGAGTTTACACATTTATAAGGGGTTTTTTTTTTTTTTTGACGAAAAAATAAAACACGAACATGGCAGTATATGCATACGATATCGATTAATAATTATTACGGGCACCGTATAAAATAAATATTTATTGCATTTTATAAATTTAACAATGCCATTTGTTAGGGTCGACATTTTACGTAACACTCAGAGTTACGATAAGATCATAATCATAATTTAGTAATTTTTAATTTATTTATTTTATAATAATTCGAATATTACAGAACACTTGAATAACGTGGTTAACAACATCGTGGATGGTAATGAGTTAAAACCGAGGCAGTATCGTTAATTGAGCTGGTGATAAACTGGCGAGAAAAGTTAAGTTAATCTTAAGTAAATCCTTAAATATTACATTTGCTGGGATACTTGTGGAAAATATGCGTCGGTATATTGGCTAAAATTTCAAAAACTCGTTCAGAGCACGAAAATAATCGAATTGTTTTGACGTTTTTATGAAGTTACACATTATATTAGTGTACGTTATCAGCGCTAGTATATCAAGTCCCACGATTATAACAAAATTACGAAAAATAACGATTACAGTTATTAATTACGTATACAGTAGGCACCTATATTATAGAACAAATAATATTTTACTGTTAACTTTAACGTTTCGTCTGCCGCCTGATTAAACAGTTACGTTTTTCCTCGAAACCTTGCGCAGTCGACTACGGGTCTTTTTTTAAGACTAAACGTGTTATAAACTAAAACTTCACGTGGAAAATGTCCGGGACGCATTAACCGATTCTCAGAATTCACGGAATAAAGTTGTAAAATCAATAGTTTCTATATAGACACTCGCGCTCGCCGAGTCATAAATCGAACATCAAGAATGTTACAATAAATACACATATAGGTACTTACGATTACGTACATATCGTATAAACGTTAGCCTGCAGCGAAACACCAAACCATAAAATATAAAACATTCTCTAATGCGACGGTTATCCATTAGTCTCCCATCCACCGAGTCATTACATTGAGATAAATTCACTCGATGTTTGTCGAACAAATGTATCGACACTATAACCATACGATCCCGAATGAGATTTTACAGACTAAACAGAAGCGTATAAGGTACAGCGGTGTATTATTTGAAAAAAAAAAAATTACTCAAATCGAACACGTTGCTAGAGCGAATTAATAGTGAACTCGCGGTTATAGAATCCTTAACACTTCCACAATAATCTTCAGAACCAATAGAAGAATATAAGAAAACTTGAAATACTATAACGATATATTGAAACGACAAATTTACTGTACTTCGCGCGATGTTTTCCCCTTCGTGATTAGTTTCTTTGTAGAAAAAAAAAGAAAGTATTTCAATTATATTTATTATGTATATTTATACGGTGTATGATCTACAGAAACTATGCGATGCCTAGTATTTTAACAGTTCATTTATAAACATATATAAAGCATGAATTATTGCTAAAAAGGAGTTATCAACAAACAAATGTGTTTTTTAGAATCAATTTTTTTCTGCTTTATTAAGCTAAACACAAATGTTACCAGTCATAAATAATACGTATAAAATGTCAATTTCTTATAACTATTATAACCAGATGTGTTTAGGGAAGAGTGATAGGAGAGGACTTGATTCCTGGGCGGTGAATTTTGGAGAGCGTTTTGATAGAATACGGTTCCTTGATCATTTTATACGTTAAGGGAGTTTTTTCTTTTTTTTTAATTTTGTCTCTTAATCTATTATATCGAGATTTTTTTGTATAAATAATAATAAATATATCTACTGTACTTATGTGATATGTGACTGAATACAATTATTTTTCATGTATATCTAATATGTATAACTTTCAGATTATGAGTGTAGTGAAGAGTGTATTGGTTTCACTATCATGTGTTTTTTTTTTTTTTTTACAAATACACCTATTGCTAAAGAAATTTGGGTTGGGAAGGGGCCTTTTTTTTTCTTACATGGGGCGTAAAATTCCTAAATACGTCTCTGATTATTATTAAACACGACAGTTGAGAAGCGTATTTGGTTTGATGAGTATTTTTGTTGTGATAGAAGGTACTCATAGCAGTTATATTATGTTAACATTTACTAATGATCTTAAATAAAATAAAAAGCTCTTAAGCTTGTGAACAAAGGTTATATTACGAAATTATTATTTGAGTATAAAAATAATATAAATCAAAGAAATTTTTGCTGCTCAAGCGACTTGAATGATACTACGTTTATATTTATAAATCATGTAATCACATAAATTACGTTTAAAAACTATAATAAGTATAATGAGTTTTAAAATTCCATTTAAAAATAAATATCTGCTCAAGGGCATCCTTAATGAAGGGAAAAATAAGGTAGTTACTCCCTCCCCCACGGGTTTAGTTTTCTTCATATTTTTGTTATTTATAAATTATATCATACTTGAAAAATACATAAATGTAAATACATGTATGAAGTTCGCCCCCTCACAATAAAATGGTATAGAGACGCTATTGTGTCTGTTTAATGATTTCAGTTTTTAAGTAAAAAAAATATTTACGCCCACGTACATACACCCGGTGTTATTGTTTATGTTGATTTTTTTTTTTAACTATCTTATTATGTGATACAAAATAGTGAATAATAAAGAAAAAGTGTCGTTAAACGCAAACGTATGTTAATCGTAAAAACCATGAACTTTCGTAAAAATCCTAAAAAAAATGTTATACTTCTACTTACAGTTTCATGATCCATATTTAAAAAAAAACTTTTTGGAATACTTTTGTACGTGTGCGTGCAAGAAAAAAAAAACGATTCAATATGAAAGTGATATTATATAGTAAATAAAGCTTATACGTTAGATACAACGACCTTCGTTGAATGTTTTTCGCAACTTTGATTTTTAATACATGCTATAGCGTTTGTAGATAGTTTTCAGGTATTCGTTTAAATTAAATAGTATGTATAATATAGTTGATAATACGACAATAGATAGCATGAAAAACAGATAGCCCGACAGTTGTACGTTGACGATGACTGATAAAGTACAATATTTTTTAAATGTTTCTATTTTATGTTTATTACATCTTAATTTATAATTATATTTTAAATTCATTAACCATTTCTTTACTAATATCTAAATAACTATGATTTATTCCGTAATAATTTTTGATACAACAATTTATAATAATTAAAAGAGGAATCTACATTTCAGTTGAGTACTTATACATATTGTATATATTATGTACCAGCATGAAACTGAAACGTCGGAAATATACATTTTACGGTGCAATAATCATGCATGTAAAAAATGTAGAAGCCGATAGATAGATAGTTGGTATATGATTACGTTCACGATGTTTTAAAAATTTAATATAAAATCGAGGTCCATGAGATGAAAAAAATGACAGGGTATGACAGGTTGCCAAGGGAAGTTTTAAGGTGGGCATTAATGAGAAAAAATGTCCCAAAAATGTATGTTAATTTGATCCAAGACAGGCGCGGATCCAGGGGGGGCGGTAGGGGCGACCGCCCCCCCGTCAGCCGTATCAAAATGTGTTGTATCTTATTTGTTGTACTATTAAATTACATTATTTTGTGTTATACCATTCTAATGTATTGTTAATTGTTATTGTCACAAAGTTTCGTCTTTTATTTTTATAACATAAACATATGAAGTGTCGATAACAACAATATTATTGCGATATTATTTATGTTCCGCCCCCCCCGTTAAGGTAAGCTGGATCCGCGCCTGATCCAGGATATCTATGAAGGGTCGAGTACTAGTGTCAAGAGTCGCTGTGGAGTATCAGAAGGTTTCAGTATAGGAGTAGGTGTGCACCAGGGGTCAGCTCTAAGCCCCTACCTGTTCTCAGTGGTAATAGATGAGGTTTCAAAGGAGATACAGGGTGAGATACCATGGTGTATGATGTTTGCGGATGATATAGTTCTGATAGGAGAAAACCTAGAAGTTGTCAATAATAGGTTAAATGAGTGGAGGTTAGCCCTCGAAGAAAAGGGATTGAGAATTAGTAGAAATAAAACTGAGTATATTGAGTATGATTTTGGACAAAGAGACTAAGAAGTTGAAGGAATGAGGAGACAACTGACAATAGATGGTGATGTGATAGGTGAAGTTGAGAGCTTTAAATATTTAGGATCTTTTGTTCAAAAGGACGGGCTAAATTAGGTAAATTTATATAGGTAAATTTTATAAAAGTGTAGTGAGACCAACTATGCTGTATGGTTCAGAGTGTTGGGCGGTTAACAGGAGAATAGAACAAAGTATGAGTGTCGCGGAAATGAGAATGCTTAGATGGTTGAGTGGAGTGACAAGAGAAGATAGAATAAGGAATGAATACGTGAGAGGTAGTGTTGGTGTAGCGCCAATTGTGGACAAGATGAGAGAAAATAGGCTGAGATGGTTAGGGCATGTGATGAGGCGAGAGGAAACGAATGCAGTAAGAGTGGTTATGAAGATGGACGTTGAAGGGAAAAGAGGAAGAGGAAGACCAAAAAAGAGATGGTTGGAGACTTTGGAGAATGACATGAGGGCTGTCGGTGTGTGCAGAGGAGATGTGTTTCACCGAGTAAAGTGGAGGTGTAGGACAAGGGTGGCCGACCCCAAATAGTTGGGAGGAAGGCGAAGTAGAAGAAGAAGAAGAAGATGAGATGAAAAAAAAAATTCAAAAGTACACTATAATGCACACCCAGTTAATAAATTTTAACTCAAGTATTTATAATTTATTAATTTTACATAAATAACATGTAATTAAAAACCGTTGAACTTCTGACACAAATTATTGGAGTAATAGGACTAGACAATTACCATTTATAACGTAGATATTGTAAAGATTCGGAATTCAGTGTTAACATTTCAATTAAATAAAAACATTTTTCGTTTGGTGTATAAAATAGAGTTCATTGTTTTTCCAGAGAAGACGCACGTATAGAGTTGATCGTTTAAATATAGTGAATTTTAATTCAATTAGTCATTAAGTCTTTAGAATTTAAGAGAAATGTAATTTATTCATACGAGTAGAACAAAATTACGTTTAGTTAAAAATGCAAAAATCATATTCTTTTAAAGACTTGATAACTTGACAGTTGATTTATAAATTTTAAGAAAGTATCCACATTTTTTTTCAAACATACCAGGTTAAGTAATTATACATGACGATTCTTTAAATGTTCATTTTAAACGATTCCATAATTTTTCAAATTTTGATTCAAGTGAACGGTATACGGTGCATTACAAGAGTTTATTTTCCAATGAATAGATGTTTTTCGTTTCTATTTAATTAGTATTTTGTGACAATAAGAAATTTTGCTATTTCAATAAGAATACCAATTTTTAACATAATTAATTCCAAAAATACTGGTCCAAAAATATGAGCAAATGATTATTTGTTTGAAAATCATGGCGTACCAATTCTTGAAAAACATAAGTTGATATTAAAACAGTGCGTTCTTATATATAAGTAAAACAAATCTATACACGAGATAACATCATCTTGTATGTTAGTACACGATAGTTTTTTTATAAATCAAAATTTGAATATATGCATAACTGAAACATAAAAAGAGCTGAGGTGATTAGGCTTAAAATAATACCCTGAACATAATATATTTCTTGAGGTACGTGAGCATTGGGTGAGGCACACAATAAAAACTTAATTCGAATATAATAGTGGTAACAATTGTTTTCAGAGCCACTGATTTAATTGTTCAACATACTAACACCGTGAGAATTATGAATTTATTTACAACAATAACTCGGGTTAGGAATACTAACATTTGTTCGGTATTTGGTTTCGCGTGGGATTCGGTTCCTGCGTTGCAACCTGTAGTATTATAGAGAAATGTCGAATGCAAAGCACTCAGTTCTCTATAAATATACAATCACCTACGATTTTTTGGAACTCGTAAGAGCATTAAATCGTAAACTATTTTTCAAAACATTTATAAGTATTCTCTGAATCAAATACTGATTTAAAGGTTTATTGAATACCATGGCTTTGTCTGAGGTTTAGATGATTTTACGCGACACGGTTCCCTGATTTTTTCGTGAATGTACATCTCTATGAATTTCAAACTTGAAAATCGAATATCAATAACTCCGTAACAATAAAAAAAAGAAGTCGATGATAAAAGATATTGTTATTTTTTGAAAAAAATATAGAATTATCAGTGCTTATTAAATGTAGTTTATTTAAATAAAAATCGCTTAACAAGCAATATATAATTACGTTTCTCGAAAGTTTGAAATCACTAAACATGCGCAAAACGCAAATGATGGAGGTTGAGGATATTATAAAATACCCACTTACATAGCACGATAAGTAGCCGATATTTATTTAATTAAATAAAATATTTTCATTTTGGAGTTTGCAAATTTTGATAATACACAACGTAATCACATCACTACGCGGACTATAGCTTATTCGATATTTTTGTGACGGGTAAAATATTATATTCCTCATGATATGCTGTATATTATATATTTTAATAGGATGGAAGCTATTGATAAATGTTCAATACTAAGTATCAAGATTTCTTGATATCTATTAAGATGCTTGCCTTTTCATTTAAATTCTAGACGGGAAAAATATGATTTTATTAGTTAAAGAAATATGTCCCTTATAGTGGGTTGTGCTGACGACTCTTCGTGAAACTCTTATGAATTAAATTTCGATTGACAATTAAAAATAATAATAATAATTATAATTATAAACATAATATATATATATTATATTTATAAATATATTAAAAGTAAGAAAACAATTCAATAAGTTAGCTGATTTCATGAGAAAATCGATCAACGCTGAATTTACATTATTAATAATTTATTCTATTTCAACACTTCTAGTTAAAATATGAATTTAAATTTACTTCAGACCATTATTGACCATTTCATAAAAAGTTTATATTTTGAAATAGGGTATTTAAATTATATTTACTTGGTTTTTATATAATTAAAAATATTAATATTTATGAAGTTAAATTATTTACATAATAATTTCCATATCGTAAATTAATCTATTGTAATTATTAAAATTATTGTTATCAAAGACTTCAACGAGAGACATCATGTTGACTTGGTTGATTTTCACTTATTACTTGATAAAAAATATAAATGGATTTTAAGCTACCAAGATCATCATAAAAATGTATATTTTTGTATCCACATGAAAGTAAACGAACAATAATTTTTAATTTACTCTTAATTTTTCTAATTTTTTTTTTTGAACTAATATTTTTGCAAAGTGATAACGGTAAAGAGCTTATAAATTCTGTAACTAACGAAATTAAGGAACTTTAGCAATAATGTATTATTTACATAAAAGTCCAAAACATACTCAAAGTCAGGGAAACGAAGAACGTAATATTCATGGAAGATATTTTTGATATATGTAGAAAAAAACGATTGTAAAATTATGATAAATATAAAATGTGTTTTCGGTACACAAAGTGAACGACCTTGTTGTGAAAAATTACACCGTATCAAATTTAAGGAATCGTTTCATGAAAATGTGTCCGTGTTGTGAACTATTTTCGTATTTTACGAAGTGTGAAAAAGCCGTTACCATTTTATAAAATGGACAGTTTCACTAAGTAGCTACTACATACATATTATAGTTAGCGGGCTGTGCATTTCTGATTTTTATAAATTTTGAGTCCATTCAAAGTTTTTATACAGCTACAGCGCTTGTATTGACATTATTTGAGTATATATATATATAATAACATTATTAATAAGTCCGTTTTGTTTACGTAATTTATATTCATATTTTATGAGTTGATGATAAGTGGAGTCGATGTTATTTTAAGTTAAAATTTAATTTTTTATAATTTTTTTTCTTCTAAACTTCTTACAATGACATTGGCACACATACGGGAGTGCTAAGGTGTGCTGTGCACCCCGAAGTTTTAGATTAGTTAATTTTAAGGTTCAATATAATGACGATTATTTTGCATATATAAGAACAAATTTATTCAAGTTTGCAATGGTAATGCACTAATGCTACGGACGTAAATGTACATACGTTATATATGTATAATATTATAATATAAAAAATTGCTCAATTTATAATTGAATGGTAAAACTAAAACGATATGTGTCAGATATCTTTAAGCTTTAATAAGAATAATTTTAGCATTTTCGAGTTGTAGACTGCATAAGCTAAGAGTCTATCTATGCATTAATAATACGAAATCCAAATCGATTGTTGCATTGTGAATATAATTTATTCGAGACATTGTTCGTATAAACTTTATGGTCCATACAATTTCAGATGTTTATAACAGACGATCGTTCAATAACATATATGTAAATAATAAAAATATAAAGCGTGGTGACTAAAAGCATGCAAGTAATTTTTTATTTTAAATAAAAAACAAAAATAAAAACTGCTATGGACTATGGAACATTAAACTGTTATTATTACAAATTTCACGAGAGCAATTAATAGTTCGCGGGAATTGTCGATGATGTGATTTTAAACCAGAAGATTTATATCCTGTTTTCTCGAAACAATATTTCAAACCATAAATATTTACATAATATATGTACATTATCATATTGATTTTTCATCGGCTATAATATTGTGTTTAAATTTTTCAGATTCGAAAAAACCTTATAAAACCCTTTCACACGATTCTAGTGCGTGTTTAAAAAACAATTTGTTATAGGTTACACGTGGTTTTTATTTGTGTACGTCAATATTTACGACATTATTCTTACGTATATACATTATGTTCCTTGCTGTTTTATATTCATCCTTAATAAATTTTTCCGACAGAATAATATTATAATGTCGAAACGAAAACGTAAGATGCCAAAATAATATAATAACATCAAAATTACCACGGCGAAAACGGATTCCGAACAATAATGTTATTATAAAATAATGTTCGATATTATTGGTACGTTATTCGAAAAACAAACCAAACTAACCACTTGTTACGGCGGTAGACATTGTATTGTCGACGCTTTCGATTCTTCGGGATTATAATATTATTATAATGTCTATCATGATACACATGTTATATTTATTGGGTATCATCAAAACGCCTTGTTACAGTTTAGTTATAGCATTTTGGATAGGGTTGTCCTATTGTTTCCCCGCGACAATTTTTCACTATATATTTATCGTAAAATATTATATGCTAAAACGGATAACACTCCATTTGCATCTATATATTAACACACACACCCATAACTGCAAATTATTGAGTACGTAATTATGATTTACGTTCTCGAACAGATATACGGGCGATTGTGCGTGTCGTTTTTGTTCATGTATCATACGAATCAGGTTTGAATATGTGCCCAAGATGTTTTTTATACCAAACTATAATTGCATATTCTTATATTATTATGCTACTAAAGAATTTAGTACACAAATTTTATTATTATTATTTTTTTTATTTTTAATTAGAAAAATAAAAAAAATTACAATCAAATAAGGTAATAATAGGTTAGGTGAGTGAAAGTTATCCCTTGAAGAAAATGAATTGAGAATTAGTAGAATTAAAACATAGTATATATATAGTATAATTTAGAAGAAAAATACCAAGGAGTTGAGGATATGAGGAGACCAATGACACCAATGACAATAAGCGAGGATATGATGGGTGAAGTTGAGAAATAAAAATATATAAAAATATAGGATCATTTGTAAAAAAGGACGGTGGTTTTAGCATAGATGTAAAACATAGTATTATATGCGATTAGATGAAATGGAGAGAAGCTTCGGGTATTATATGTGATAAGAGATTTTGAATGCGGTTAAAATAAAGGTAAATTGTACAGAAATGTAGTGAGACCAACAATAATATATAGTTTGGAGTGTTGGGTGGTTGATAAAAAAATAGAACAAGATATAATTATTATGAAATAAGAATTTTTAAATAGATAAGTGGAATGACAAGAGAAGATCGAATAGTGAACGAATATGAGAGAGGTACTATTAATATAGCGTTAATAGTGGACAATACGAAAGAAAAGTCTATTTGATGAGACGAGAGAAAACAAAAGCAGTAAGAGTGAATATGAAAATGAACGTTGAACGGAAAAGAGGAAGAGAAAGACTAAAAAAGAGATGGTTGTATACGATTGAGAATAATATGAGAGCTTTTGGTGTGTGCGTAAATATGTATTAAGTCAAGACAAGTGGTGATTAAGGACAAGGATAGCTAACTCAAAACAATTTAAAAAAAGGCAAAGGAAGAGAAGAAAAAGACACATTTATAATTTATACACAGTGATACGAGTACATTAAGCAAAATTGGATATCATATTAACTAGATTTTAAAGTGTTCATTTATATTGGAAACAAATTTTATGTACAAATGATTACTTGTATTTTTTAAATTAGAACTGAAATTCTATAAAGTACTATAAAAGTACTTCAATAAAAGTGCAGACTAAATAGTAAAATAATTTTTTGAATAGCTGTGATTCCATTAGCGAGGGCTGAAAGGTAAGAGCTTGAGAACTAACTTAGGTCCAGCTGGTTAAATCAATTTTGTATAATACATTTGAAAATAATACGTATGGAAATAAGAAAAATACAAGAAGTTTTAACTATTTCCGAATCGTCGACAAATGTCAAAAAGTTAATCGAGAGATAAGATTCGGTGGAAAAATCAAAAAAAAAAAAAAAAAAGACTACCATAACGAAATTCGTCTTATTTTACAGTAAGCTTTTCGAATAATGCAATAACACTGTGAACACGTGGCTTAGTACTTCTTCTTAATATTTAAATATACTATGAAAAGTAAACGAAAATAATACTAACGAAAGTTCCAGAGGAAAAAAGTACGATTGACACACATTTTAAAAATGGAAACCATGATATTATTAAGGGAAAAAATAACACGCACAAATTATCCAACGTTAGACGCCGAGGATAACGACAACGAGTGGGACGAAAAAACGTCAAGTGCACAGATATTTTAGGTAATTTTTTTGTAATTTTCGCTCGACGTATATAAGCCGTGATTGGCCGCTGCGCAAGAAAACGAATCGAAAACACTACGCTTACTAAAAATCGCGTTATTCCGTATAATATTATTGACCCGTGCACGCAATAAGAATTACTGTCACATTGTTTCGTTTAAACTATAATTTAAACATTTTTACGTTTATTGTTTGAGTTCCGCTCACAAACACAATAATATAACGACTCATAGTCCTCTACTCTATTTCGTTTTTATAAGTTTTAGTTTTGTTTTCGACGAAAATAATGCTTGTCAAATTTCGATGTCCGTATAAATCGAATCACGTTAAACGAAAATGTTTAGAAGCTTAATCGCCACCGTTTTAATTTTAACGAGTGTAAACACTTAACACCATAGTGACGGCGCCTGACGAAAGTTAATTTGTTACATTAATACGCACGTGTGAACATAGTCCAAGTAAACGTTGACTTCCTGATATTGTTTTGAATGAGCATCGTGGGATTATAGTGTATTAATATTCTAATAATAATTTCCTTTTATTTTAATACATAAAGACACTCAAATACCATTAAACACTATCATATTTATAATTTTATTTAATTATAAATCAATGCAATTTATAATTCTTAATCAAATAAAACATTATTTAAATAATAAACTGCTACCGTTGTAGAAGAATTTATGCATTTGACGAATACCAATGAAGGGATGACCTGTAGCTATATCGTCCAAAAAACAACGACTGGGATAGTAAACCTATTTTTGGAGGTTCTGAGTCCCAATTTAGTCAATAGAATTTTCAAACTCGCATACCATCGAGTACACCGCACTTTTTAGTTTATCAATAAAATATTGTAGAACAACTCATTTAACGTGTATTTATTTTCAATAAAAAAAAAAAGAACATAAATATTATTTTATCAGATATTCCAGGTTTGATTTTATTGTAATGACTAAAATATTGTGAGCTTAAAATTTTGTAATCTATAATGTATATGTAAATATAAATAAATTTGATAAGATTGTCACCAGTCTTAGTGAAATATTGAACATTTAAACGTAATAATAATAAAATATAATATAATAAACATAATATTATATTATAGTATATTAAATATTTTGCTATGTAGGTTATTGGTGTTTGATGTTAAATTACATTTTTCTTCCAATCACCTACGCACACTACAATTACGGTGTTACAATGAAGTGTTCGAATAATGCATGTGATTAGAACGATATAAAATTATGAGTTATCATTGCTTTGAGCAGACAGCTTTTTAAAAATTACATTATGGTATTTTATTGTTTTTTTCTTCTATTTAACTGTGTTTTCTAATTATAATTATGCTCTTAATACGTTTCACGCGATTCGGTGATTAATTATTTATTAGATGTGTGCTTTTCATTTAAGTCGCAATAAACTGCGGGGTGGAAACGAGGACGAGAATGAGATTGGATCGCCATTGCGTCGTAGAGAGGACAAATATAAGAAGTAGGTTTCCAGTCACGCTACGGCGGCTTGAAAACGCATCGAACGCATTGCTAATGCTGGGAAATTCCTAACCATGATATTTTAATATATCAAAAGGTATGTAAAAACATTTTTTCATTCGCTACTCAAATATACCGCATAAACTACATTATAAGTGGGTTAACATTGCTCTTAAATGTATTTCGTTTTTCAATATACTTTAGTATTCGTAGGTAGATAACACGTGTTTCCATTTCCCCCTCCCCTCGCCTCTTCTACCTATAACCCGTGTATAAAATATTCCTTCTTTTCTTTGGCTATTGTACCGCACAGTAGTCTGTCTATATAATACGCGCTAGTATTGTGTGTCAGATTATCCTTACATGCGCATATAATTCAGAGAGGCGGCTCCGTTTTCCAGAGACCATCAAATACGGGACATGGTTCCCATCTTCGCAGCTCATATTTTTAAAATTTTTATTTTAGGAAAATATAAATGAAATACGCTTCTCTATACTTCTTCGGGGTCGCGGCTTTCTGAAATAATTAAATAGCGTGTGTTCATATCAATAACGTTGATTCGAATTAAGAAAACCGACTATTTGCAGTACAAATCTATAACTTCTAAACGTAAAATGATATACACATTTTTCGTTAACAGTAACTTGTTTATTTCCGTTCACATAAACATATTTAATACATACCATTTCTTAATGGTATTTTGATATAAAACATTTTTTTTTCCTTTCTTTGACTATTATATTTATTAACTAAGAAGACTTCAGGCCTGAAGAGTGAAGGAACATTATAGCCTTCATATATCCCTTCTCTCAAAAGTCACCACTGCAACATTCCTTCACCATCGAAAAGAGACACTTAATTGTAATTGTTTTCGTCAGCGACGTACCTATTGAAATGTAAAATGTTGAATGAAAAAATTATGCCGTATACGATGATTCGTAAACAATATTGAATTTTGCAAGAACAATGTGTGCAATTTATAACGAACGATAACGGGTGTTTGTGAAAACTTATATTAAATAATAGTTTACGATTATGTCCACGACAAATATCCGATATCGTCAAATGAATAAACCGAATGTAGTTCGTATTATACGATGTTCGATAACGATCAAAAGTTCATTTTGAATGATACAATGATGATAACCGCAAATGTTTGTTCACTTTATTAAACTACAAGATTTCGTATAACAGGTCTTCATATTGTATAATATTAATAGTGTTCAAAAATGCAACAATATGAAACTTATATGATATGCGCATACCTCGAAAACGGTGTATAAAATATGCAGGTATATGAAATGTAAATTTTTTTAGCTGTATTCGATTTAAAAAAAAAAAAATACAAAGACACTTTATGTTTTATATTGCATTTAAACGATGTAGAATATGAACAATCGAGAAGTGTCAGGCACTTTTAAATAATAATAATAGTCATAATAGACATCGATAATAATCATATAACCGTAGGCGAATAATTTTTTAACACAATTGGTATTAAAACGTTAAAACTATACCTTTAAATATAATTATTCATTAGAAATAAATAATAACTATCGTGTAGAAATAAGGAAAAAAAATCTTGTGAAGTAACCAATAAACATTTTAAAAAATATTAAAAAAAATGTTTGTCATTAGATAAATAATAATATTATTAGCAATATTAAACAGCTTGTAAATAAAAAATTACGATTATAAACTGTGTTAAAAACGTGATAAAAAATTCCGTAGTTTTGTATCATTATTCGTTTCATATTATTAATTTGAACGGGCATATGTACTCATATATATTTACTTTATGAGATATATAATATATCCTATGTTTCTGGTTTCTAAATACTTCATTACAGTTTACAATATATTTTATGAAAAAGTTTGGTCTTTATTTATAAATATATTTTAATGATAACTATATCATATTAAATTTTATATCACTTGACATTTAAATATTTAGAGTTATTAACTTTCGAAAATTAGTCTCAATGTGATCGAAACGAGATGTTAAATCTTTAACAATATATGCGTGCTTATTAACATTTGTTTCCTATCCAAACATCAATTCCAAAAAAAAACCGAACTACGTCTGTTCAAGAAAAAACTGAATGTATTTTAAGTGCGTTTTAGTACGAGTATAGGTTTACTAATACATTCGAAAAATACTGATACATACACGAATATACGTATACGAAAAATATCGTGAAACGAGACTCGATTTAGCGTAAGATTTAATTCTCGACAACCGTTACTTTAATTTAATATATTTGAGTACATTAACATATGAAACAATTGAGCCGTTGATCAAAAGACATTACACACTTGAACAATTATTTATCACGCATTTTTTCTTCCATGTTAACATTTTAGAGAAAAATGTTTAGTGTAACAGAACAAGTAATAATGTTATGTCAAAAAATATAATACACATTAAGTCCTAGAAACTACGTATTGCAGTAAGTGGAGGAATCAAAGATATCCATTGCAGCAAAATATGAACGAAAACGGATTATCGAAATTATTTTCTAAATAAAAGTTATAATCGTATACCCATCGAATAGTCGAGAGCCGAATTATAAATCATTTTTCAAAAGTAATTATTTCATAAATAACGAAATATATTGCAATATATTATATGAAATTCCTTATATTATTAATAATTATTATTGATAATTTAAGTGTATTTATATAAATGTAATACACGATAATTTACTGCGCATAATTAAATACTTAGCTTGGAATACTATTAAATTTGTAAAATACGACCAGTTAAAAATTAGTGTAGATATAAAGTACATACAAATTGCGTCTGATAGTGAATTTTTAATTCAAAACCGGTCGTACTTCACAAATATAATAATGCTTCAGAGTAAGGATTTATTTTTTTATTTATATATATTAACTATTTGTTTATTTACAAGTATTAACCATAAAATCATTTTTATTTTATTTTTATTATTTTATTATTTATATCTTTTGTTTCTTTTTCACTCATTTTTAGAGTTTTAAGCTGTGACGATAGTTTTTTCCGGTAAATCGTCATGGAAACAACACAATATCTGCTTATATTTGTTTTTATTGCAATGTTATACTATAACTGACAAAATATAAGGGTATGCGCCGTTGCTAAGGTAAAAATAAAGATATGCATAGAATAAAAAACACAAAAAAATAGAAAAACTAAAAATCAGAGGCCTTCAAAATGTGGTGTTATCGTAATATGGTAAAAATTAAATGGATTGATAGAATAACGAATGAAGCAGTACTAAATAAAATAAAAGAAAAGAAAATACTCTGGCATACCATAAAAGTCAGAAGAGCTAAAATGATAGGACATCTACTACGCCATGAGAGTATATCAAAAGCCGTCATAGAAGGCGACTTGAAGGCCATATAGGAAGAGGAAAACTAAGGATGGAGTACATGAAGCAAATCATAATTGACATGGGAAGAATAATTATAAGGAACTAAGGAATTGAGTAACGATAGGGCATGGAAAAACTGCAGCAAACCAATCTCAGGATTGAAGACCGAAAGAAGAAGGAAAAACACACCTAAGTTTGTGTACTTTTATTCATGCACGTATATAAATATATACATTAGATATGTTCCTTATATGGTGTACATGATGTATATGCCGTGTTTACAACTCTATACAAAAAAATATTTTAGTTTAAGTGTAATAAATTATTCTATGCTATCGAGGGGTGTTAGAAACTCATTTGAATCATTAATTAAATAGCATGCGTATCGTGCAGCAAAGGATTCTGAAAAACTATAATAATGCAATAAAATACTTAGCCACATTAAAGTTATTCTTAAATTAGTTAGTCAATTAAACGTTCAATGCGCAAGAATAAATATATCTTATAACTGAACTAACGCAAAGAAAAACAAGCAAATAAATCTTGCCAACAAAATTGCTGAAACTGTTGGACGATTAAGTACAAACGTAAAAACAGATATGCTGAAAATAAAATCAGTCGTCGCATCTAATATAACGACGGAGGTCATTTATTGATTTTAACCAACGAATCGTGACATTTATATTTATACACGTAACGACAGACATTTATTATGTAAACGCGTGTCGTATGTATATGCGGCATTAATAAGCGCGGTGCGTACAGAAATATTTAGATCCCGATCCGTTGGGTTTTTATTTCTCCGTTGATGATAACACCATACAGTACCTTTGGCAAAACGAGACGGGGATGCACGTCAATCCTCACGTCGTCATCGTGTCGTGCAAATCACTGTTTGTGCACACAATGCGCGTCGATGCCGAGGGAAATTATGTTTTCCATAACTGTTATTATCTCGGCAAGTTGGGTGGATCAGCATTTTCACTTGTGGATTACGCTACATAGGGAAATGATTCCTGGAAGGTGTATCATGTAATTGATATAAATACATCTAAAATGCCGCAGGGACACTGAATTCCACTACCTGGCTTATAAATATTTGATTTAATGTTCATATGCCGAAGTGAGCATTTTTTTTTTTTTTTTCACTTAGGACGTTTTTCCTCTTCTTGTACCATTTTCATGCGTTATCGATCACCGCCGTTGTTAATAACGCGTAACAGGTCCGGTGTCATGATAGCATCATAGAAAAATATACTATTACTTCCCAAAGGGTGTGTCATGATATAATTTTTAAAGTGTGCCGTCCAAAAATTAAACTTTTTAAAAAAAATATATCATTCTATGTACTTAAATTGTACAGACAACGTTTATCCAAAACATACCGCGATCTATGCAATACCCAATATAATAGTGTAATGGGAAAAAGTTTATTAACCGTTAAATATACCTTATATTTTATGATAATGTAAATATAGCTGATGGTGACATGGCGACTCAGTGACGAACGACTAGGCATTCAATATCGTAACCAATCGTTCTCGTATATATATAAGCAATATGTAAATTTATAATTAAAATAGCATCATAAAACATTTGGAGATTATCTTCTATCTATCTATCTTTATATATATATATATATATATATATATATATATAACTAAAACAAGCAAAAGAGGAAATATTTGTAACGGTTTGGCTTCGAAACTTCTTATCCAATTGTCATGCAGTTTTTTTAAATGAAAGAGGATATCACGGAGCAGGTTTTTGGCATAAATAAATTCCGATAATGTTAGTCAATAATTTTATTTAAAAGTCAACGTCTGTAAGTTGTGCGTTAATAACTCCAGAACTACTGCACCGATCGTCCTGAAATTTTGCACAGTGCTTGCTGACGTGCCTCCGAAGGTTATAGGCATGTTTTTATTAAAGTAATTGATAGCCTACTCCCCCACATCTTTATATATATAAAAATGGAGACAAAAAATTCGAAATTGCATCAGTTGAGAACGGCTAGGCCAATTATCTTGATTTTTTTTTAAATGATAGAAAATTCATAGAGCGGTTTTATAGGGTTTATATATGGACGTAACTCCACCCCCGGGAGGTGCTCAAACAGGAATTTTGAGATTTACGATAGAAATTTTTGTTTTTGTTTATAAATGGTTGGTATGGGGATTATAAGATTTGAGAATAATATTTATTTATTAGTGAATTATCCGACGTTGCAAGGTAACCAAAAAAAAAAACATAAATAAGTACTTTGAATATTTTCTATTTGTTTGTGTTATTAAAAATGCCAAGAAGATGCCAGAATGCCAATTTTGTCGTAGAACAATTGCAGCTACCAACATAAGAAATAGAAGAGCGCAAAGAACAGACAAACAATGCCAATCCGATAGTGCGAATGAATCGTAGTTGACTCACGCAGATCAAATGACCAACAACGCCAACAGGTACATGGAACATTTATATCTGATTCATTCCTGCGTCTAGCATTCCAGTATGAGCCCGATATTGAATATTATGCTCATTCAAAAGTAGTAATTTGTACTATGGACAAAGAATGTCCGCACTGCTATGCTCTCAAATTCAAAAATGGGCCAGCCTGGATGTGTTGTACGTCAGGAAAGATCCAACTACCTAAAATTGAAACACCACCTGAACCATTGAACGGTTTTAACAGATCCAGATTCTAACGTGTTCCTAAAGTCAATTAGAACATTCAATTCATGTTTTCAAATGACATCGTTCGGAGCAACAGAAATAGTTCGTAATACTAATGCAAATTGTCAACAATATAATACTACACTACTGATTTTAGTACGTTAAAGTTAGGTTAGGATTATGTATTAATTGATATATTAATCCACCGTATTATGTCAAACTTGGTATAACTTTGATACTTTATTAGATTTAAATCATACACTAAGGTACGTACACACAGCTCTAGGTCCGCGATCTACCGCAGTAGATTGCCTACCTGGTAATATACTGCTGTGAATCAGAATTTTTATTCCGGAGAGAAAACTTAAGATAAATCTAGAACATCATCCACCGAATATTAAATAACGAGTTGAACAAAGTTAGAGTCATATAGAGTTGGTATATTTAACGAGCAACGAATTGCACGGGATCAGCTAGTATAATATAAAAATGAATCGCAAAATGTGCTGGTAAGAGCATAACTCAACAACGTCTGGACCAATTTCGTCAATTTTTTTTTGTTCGTTGAAGTCCAAGGATAGTTTTTACATCGAGAAAAATTTGAATAATTGCTGGGAAGACACTAAAAACAGCCCTTACTATAATATGGATAGTATAATATTGATCGTCTTTATGGCAATGTAATCACTGATCAAGAACATCATCTATGGTGGTCGATTATTTGTGAGCTCTCTGTTAATGAACGATTAAAATTATAATAATTTGGTAGATGAACAATTTACAATGCCATTAAATTTTTTATTCATTATTCGTGTATGTATATTATTTAAAGACGTACATTTTTACTAAAAAAGTTGAAAATTGAAACATCAACAAACTGTCAATGTCGTAAGTGTTGTTTTTCTTGGAATTTCCGTTACCTAATCTATTGAGCTTTCTTTTTTCAACTGATACACGAATTAAATTCGTATATCGTGTTTTGTGCAGAGTTATCTATGATCACTAATTATTGCATGTGACACAATAATTTATATTTGATATGCCTCCTATACGACGAAGCAATTAAGGTAGAAAAACCCGAAATGCTACAGACCAAGGTAATTAACGATCTAACCAAAGTGCACAAAAACGTGACAACCGAAATGAACGTGAAAGAATTATATTAATTTCTATTAATTTCTATTAATTATATTAATTATATTATTTGCTTTCTTTACCACCGTATTATGTCAAACTTGGTATAACTTTGATACTTTATTAGAGTTAAATCATACACTTAAGTACAAACAGCACTAGGTCCGCGTTCTACCGTAGGTAGATTGCCTACCTAATAATATACTGCTGTGAATCAGAATTTTTATTCCGGGAAACAGAAAACTAAAGATAAATCTAGAACATCATCCACCGAATATTAAATAACAAATTGAACAAAGTTTGAGTCATATTGAATTGGTATATTTAACGAGCAGCGAAGTACACGGGATCATCTATATACATATATATATATATATATATATATATATATATATAAAATCAACGTCTGTAAGTTGTGCGTTAATAACTCCAGAACTACTCCATCGAAAAAGCTAATGAATAACGTCACTGATGCAACAATCATAATGGGAAAATACAAAGGAGAAGACGTCTTGATCCCGCATTAGATGACTCTAACAGATTGACCATTCGATTTTAAACGTCTACAATTTCCCGTACGTCTGGCCTTTGTGATGACCATAAATAAATCGCAAGGCCAGTCGTTGGAAGTTTGCGGAATAAACTTAGAGTTTCCCTGTTTCTCGCTTGGACAATTATACGTCACGTGTTCGTGCGTCGGAAAACAATTTAAAATTGAAATAAAACAAAATAAAAATCGCTAATTTATACCCAAATATGAAAAAATAGAATTCTACAGTCAAGTTACTTTACGTTTTTAGTGAAAACTATAGTATTTTAAGGTTTAAATCAAATTCATACCAAATTATTTCGTTTGACGAACTAAAGGCGTCAGTGCAATAACAAGACATCTCCATTTTCTGAAACTTTTCAGGAGACACATAAAACTTAATTTTAAAATTCACAGTGACCAATTTTTTTTTAAAAATATTTTAAGTTGTATATCACATTGAAATCGAAAAATTGGTAAGAAAGAAAAAAAAATAAATTTTAAAATTGTACTTTATTGTGTTTTATGGTCTCAAAATTTAGAGCTGTCTGGTTTTTTGCCCTGAAATGTTGAACATTTTTAGATTTTGAACGGAGTGAAGAATGTATTGATTTTACAATGCTATGTGTTTTTTTTTTTTTCTTTGTGTCTGTCGACACGATTTGGGGCAGTAAAAATGCTTCGATTGCATTATGTAGCAACTTTTCTGATAGGAAAGTTACTCTAGTTGGTACTTTGGGGGGTCAAAAGTGAAAAATTTTCGTCGGGAAAAACCCTTAAAAATTAAGGCAAAAACGGTATATTTTACGCAAAACCAGTTTTCGACAAAATCGAATTTTTTTTGTTGCTATAACTCAAAAACTAATCGATGTAAATACTTGAAATTTTCACCAATTGTTTATATTTGCGTTTTCTATACACCGTTGAATTTTTAAAGTATTTTGACTTTTATTGAGCTATTTATAGACAATTGAAATTTTCAATTTTTTTAAGTATTTTTTTTTTAGAATAACGATAACATTTTTTTGGCCGGACAGAAATCTTGAAAATTTAATACAAGGTTTCTTATAAGTTATTCTTTAACTGATAAAAAAAAAAATCCAAAATCGTAAGTCACAATTTTTTTTTATAAGTGCTCAAAGTTCCAATTTATTCAAAATATGTAAAAATTGCGAAAATTTGCAAATAATTTTGTGGTTGAAAATTCATAAAAATTTCTGTCCATACTTAAGGTTCAAAATTTTAACACTAGGTTATCTATAAGCTACTGTTCAAAAATCTTTAAAAAAATTTCTACCGGACTTAGAGGAAAAAATTGTATGACTGTTTGAAATTTAAATATTTACGAAATTGCATAAAATAGCGAATAAACAAACGATTTTAAATATTTGTTATAATTCAAAAAGTATGAGTCGCAGGTTTTGAAATTTCTACCAGCTGTTAAGATTGGTATTTCCTTTACGTTATATTTTTTTCAAAATATTATATTGATTTTTACGCCACTTAAAGGCATTTAAAATATTCGATTTTTTTACATTTTATTTTTATAATCTAGATTATATATATATAATTCTAGATAAACATATCATCCTCCGTTCAGAATCGTTTTTCGTATATCTATCATTGAATTCAAATTTAACAAATCCATTATAATGACCTATCCTATGAAGAGTCGCACTTCACCCCCAAGTGTACAGCAGAGCGAGGCCCATCCGGTTCTTTTTTTTATTATTATTTAAATATATTAACAGTTACTGTATTAGGAGTGCGATATTGAATTGGATTTTTCTTCCAGCCTAAGTAGTAAGATTCTTTAATTTGAGGAGAATGAAAATCCGTTATTAAATTTTTAAATTGAAATTAAACTCACAAAGTGTACATGTTTATTTGAACGTTTGAGCTTATCAATCGTATTGCTCGAATTACTCATAAGACTGTAAGTGCAAATATTTAATCATGATTTAATGCCTATAATAATGTTAATTGTTGTGCTCTTAAAGAACAATATTATACTTTCACCACATGGGATTAAAAATAATATAGGAGCCCGTATCACGATGTAATTTCAGTACTACGAACGATGTACTTGCACCATCAATATTGTTAAGACGTGACAGCTAAACGGTAGGTTTGGAAATGGTAACGTTATTTATTAACTTTGTCTGTCATTACATTATTTAATTTAAAGTATATAATACTACTTAACAGTTAATAATATCATAAAAGGTCCGTTTGAAAACGTCATAAAATACAAGATAATCACCAGTTGTAATGTTCTAGTATAATAATAATAATAATAATAATAATAATCATAAGTACTATAATTTGGATGAAAAAGTCATCAGGAAAACTTATGTATTACATTTGTATTATTACTCAGAATGGAATGAAAAACTTTTTTTATATGGTCCCTATTATTATTTTCTTTATATACTTCATAAAATTCGTAACATCTTCGAATTTACACATAAAAATTCGTTCGAATTACATATTTATATGCTCGTAAAAATTAAAAATCCGTTCTGGTGGTATAAGAGTCATTGGAATTGTTGCGTGTTTTATTATTGCTATTTTTTAATACCTTGGTCATAAATATTTGTGCCTAGTGATTTAATAACATTAGAACAATATTATTAATTCCCTTCAGTGGTATGTAGTTCATAAATAAATAAAAAATATTTTCATATTTCCACATACATATAATGCGGAACGATTCGATGTTTTAATAACTAACATTATGAAGTAAATATTATAAAAATAGAAGTCTGTACAACATTAATAATGTAATTCCTGTTTATATCGTTATATGACTCGATAACCAAGTATATTATGATTGCATGGTTCATAATTTGAAAAAAAATATGTAGGTTTATTGTAGTGTTTAAAGCTATATCAAGCAAAACCTTTTTGGTAAGGGGGTTTAAAGTATAAATATGTTTTTGGACTATAAAATTGTAAAGTTTTAAATATTATAGGCATTTAAAAATTTTTAATTTTATTTAAAAAAAAAAAAAAATGATTGGGGTTTTGAACTTTATCTACAGTCTTGATAGCATTGAAAATATCCATAAAATATGTTTGTTTATCTTATAAATATGGAAAATAACGTGTTGATGCAGTGTGACCGTAATAATGTAATAAATTGATGTGCATAACATATACATATTTATATATTTTAAATTATTAGAGTTGAGGGAAATTCACTGGTTTGGTGTAATTACAATAATTTCATAGTCTACAAATTATAATGTTTCTTAAAAGGTGTACTGTAATTATTATAGTATTTATTAAAAAAAAAAAACCTATTAAAATATTAAGAAAAATTAAAAAAAATGTAAAAAAATTAATGTAAATGAATAAAAAAATGAATGTTATATTACAATTTTGATTGCAAATTTATAAAGTTTTAGTATAAATCGTGTGATTGATGTTGTTTGCACTATAATTTAATTCTTCGAAGAGGGATCAACGTATTCGTAAACAGGGAAAATTAAAAAAATATTTTAATTTTTTCTTTTATAATATGAGATGATTAATATTCAAATGAAAAATTATTTTTCTAAATACCCATAAATCAATATACGTTAATGGTAACATTTATAGTTATTTATTTTCTATGTAGATTATCTAAAGATGAATTTTTCGTAAAAACCCATTTAGTTTATCACTTGATGTGAATATGTTTTCATCTTCACCTTAAATATTTAAATTAAGGTTATTTAAATCGCTAAAAATATCAGTTAATTTAGCAAGTTTTGTACACCACTTTGGATTATTTAATTGAGTTACGATATTATTGTTTGGCTTTTCATTTTATAATCTTATTTTATTAAAGTTCAAAATCTTACTTTTGCTAACTATCGAATTTCAGTGAATAAACTTAAATACTATATTAAGAGCCTGCTTCTTCAAAAATTGTTTTGGGAGTTTTTGATTTAATATAATTTACTATTTCAATCAATAAAACAAGAATATTTTTAATCTTATTCGGAATTGTTTTTACGTTAAATATATATTTGAAAAATGTTGTTTTATTCTTGAGACAAAGTTTTTAATTTTTCCAGTATTTTTGGAAGTTTCATATTTTACATACGAAAATATAACTTTTTCATAATATTTAATTTATTTCTAAAAAAAACTACTGACACGATTATGTATATCTTGACCGGTTGATGCTGTCAATAATTCAGTGCAAATTAAGAATTGTTCAATAGCTACAACATTTTCAAAAAATCAGATATAACTTAGTGTATATTAAAAAGATTGACTAATATCAGTTGATTAATCGATTTGTAATAACAATTTATTGTAGTCACCTAGAATTTCAGAAACATTTTTTTTTAGGACATCAATTCGTCGAAATATAGTGTTTGTATTTGACAGAGAAACACGTGATATATTTTTCACAGCACTATCATCCAACATTGGTTCTACGATTTCTCTGTAGGCTGGAAATATTAAATTGTCAGTAATAGTATAAAGTCCATAATTAAATCAACAACATTATTACAAGTTATCTGAGCTCCATACTTGTTAGTTATTTGAATGTTTTCGATTTTTAATATTTGATAGTAAAAAACGACTAAGCTAAAGTTTTGTTTTTATTTAAAATATGACCGTGTTTTGTACAAGTATGTATTTTTAATATGTTTCGTATCAGAAAAACAATATTATTAGGTTAGATAATGATTATAATACCAAATGTATTTATTATATCTGTTAAATCTATACAACTGTGTTGCTTATTTACTTACGTGTTATTCGATCTTGAAGTAAATAAATATAATAAGTATATTTTTGGAAAATAGGCAATTTTTATATATAGTGTGCCGCGACTCATAATAACGATTAATAATGAGCCACGTATGAAAAACGTTTGTTAAACACTGCTATGGACGCTTTTTGTGGGCAGTACTTCACGTTTTAACATTTTAGATGAGCAAACAGGCACAGATGGTATTTCACGGTATTTCGAGGGAAATATCGTTTATTTCGTTTCGGTCGTATAATTATATTGGATATAATATTTAACGTTTCGCAAATGTCTACACGTATCCAACGATGTTACACGACTTCTCGTTCATAGTTGTCTTTTCGAAGGCGATTATTTATCGAATATGTATGCAAATAAAAACGTTCAACATTACAAATTTCCTACTGTATTAAAAGAATACATCGTGTCAGGTGCATGAACGTATCACATGTAGGTCATTCGGATTATTGTGCAGTGCAAGTTATAGAAGCAAACTACGTGTCATCAAGTGAAAACACATAAATCATTCAGCACTTAAGTCAGTGATAATTGTTTTAATTAATGGTACCTTTGCTAAATGAATGTTCGCGATGAATAAGTTCGAGAATATTATAATTTTTTTTTTTTGTTTAAAAATCGATCATCAAGATTAAGTTCTAGTCGCCCATAACCATTGAATTGTTTATTTATACCACGGATATATGCAGTGTCGGATTTAGGAAATTTGACTCCAGGAATAATAAGGATACAACGCCCTTACATAATATGGGAGGTGTGTATAAGACCTTTTTTATTTTACATAAACTTAAAAGCGTCCTTTTACTAAGATTACCTGGAATAGCATCCGGCGTTGCATGTGTATGATATTGAGATGCACACGCAAGGATTGATTTTATTAACACCACAGTCAAAAAATAACATTTCTGTTCACATTCGAAAAGTGTGTTTCATAATAATAAATTTAAAATAAGTATATTGATTAGCATTTGAGAATATTAAGAGAGACATTTCGTGCATTTTCGTGGTGAAAGTAGGTGAAATTATGAATGTCTTTAACATTACAGCAATAGTTTTAAAACATGATTAATATGATTTATCAATCAATATTATACTATTTTGATAAACGTATAGTTGGAAAATAATATAATTATATAATGAGTAATCAAATTTGTGATGTACATAATATAAAAATACTTTCTTTTACAACTGCAGAACAAAAATTAACGAAATTGGTAACGTTCATCAAACCGTCGTCGTTGGACAAATTTTAATAAAAACATAAAGTTATTATATTGCTCTTTAAATATGTTCACGTATCCAAAACTCAGAATCTACATTCTATTTTACTAAAGAGCGGAAGATAAGTTGATCGATATTGTATCCGACGTAGATTTATCAGCACCACGAATAAAATCTGAGCGGAGGGATATGGAAATCCAGAAACGATTACCCTAACTGCTGCGTGACACGAAAATGCCATCGGCTTTTTTATCGTTTTCTGTATTTTATCAGAGACTTTGATACATTTATAAAGCGTTTTCTCTCAGACAAAAGCGTAACGGAAAGGCAAAACAATTACGTAAATACAGTGCCAAGTTTATTATTATTTTTTTTTTTCTGTAAACCGTCATCCATAGAAAATTGACTTATTTTTGTGACCATAATATTTTTCTCCGGTTTTAATCAACTCAATATATAATCCCAATATGTGTGAGACTAAATATCTATACAAAAAATGTCTCTTTTTTTCATATTTTATATTAAAACTATTGTTATTTTTTATTGGGTATTTTTAACGTCTCTTTAAAAATAAAAAATAAATCATTCATTGAATAACCCATTACTCATTAATTTCATGTACAGATAATTATTAGTATAATATATGTCAAGTTGTATGGAATCCACTTCGACACACGATTAAATTTTAATCTGGACAAAAAGTAATCAGAAATAATATTTTAAACTTAAATTATATAAGAATTTTGGCATGCCGTAACGTTTTGAATGAAACACAAAATTTGCATCAACATCATAAAATATGTAATTATAATACATAATATGTTATATATATATATATATATATATATATATATATATATTTAATATGTATATTTCTTGTCAAAAAACTATCCATATTATGTGCTCATGTAGTTTGGTGAGTTATCTATAGATAGAAAATGTTATTATTCGTACTTGAATCGTATTGTACTTCTCGACTTTACGACGGTCTAGTATAGATCTCTGGGATATTGCATGTTCACGTTGGATCATTCTCAAGGAAAATATTTAGATGGTACTCGAGTCAAGGAAATTTAACTCGATACTTGTAACGTTTAAGAGAGGATGAATACACACTTTGAACCACATCAATGTTGTTTTTAATTAAATCCATGTAATATTAATATTAGGACAAAAGAAGTTTTAATAAGAAAATAACAATTGTAAAATGAACAAATATTAAATAAAATACGCCTTAAGACATAAATGAGTCAATCTTTATTGAGATCTTGAGTAATATATACAAAGATAAAAACTACGTTTTCAAATATTATTTAATAAATAAAATAATTCCAATGAATTGAGAGGTTATTTCTTTGGTTTAACATATTATATTATAAAGGAATTAATATAAAAAATATATTTAATACAATACATTTTCCTGCATTAATAATCCATTAAAACGAAGGTTCTGGTCGTAACAATTATTTTTTAATTCATCAACAGTTAGTTTTTAATTAATTCGCCTAATGGCGTATGAAAAAATATTAAATATTATAATTCTATATCTCTAAAAAATTGCAGCAGTTCAGTGGGATGCTGATGCTTCATGGGATGTCCTGCTGATAGGAGTGTGCCCAGGAAATTTTTTTCGGGAGGAGTTCAATATATTTACTACTACTTATTTGAAATATACAGTCTTGTTAAGAATACTTTTCAAATTTATTCCAAATACGTATTTAAATACTTGGTGTTAATTGTATTTAAAATACGTATTCCAATATTTCCTTTTAAAAATATTTAAATATAAATACAAATACTTTTTTTTATTTAGAAATATTCAGATATTGAGTCACTTCATTTTCCACAGAGATAGTTGATATCCCTTGAAGTTTATCATTTGACGATGAAATTTTTAATTTAAAATCGTATTATTGTTATAATGTTATTACAACTTGAAAATAAAGACTATTTATAGATTCAAGAACCAGTCATGGTGGTTTGTGTCTCGTATGCCAGCCACCAGACAAATGGGAGTGAGGGACTGACGGGGGTTTCAATTATTCTGTTATCAGCTTGTATTTTTGTGAAATCTTAAGTCTTATTTATAAATTCTCAGAAGTTAGAACCATTTTAAAATAATATTTTTAAAACGAAATCTAAAACAGTTCCTACATTACAAAATATTGGAAATTGGAATTGGAGTAGAACACAAGAATGAAATAAGTATTTAGTATTCTAAAATATAAATAAAAATAAAAAGTATTTTTTAAGTATTTAAAATACATTAGTAAAAAAGTGTTTAGAAAGTATTTGAAGTACAAAAAAGGATTTAGATACTAGTATTTAAATACAAGTATTCGAATACTTAACAAAACTGGAAATATATTTATTTCACAAGATAATAACTTTGTTAATAATTAAATTTATAATACTAGATAGATCGAAAATGGATTATATAATTAATCCTGGCAGATAATATGGCATATGCTATTAAACTTAAATCGTATAAAAATATTTAGCAATAATTTTTTCTAAATTCATTAAAATTTCGGAAGAGGGGTCGAATTAAACACCAAAATTCTCTCTAGACATGACTTTGCTTGTTGATAAGCAATTTACAGTTTTATACTTCGAACTTTACACTTTTTTATATTTACTGTATTGATTAATTTTAACGAAAACATTTATAAAGTTTAGATTTTTCATTTATAAATTTTATTTTTATTTAATATTTAATTTATTTTATAAACTCATTTCTAATAGTATTAAAACATTGAATTTTCATGTAATGAGTTTGTCAGAGTATATATAAAAAAATGTCACTGTGGCGTTTGTTCGTTAAACAATGTTTTAATACTTTATATTTTTCTGGAAACGTTGACATTAAAATATATTGTATATTGTTTAAAAAACATTATCTATGTGCGGATAAAGTTAGATGAAACATTTAACTTATACAGTCTGTGTAAGTCATACAATAGACACGAAAAGTTTAGTGGAAATATAAGACATTTTTCTTGGTCCTTTTATTTAACACTGAGCACAGAATAGTATAATTATACATTTGAAACGGTAACGAGAATGAATAAACGAGAATAATTGATAAAACACAGTGTCAATTATGTTACTTCATATAAGATAGATCTCTGTAAAAAATATTAAATGTGCTATGGTGTATAAAAATCTCGGAAAATGGTAATGATTTGTAAAATAAAATGTCGTTCTGGTTGAAAACTATCGTGGTAGTGTTAAAGAGAAAAATTATACTGTATAAGTTTGTATGTATATGTGAAGTTTGCCCCACGAGAGCGGAGTTTCGGGGATAACGAGCAATTACATGAAGAAGGAAACACAAAGTGGTGTTATAAACTCAAAGAGTGTTTTACCGAAGGTAAATAAAATGTCACAAAAATACATAACCTATAAATTAAGTTTCCTTAAAAAAATTTTTTTTTGGCCGAAATTCAAGTGTAAAAGAAAACAAATAAAACCCAGGTGTCGGGCCCGGTACGCACTTGCCGCAGTCTCTATAGCTGATTTATTATGTTATTATTTTAAGTTTTTTTTGGTCATTTTTAGATTTATTTTTAAAGTTAACAGTTGGGATCCAACCAAATTATTTAGGTACACGCGTGCTCATGTATAGTGTGAACGAAAAAAAAAGAAAAAAAAAGAACATTTATAATAATTATAAATGTTTTTATTTTTATTTATTGTAATTATTACCAAATTGTTTGTTTTCGGTAAATTATATATATATATATAAATATATATAAAAACAAGAAAACAAAAAAAATACGCGAAAAATAAGTATAATATATAATTTATTCGATCTTAAAGATGTTTAAAAATTCGATGTTTGCACTTAACTAATGCACAGAAACAAACTAGGCGTAAAAAAATAAAATAAATAAATTAATGAAAACGGTCACTCGATAAACGAACTGTAAACGGGTGTGCAGCATAAAGAATGTTCACGGTATTTAACTATTATAATTATAAATATTATTAATGTTATCGTTGATCGACATTTTATCAATTCCTTAGGAAATAATTCAAATATCGTAAATAATCTATTGCACCATGGAATCTCGTCTAGAAAATGTACATGAGTATATTATATTACTCTAACGGCAAGCCGCTTGAATTCTCAAGACGCCGTTGGGAAAATCGCATGTTCCGAATAACAGTGAAGGACGGTTTACCACCGTTCACATTTTATAGAGTCGCAGCTTACTGGTATTTAATCCGTTTTTTTGTTTAATATTAAAAACGAAAAATTATATAAAAGATTTGGTTGCACACGAAGCGTTCGGTCTTTCTCGAATCGGACATTTCGAACAAAAAAAACCGGATGGGCCTCGCTCTGCTATACACTTGGGAGTAAAGTGCGACTCTTCATAAAATAGGTCATTATAAAGGATTTGTTAAATTTGAATTCAATGATAGGTATCATTGGATACGAAAAACGATTCTAAACGGAGATGATATGTTTGACTAGAATATAATACAATGTTATTTATAAATATTGTAATAAGTATATTTTATTTTGAAACAAAAACTTTAGAAAAATCGAAAATTTAAATTGTCTATAAATAAGTCAAAATATGTCAAAATACTTTGAAAACTTAACCTTGTATAGACATTGTTAATATAAAGATTTGGTGGAAATTTCAAGTTGTTGCGGTTTTTCATTTTTGAGTTAGAGCATTTTAAAAAAACCGATATAATTTTTCAGTCTAGAATATTATACATTATATTATATTTTACATGTAATTTTATGTCAATATTCGCTGTTCAAACGCTTCTAAAAAAAAATTGTGCCTATGAATTTTAATAATTTTTGAACGACATTAAGAACTACCTCTGTGGAATCTTCTATTAAATTTAAATAGATTATAAAAAAAAAAATGTAAAAAAATCGAATATTTTAAATGCCTATAAGTGGCTTAAAAATCAATATAATATTTAAATTTCAAAAATCTGTGACTTATACTTTTTGAATTATAACAAATATTAAAAATCGTAATATTAAAAGTCCGGTAGAAATTTTTTTAAAGATTTTTGAAGAGTAGCTTATAGATAACCTGGTGTTAAAATTTTGAACCTTAAGTATGAACAGAATAAATTTTATGAATTTTTATCTACAAAATAACTTGCAAATTATCGTGATTTTTACATATTTCGTATAAATTGGAACTTTGAGCACTTATAAAAAAAAAATTGTGACATACGATTTTAGATTTTTTTTTTATCAATTAAGGAACAACTTATAAGAAACCTTGTATTAAATTTTCAAGATTTTCTGGCCGGCTAAAAAAATTTTTTCGTTATTTTAAAAAAAAAATACTTAAAAAAATTGAAAATTTCAATTGTCTATAAATAGCTCAATAAAAGTCTTTGAAATACTTTGAAAATTTAACGGTGTATAGAGAACGCTAATCTAAACATTTGGTGAAAATTTCAAGTATTTACATCGATTAGTTTTTGAGTAATAGCAAAATAAAAAATTTGATTTTGTCGAAACTGGTTGTGTGTAGAAACTCCAGTTTTTCCCTTATTTTTTTAGGGTTTTTCCCGTCACATTTAAAAAATATTGAAAATTGTTTACTTCTGACCCCCCAAAGTACCAACTAGATTCACTTTCCTTTCAGAAAAGTTGCTACATAAGGAAATCGAAGCATTTTTACTGCCAAAAAAGGTGTCGTCAGACACAAAAATAAAAAAAAAACACACATCATTGTAAAACCAATAGATTTCATCACTCCGTTCAGAATCTAAAACTATCGCACGTTTAGTTGCGACCGTTTCGTTTCATCTTGTTGCCGTCGCGCTATCGATTTTGACTCGACACATCAAAGACTAAAATTATTATTATAATATGAATTGTTGTTCGACGGAACAGAAACACAACGGCATCGTCCGCGTGTAAACGACTGGTTTACCGTATTCGTGTACAGAGCTCAACTGAATTTCGGTAGCATAATTTCCTGGTATTATCGATATATGTTACATTATTATTATTTAAATATATTATAATCGATTCGGTTCATTCGTCTGAGGTTGTGCGCATGTAGCAAGTATGATTTTTAAAAGTTCCTAACCGTGTAACAATAAGTACATATTATATAAATCCAGGGGATGGTTTCGAATGAAGTCCCCGAATATGGATTTTTTTTATACTATTTATAAAATTTTCATAATAACTGATTCTTTAATGTATAACCCTCATCTACCATATGCTGAAAAGGAACGTTTCTATATACCTATGCATCTGTTATGTCTACGAGTTAAGGACTTGAGATTACGTCAATTGTTTGAGCTGTTAAAATAAAGGCTTACGTTATTACTCGACCACTGCCCGTAAACGAGTTATGCCGTTGACCAATATATATATATATATTTATATTACTCACCAGATCAATAATCATTTACGTTGTATTCAATTAGTCTGGGTCAGTAATTGCATTTTTAATAATTTCACTCTCGACTCCTATATTGAATATGTTTGTCAATATTAATGTCAATATTTTCTATGCATGTTGGCTATAGTGTACTTTTTGAAACATCAAATATTTTATAATAAAAAATCAAATAGAGTAAGGTATAATTAGTAATTAGTTTTAATATTAAAAATTATTTTAAATATATTAATATATCACACCTATCGATGAGATTACTTGCCAGTTATCATTTCATTAGTTAAATGTTAACATTACCTGTAAAATATATATATATATATATATACCATATAACCTACCATATTTTCGTTGTCAATTTCTCACTTTTATAATTCAATTAAATTATATAATATTTCGTCACGATTTTATTGATAAAATTAGATGTCAAGGATTTTTTTTTTTACTTATAATTTCAAATTGTATCACAATATTCACCAATAAACGGTTATTATTTTAAGATTTATTTCGCCGAAAAAAAACCAAACTTTTTCAATATTAATAATTACATAATTAAAGAAAATCTCGATTTATAAGTTCCTTTGGTGTCTGCAACAGTACAGTTTACAACAAGTTTAATCATTATCGAAACTTTACCGCGTAGGCATGAACCCATTTGTTCGGTGTTGATTCGCAACTCTGATAATACGTATATTGATGAGACATGTAGCACTTTCGTGACTGATATTACGAGATGTAATATGTATGAATTTGAATGATTTGAATTCGTTCACTGATCGCGCATCTCCAATGAACACGTGGAAGTAAATACAATTGTGTTCCTCGATTTAAATTTAAAATTTATTATTGGATTAAAATGCAAAAATGCAAACGCATAGGCAGCCGATCACATTACATAAGCGTCATCACTGTGTATCGTTGATCCAGTTACGATACCCATATCGATGTGCCATAAGGTAAACGTTATACCTACGATTTTAGAACACCTTTGGGCTTTTTATAAAAAAAAAAAAACATTTGCATTCCATGAGCACTCGTATGTGTGTATGTAAATATATATACATATAACTAAGAAAGAAACGATTTTGATCGAATATGTTTATGATGATCCACGGTATATATTTATTTTTCTAAAATCCAATCAATCTCATTATTATGTACGGTAAAATGTTTACCTATAAATCATGATTATAATTAGAATGCTCGTTGACCAAGCTGAAACTGTAAATGGAAACTACTGAATTTAATCAGTTTAATATGGACCACATAAAAATAAGGATCTTAGAAATTTCATACTTGTAGTGAACATGTTTGCAAGTCATATTTTATGGAGACGTTTTCTAATACATACGTAAATATATATGTATTAGTATAAATGTTTGTATTTTAGACTGTAAAAAGTTTCATGAATATCATAATGAAATGTAAACCCGTTGTAAATATTTTTAATAATTTGGACTAGAATATTATTGATAAAATCTCTGATAATCAGTACCAAAACAGTTTTTTATTTATATTTCATAGATATATTCATCAATTATTATATTAATTCAAAAATTAATTGAATATATAATAGAAGTGTGGAAGTATGGAAGTACAATTATTTCAAATCATTAGAAGTTTTTATTTGAGAAGATAGAAAAAAAAAAATTGTAGAATTTTTTTTTGAGATGTAAAATAAAGTTTTCTAAGAAATTTTAATATCTCCGAATAGTTTTACAATCACCCAGTGATAATTTTTTCTAGAATTTTATGATAACATTATAATCATAAAATTAAATTTATTATTCTAATTGGTTTTATTTATTACTTATATAATTAAGTATATTTTTAAAACAAAACTGCATAAGTAGTATGGATGATAATTAAAATTTCGTAATATAAAAAAAGTCATCGTATTACAAAACATCAAAAACGGGAAAAATATCGTTTTATCACATCTATAGGTATACAAATGGACATTTTTGAAATGCAATATATTGATTGAAATAAACATTTGCCAAAAAGATTAAAGAAAAATACCGAAAGTTAATCAATTGAAATCGCTGTCTCCCGAAACAAAACCGTATCAAAAACAAGACGGCAGTTCTATAAGACGATCGATATAAACAATATACACTACCGATATGCCTTTGTATTGCGATCTTGTAACCTCAACGTCGCGTCATCTGCGTTCGCGCTAAAACATCCGAAAACTCGAAAATGTTACCAATAATGATATTGCATTGCGGAAATGTACAATGGTCGAGCGACTGTTGGATGGGTAAAATACGATCTGCCATTTTATTTATTGTACAAAAAGTATACTATGATTAAAAAGAATTGAAATAATTCGATCGCGTCAAACCGCAGCAGAATAGCATTATAATATTATGTCATGTGTGTTGATACGTGATTAAATAACCTATCGAGACGAGCATCCCTTGGCCACGCTATAATTACAAATATCAATAAAAACAAAACCAGAAACAGAAAGAGGGAGAGACATGAAGCAGTATACAGGAACTGATAACAAAAACGTCAAATCAAAGCAAAGACAAACAAGCAGCAGAAATACGGTCTTCCAGACGGACTAATCGTCGTCATATAATAAGCGACTGAATTTGAATAAGACTTAAACACACACACATATCTATCATATCCATCGACTGTAATGCATCATCATTCATATTATACCTTTTGGCTTTTGCAATAACGTAACAGATATCATTGCACAACCAACGTGTTATTATTATTATTAAAAAAAAAAAAATGAAAAGTGTATCACCCCTGGTCGTAGTCGAACAACCCCTAAAGTATAGCGAAAGAGGGAATGGACGTAGGGCAGGGTTAAAGATTACTCGGGTCCAGTTAAAAAGCATAAACATATTATGCAAATTGCAACGGAATCGAAAAGAAAAACAAATAAGACACGGACGAAATAAAAGAGTACATTATTTACCTTTATACGAATGTACAACGTTAGGCAATGCAATTGTCTTAGGCAATAATTGTCTTGCAGTTTGAGTATTATTATAATATATATATAATAAATTGTATTATACTAATGAAAATTAATTAAAAACACGGGAATACCATCGAAATACTCGTTTGTGCGTGTTGAAACGTTTACGAATCGTACGAATGCGAAACATTTGTTAATTCGTTGAACAGTTGTACTGACACCATGTAATGGTATAGATAGATATATAGATAGTTTAATATACAATTGCAATATATTTAATATTTAATATAGTTGGAAAATGGGTTTTTTAATTTTACATTTCTTTTTTCTTTTTCTCGGTACGACAATACTATTATTTCGTTCGGTTCACCATTATAAAAGTATACTATGAAACATTTTATGAGCATAATACATTAATAAGACAATGTTCAATTTATATTTTAGTCGACAAAAATTATTTTTACGATGTCAACGAATTGATAGTGAAAAAAAAAGGTAAACGCGATAACTGTCAAGTGAATATAATGTAGTTAAATATATACCCGCCTGTAATTTTATATGAAATCAAAATGGTTTTGATTGATGTAGGGACAAAGTATAAAAACGAATCAACTATAATAATGGTTATTTGTATTCAATGTTTACAGTTGATTTAGATTGAGTGATAATAAAACATTAACAAGTATTATTATTTTTTAATCATGTCGAATACATCATACATACAACTATTATTTTGTTATACAAGGGTTTGTGGTGAACAAAAAATACGGTATACCAGCTAAGGTTAGATGTAAGGGTACATAGCTTCAGGTTTGTTACGTATATACAACACGTAACTATTCGTAATACGGCCGGGTATCGTTTTTGACCGCTACAATTCATTGTATTTTTTGTTTTTAATTTTTTTTTATTTTTTTTATTAGTATATAAAATTTTCTTTTTCTTCGTTACATTTTTCGATAGTGAGGAGATGGATATTTTTTAAAAAATTGTTCGTGAGAGTATTAAAATTAGGCACAATCTAGTCGAAAAATGTATTCCAATACTAAGTTATGAGAGGGAAAGTATGTACGACTTCCATGAAAAAAAATTACCAACAATTTCAAAACCAAAAACCAAAAACCACTGGAATTGTTGGTCATTTTTTTAGTAAATATATTTGTAGTAAGTATTGAAATTTTCTCTTAGATTTTTATCAGAAAATGTGGTCGGCAATGTATTTTCGTGTTTCATTGCCAATACTTCTACCGATAACTTTGATTTTGCGAATTATGTATTTGACAATTATGTATGTCTTGATGTGATTTTTTCCATCAATTATATTTAGAGGAAGCTAAATCGACCAATGAATCAGAATCATTTCACCGAAATTATAACTTATAGTATTACACTTCACATATTTATATTTACGAAATTATTAATATATTGTTAGGCATCTATAATGAAACTCATTTTAAAATTAATATCATTAAAGATAATTGTATAAACAATTTTTGAGAAGAACAAGAAAACCAGTTGAAGTTTATAATGTAAGCTTGGACAAAATTAAAATAAAATAAAATTTCCATTCTCAAATATTTGAATTTAATGGGACCACAGTTTTATAGCACAAAATTGTAATTCGTAGTTTTTGTACTTAATTGAATTATTTTATTTATACATACACAAATAATATTAAGTAATGCATATTCAAGTGTTATTCTAAATTTAGGTGCGTCCTTTGCTACCACTAAATACATTTATTCATATAACGAGTATAATATTCGTAAACGAATTTTACGAACTCCATTAAATTCCAACGGAAATCGCTGCAGATACATTGAATACGAGAAATTCCTCACACGCGTGTTATAGAAACAATTTGACACATTCGTTGGCACTGTGTTATTGTAGCCTTTGGGGTCTCTGGCAATGCCGTCGGATGTGATAAAAATATAATTTTAAAATTGGTAAAAAAGACCTAACAAAATATTATTATATCAATTCAAAGCAGAAATGTATTGTAAATAAATGAACGTATCTATATGTGTTAGAGTACATAATTTTTAGCTTTGGCATTTTGATAGCGTTTGAAATATAATTCAATTGTATAATACGTAATAATTTCTTTACTGATAGTAATAATAATACATTTAATGTTACATGCAATATGGGGCAGAAAGACTTCTTAGTCAACGTAACCCGTAAAATAGATAACCTAACGTTGATCACAACTGAAACACAACACCACAAAATTGTGTACGTATTAATTTATGTATGACTTACTATGATGATTGCATGTAATATTTCCAGACCCGGTCCATCGGTCCCATACCGTTTAGTTATGTGTAAGTTGGATATTGATTAAGTTACCGTGAAGTATTACGATATTGAAATACGTTTGCGTCCCTGATAATTATTGAAAACAACCTCGGGAGTGGGTCAAAACGTGCGTATGGATAGCGGGTTACCGGTAACACGCATTACAATGATATTATATGCCTTTGGATGACGAGAACTCAGAAAGTTATGGTATAGAAAATAATACGTATCATTTATATCATCTGCTCACTGTGATCTCGGCTGACGTGGTGGAATGGTAAATCGTTTCGCCTCCGTCCGTCACAAAACAAAACAACACTAAAAGTTGTACCACGATAATGCTTGACAATGCTTGACATGTTAAACGCATTTACATAATATTTGATTTAGGAGACGTGTCACGCACGAGGCCGCTAAGAGTTTTACAAAAGACCTGAACCGCAACGGAATCGTGTAATTCGAAGCGTCAATAATTTACGGTCGGAGTTACGAAAACGTGATCTTATAAACATCATACAACAGCGACAGATACATGATTATTTTTTGATATTTTTCAATGTAAATTTGTCATCACTAGAATAATAATTACAATCATTATGCGTGTACATAATAGTTATGGGAAAAATCAGTATTTGTCGAAGTTCGAAAATCCGGTTTCCTGATTCTTTAATCCAAATTATGTTCTAAACTCGAATCTCAGATTTTGAAGTTTTGAATTAACGTTATATTATTCATTTATTATAATTAAGTCATAATAACGACATAATAAAAATAAGACTACATATGTTATTTTATTTGTAATATTAAGTTATCTTAATAAAAACAAATCTAAGTCACATGAAGTATAATATACTAAAAATTACTACATATTTATGTTGCAATAGGAAATAGTAATATAACATTTTAAAATATAAAAATAAAACTTTATAATAATTGTATTATCAATACTGTTAATTAGCATGTAAGCAAAACATTGTTTAGTTAATTTAAGCAAAATGATAAAAGACTGAAGACGCGTGAATAAAGGATCTTCTATGATGTTTGAGTGACTCGACCCCTAGGAGAAACAAATGCGTTATTTCAAGTGTTGCCTTAATCAAGTTGTGTATATGTGTTTATACGTATGATTTGATCTTCTATATGACAATTTATACATTTAATATGTTCAAAGTAATTTTATGCGACTCAAAACTTAGTCGCAACTATACTTTATTTTAAATAATTTAGTACAAGCAACAAAATAACAAAACTGTAACTACATTCAATACCAACAATTTAAACTCAAATAAGTTAAAAAAATACTAAATTTGAATTTAAAAATCTAAAAATCCGGTTAATAATTTGAAAATACAAAATTTGGATTTTGAACTCCAATCTTTATGGTCTTTATGGTCATTTCAAGTCAATGTTATTGATTATTATTTTAACTGTATACCTATACTATTATATATACATAATATGCAGCCAGGTATCAAGTGATATAACTACACGATCACGAAAAATGTTATAGAGTTGGCGCAATACTTTAGAGTTTCGCAATAAAGTATTATTAAAGTCGGTTGTCCAAAATATCGTTTCTATTATCCTAAACGAGATTTTGAAAACAAAATAACTACAAGGCACGATATTCGATTTGGCGGTAGCCTACCGCGGCTCTTTAAAAACGTTATGACGTACGAGTATGTAAAAAAAAAAAAAAACCAGTTACTTTTTTAGTTCACCAATTATTACAATCATTATTTTCATTCTATTTATGATGTAAACACTACGTGAGAGCTTACACGACTTATTTCGGAATACCGGAGAGATACAAGCGATCGAAGCAAAAGTAACATTTTGATGCGTGTTGGTTTTGATTCGAATAAGACTGTACTCGTGGACAATCGGTTATAGACCGTGTTGAAATGAACAAAAGTTCATCCCTATCATATAGATAACAATGAACAAACACAATATTAATTGATCACTGCATGTCCCAAGAATCGGTCGTGCACTGGTTATGGCTTCTACGCCCGTTTTATTTATGTGTAATAAAAATAACTAAAAACCAGCCGAAGAATAAAATAAAAACATTACTGATTTACCTAATGTTCAGTACCGTTTGTTTTATTACATTGTACGTGCGTGATATATGTTGAGCAGTTGCGAAAAACTACGTACGAGTGTTTTGTTTGATGCGACTGGCTGAAAAACAATGTGTACTGTTTTACGGTACTTTTTTGTTTTTAATTAACATAGTTTAGGTGTTCGTGGTAACCATAATAATAATTATATAAAAAATAATATTTGTTTAGTGTTTGGAATTTTGAACTTTTGGAGACCGTCCAGCTATTGGACAAAAAAAAAAAAAAAAAATGCGAAATAATATCCATAGAACGTCAAGTACGTAAAAGTTTTTAGTACCTAAACGCTGTATCGTTTATACATGGAGGATATCAGTAGAATCGATTGACCTTTAAAGAGTAGAGAATATTATTTTTATTATTATAGTTTTAATAGTTACATCAAAAATATTGGTCAAAGTCTCGATTTTTTCTATGACGAAATCAATGAAAGGCGTTCGGTATAATATCTATTTAATCATTTCTATTTTCTAATCACGAAAATTGAAAATTGGTATATTATTATTCCCGGTCCGCCGTTAATATCGGTCGTAAAATACTATAAAATAAAAGAAATATAAGAGATGGAAATTATCTACTGTTGTTCAATATTATTATCATCGGTATCGCGAAACCATCCTCCGGGGATCGGTTAACGAAAGGATTCGAAAACCTATTACATTGATAATGTAAAAAATAAAGTATCGAGTTCGAATTTTAGTAACGGATTTGCTTTGGAAATAAAAACATTTCATACCGAATGATATTTACTAATAATTATGAATATCTTGCTTTTTTTATTCTCCTCATTTTATAAAATACTATTCCACTCCATTATTCACGTAACATATTGCCATCACGATTACGGTGGTGCACCAGTAGGTATCGGACGTTAGTTTGAACATATTAACACATGCAAACGTTCATAACGATAATATTGCTAATAGGTACGCATATATTATACACGATGTTGTCGCACTTAACCATAAACTATATTATAGATCATAGTGTGACGGTATTCTTGGTTTTGGTATAATCGTAGTCACACATCAAGAAGCACAGACACACATATACACTACTATTGTAACTTATACTGTGGTAGGTACACGATCTGAGTTTCCTATACAATGTAAAATATATATATATATATATATATATATATATATTATATGATTTTGTCACGTTTACAATATTATTAAATTCCCATACCCTTGGCAAAAGATTTTAGAACACTAATTACATGCATTGTGGAGGGCAACATGCAAATATTCCACTGTGACGTCTTGATAACAATGCGTCACTAATAAGCATTTAGACGCGGTCTGTAAACTATAACAAAGCTGATTTTTGTGAGATTACATTTTCATTTTTTTTTTCCAAAATTTTTTAAGAAAGAAAACAGTAAACTTATTTAAATACTTCAAACGTAAAATGGCATTAATACCGTACATCTTATATCTAATTAACTACAGTAAAGAAGTTATTGTAATATTTTTAATGTTCTTTTTGTGCTTGACTAATACATATCATTTGCCGTGACTAAATACTTATTATCCATGTGCGAAATAATGACAAAAGCATACCTATATTTACTACCCTTTTTGCCACTTCACATCCATGCCTCGTTAGCTATAACCAAATTCGATTCACATTTTCAATTGTATCACAAAAGTGTAAGTTCGTTGATTACGCGTATTATATTTCATTTTGACTTTTTCATATTTAAATCGCACGAACAATGTCTATATATAATGTCTTAATCTTTGATTTTGTTTTGTTGAATACCAATAGTGTGTATTTGTCAAAATAAAATGTTACCGCATTATTACGGTTTAAAAATCGAAAACCGTTTAAAACATGTTCCGGTGCATTATTTTCAATACTGCATCGACAACGCACATGATATCATTGCCCTATTGTCAGGGCTATGCAAGATACCTCAAACAAAGTAACCAAATACAATACACTTTAATACTTTTTGAAATTACTAGAAAAAATATACAAATATCTAAGATACATATAAGATACAAGATACTTTATACCTTTATAGGTCAATTATAATATATTTTCAAGACACATTGGATACGTTTAAAATAATAATAATGTTTTTTTTATTTGTTTAAAAGAAAAAAGATTTGTTATTTATAAAAAAAATCAAATAAATATACATATACATTTATATAATATATATATATATATATATATATATATATATATATATATATATATATATATATATATATATATATATATATATATATATATATATAATATTATATATATATATATATATATAATATAATATTATATATATTATATATTATATATAATATTTATATAATATATATAAATATAAATTAATAACATTTATTTATTAATTATGAAATGTTTAAATTTAAGTAATTTATACGATATGTTTGAAAATGAACGCTTCGTTAATTTTTAAAGACACTAATTTTTTGATAGTATCATCTGATCTAAATGGAGAATGAATAAGCCTAGTAAATGAAAATAGTCTATCAACAGCAGCTAAAAAGCAAAGGTTTTTGTAATAATTTGTATATATATTTTTTTTCTTTGATAATTATTTAGGCAACTAAGTTTTTTTAAATTATTTATTAATTAAGAGTATTTATTGGTATTTAATTTTTATTACAAAATCAATAAATATAGCAAAATGGGAAAAATTGATTATTCTTTTATATTGAATAAGCCAATATAGATAGCATTTTTAAAGTTAATATAATAATATAGTATATTTAGCGGCCCACGCATCGAGAGAACGCAAGTCGCAGATCAAAATATTTGTACCGTGCTAATGCAGCAGTAATGACCCACTACTAGCAACTAGTATCTTTCATAGTATTATTTTCTAAATTTTAGTCAGCAGATAAATTACAATTGAAAAATATATTTGAAGGAAATGGACAGTGGAGGAAAATTATAATTATTAGTGAAGCAAAAAGGAATTTTATTTTATTTTATTTTTTTTTTTTGACGAGGTAAATGGTCCCGTCCATTTTTTTATAATATACATATCGTATGAAATGCATAATATAAACTGAGCGATGACTGGCGATAAATATTGACTTTAATCTAAATTATCTAACATTACAATTTTATGACCAAAAGTACATGAATCCTCATCTTATTGTTGGCTTATTAGGATAATTAGGTACTATGTAAGTAGATCAAATATAATTCTTAAATGCTACTAGTATGTAATCTTTTAACAAAAAAATACACTAGGTACAAGTCAAAAAACTATAGATTTAAAACATAAAATATTTTTAAATGATACAATTCTATCTTAAATACTTATATCTAAGATATTGTACAGCTCTGTTACCAGTGGCGCAATTATCGGGAGTGTTGGGTGTGCAATTCACAGGGGCCCCCCGGTCTTGAGGGGCCCCTAGATTAAAAATCTCATATACGATATTCCTACTATATTATTCCTATAATATTAAATACATTAATTACAATAAATTATATTAACCATGACATAAAAGAAAACGATATTTTCTAAAAATATATTAAAAGGTAACAACGTATGATTGTTTTTCATTTTTACTATAAGGTAAGGGCCCCGGTCCAGAAATTTTCACATGGGCCCCTTATTATCAAGTTGCGCCACTGTCTATTACACATCACATTTTGAACTGATAGCATAGTGGTTATTATGTTCGTGATAAATAAAAATTTCACGTTCAAGTAATTATGCACTTCGCGACAGCAATATTATTTACTTTATTATAACTTAATACATTAAGTTTAATATTTTTAATTTAAAACTTCAGAATTTCATGTCGATACCATGCAACAACTACGTAATGATGTACTATTGTTATTTATACAATTTTCGAATAAGAGACTTACCCGATGACCACAATAATATTGATGACTATTTGAATTAAGATCCTAATCAAAATATGGTTTATGTTACTTCGAAACTATGCGTTATGTCGTTGTCATAAAACGTAACCTGTATTAAATATAGTAATGAGCAATGACAAATTACTTGCTACGAAGTGCAATACGATGTCCGCACGCATACCAGGAAAAAAAAAAATTTTGAATGACACGTTAAAACTGAGTGAGTAATGTGTGTTTGATAAAAAAAAAAAAAAAAAAAAAAACTATGTAATTTTAAAATAAAACTTTATACACCGGACATTATGTCGTGTAGTGGTGAAATACTTATTGTTTTAAATTTTTATAAGTACAAATAATATTATTAGGTATTACAAGACTGTACTTTCGGTAATGTTGATTCAAATGCCGAGATAAAATGATATATTTTATCTAACATTTGAAGTTGCGATGAGTTTCCCTGTTGAGAGTACGGTTTATAAAATATATCATAAATATCATATTTTAATCATATCATTTTTGTGGATTATTCGGAACAGAAGAGTACAAATGGTTTTCATGAAGAATCATGTTTGAAAGGTGATCTTTTAACATATTTTCCTTCTAAACAATACACATATAAGTTTAATGTTAAAAGACAAAATAGAACATCAACTATGATTAATACATATACATTTTTTAAACTGGTATTTTAAATATTATAATACTAATAAGCTATTTATATTAGTTAACCACTCAGTATATCGCTCATATTAGAGCTTATTTAGAGCATAAATGCGTGAATAAATATATTATTCAATAGTTTGAAATATATAAGTGAATTATGATATGTGATTTAGACGTTTTTGAGGAAGATGATTTTTAGAATAATTAAAATACACAGTAAAATGCAATAAACATTTAAAGCTATCTTAATCGTTTCCAACGAACTATAACGAGAAGTTTTACTATGATAATTCCCGAATGATGTTTTTCTCTTTTTAAATCATTTTCATATAATTATTGTTTTTAGTCTACTTTGACGATTTTATTTACCATAATTATATAAACATAGTAAAAATATATATTGTATGATAGTGATTAAGTTAACAATGAATTTAGAAATAAAACATTATGACAATTATAAACGTATCATAACTATTGATTTAAGTTTTCCTATTACTAAGAAGTTTTTAGTAAGAACCTATAAGAATAAAATTTATTCTATTATACGTTTCGAGAAATTTCTGCAAGATTCAACATTTTAAATAGTTTTACCTAATTTTCCATTTTTTTCAATCAATCCTAATATCTTATATTTAATTTTAAATATTTCCAGAGATATATAAAGTATTTTATTTTAAAACCCACTGTAAAGACAGCAATATACATACAAACTGTTATAAGCGTATTAATAAGAGTCAACTAAAAATGTCTAGGTTGGTTGAGATGCAGGGATGGGTGAATAGTATTGCTGTATTGGTCTTTAAACTTGAAATTAATGTATGATTACATTTGAACAATTTATATTAAATGAAAGAAGTCAAGTGGATAAGTTTATATTTACAAATATGGTTGATATAATTGAAAAACCAAATTTCTTAATAATAAAATAAGGAACCTTAAATACTCCGACGTTCTCAAACTCTATAATTTAGAAATATTGAAAATTTTAAGTAGCTATAAATAGTATATTCAATAATTTTGATACTATAAAATATTTATGACTAAATACCAAAATAATTTAATGAAAGTTCTTTGAAATATTTTTTATAAAAAAGTAACAAGAAATTAAATGAAAACTCTTTTGACCAATTATGATATTTATTATTTTGTTAAAATTTACCACTTCAAACTTCGTTTTTTTTTTTTTTTTTCTAATTAAAGTTAATTGTTTTTCATTAATCATTTATTTTTATGTACGAGAAATGTTCGTGTATATATCAAACCATAGTTATTTTATCGACAAATTTTAAAAAAGCTAAGAAACATGACATTAGAACTTCCTTTAAATAGCTCAAACCATTTTTTTTAAAAATTATACTATCAATATCATATGGCGACATATTTATGCAAAAAAATGTGATGTTTCTACGATTATTATTTTTTGAGTTACAAAGAAAACAAAATTTTGAGTCAATCAAAAATCGGTTTTTGTACAATTTATCGTATTTTTATAGATTTTTGTCAATAGTATGCAAATATTAAGGATATTTTAAAGAGATTTGTAAAATAACTAATTCAAAGCACCAACTAGCCAACTATTTCTATCAGACATTTCATAGTTTTGAAATTACTGGAGAAGTTTTAATGGTCAAAATCGTGTGAACAAGCACATAAAAAATCTATCTTAGTAAAACTTATACATTTCTAGTTTCAATTAGATTCAAAAAATATATATTTATATTGGTTTCAAATAGATATTGTTCAGATAAAATTGATCTTATTACCATAACAGATATAATAATTTATATAAAATGTATACTTATATATAATAGTTTAAATATTTAATATAATATGTGTACTTATGTATAATAATATACAAATAACTATACGTTGTGTTGGATAGTTGACTAAACTAGATTAATGTTTTCAGCAAACCATAAATTAATGTATTTCTGAATGGTTCAATATTAATCAAACACAATCCATTGTTTATGATATAATAAATAAGTAAAATTATTTTAAATTAAAATATTGTGTAGCTAAACAATTTATTGAATTGATTGTTATATTTTAAAATATTTTCATGTCGCTTCAAAAATAATAATTTTAAAATATTATTTTGGTTTCTAGAGAACAGTAGTAACAATCAAACGACAATGAAATTCAAAAATACTTTTTATTAACTATTTGTTTAAATGTATTATGTACTGTCAGTTCTAGCATAAGATAGAGCCCAATTAATTGATTAATAATTAAATTGCTTATTGGTTGTTCTATGGAAAAATCAGCAATAACAGATGTTAATATAGATTATATACCATAGACAATACTTTAAGCTTTAATAACATTTATTTGAGCGTTTTATTGAATTAAATGTCTTAATTAAATATCTTATTATTATTTAACATCTATATACAGTGAATTTCCCTTACTGTGTTCACATTGTATTGGTCATTTTGATTAAATTAATCAGTTGATACCATAAGACATTATTTTTCTTTTTAGTGTTTCTTCGTTTTCATGCATAATTAAAATAAAACTAAAATTAAATATAAAAAAATATTTAAAAATACTTAAAAAAATATTAATTAAAAAAAAACTTTCTATTTTCGATCACACTTGATATTCTTCTAATTCAAATAGTTTAAATAACTTATCAAATCGAACAAGTACATTTTTTCTTTCTTTTATTAATAAATATTTCTGTGTGCTCGACATTTTAGAAAAACATTTGATTACGATCCACAATAAACTATACGACACGAATTCATGAGGAATAACGATATAATGATACACTTATAATTTGAAAAATATAATTGTTCTTATAAATTAATCAGTTTTAAATACCATAAAAACAATAAGAATGTTATAAAAGAGATTCATTTATCCAGTAAATAGTGATTCAAATAGTTTCAAATAAATTGATATTAAAAACATACGGTTTGCTTTAGGATTTTCTTTTTTAATTCCAATTAATGGTTGATTCTATAAATTAGTTATCACATAAAGCGGAACTAACTTGTATTACTTGTACTTTGACAACGATATGGGCACATTCAAGTAAGTGCGTGAAGAGTGGTTGTGATCGTGTATATTGATCAATAAATAAAAAAAACATTTATGAGTACAAAAATCATATTGTGTAGGATAAAAAATTTTAAAATACATTTATTGAAGAGACTTCTATTTTTTTTTTTTTTGTCTTAAGTCAAAATTGTATTGACTATGTACAAATTATCTGATGATGAACTTTAATTCGAAATCAATCGTACATTACAAATATATAAATACTCCAGTAGTTTTATTGCAAGTTAGCGAAAAAGCTAAAACATTACTTCACAATGATTGTTTTTTTTAAAAAAAAAAAAAAAAAAAAAATTAAAAAGGGCATCTATTTAAAAATTTTACTTTATGTTTTCGTTCTTTGTAAAACGTATTTTTACGCTTAAATTACTGATGTATCACATCCACTGAATTGTTATTAATATGTGAACGTATTCTCGCTATTGAAAATCGTGTACATGGGACACGAACCTGAACAATGAATGGATGGGTCTAAAGGTTTACGGAGGCCGTCCGTTGGCATTTATAGTAACAGTCCGTTGTTTCTCTGGCAGGTGTAGCTAATTTTGGGATTGTGAATATAGGCGAATACAATGTGTTAACGTCTGTCAATAAAAATTTATTTATAGCGATTTGTTACGAACCAAAACTATTCGAAATGAAAAACAACTCTGTATATTTTGAATCATATAATATAAGTTTTGCATTGATTTATGAAGAATATTTTGTTTTAAGGTAACATTTTCATCAATCAATCTTTAGGTTTAAAAAAATAGGAAAAAAAACAAATCATAGAAATCAAAAAATTAAGTTTTTTCAATTCCAAATGAAAAAATAAATTAATATAATTCTATATTCATACGAAAACGTGCGTACTTTTTTAGATGTGAAAATGGATAAAAACTTATATAGGGTAACTTATTAAATTGCAAAATTGCGAAATTTTAGAGAATGGCTTATCGATTTTATTTCAAATATCTCCTTATAATAAACAATTACTAAAAATATATCTGTAATTGATTGGAGAAAAATTTAAACCAGTTGGTGGTATAAGTTGTAATGAAAATTTTCAGTTTCTAAAAATTAAAGTTCTTGATGCCATATATACTATACCGATTGTACTTTAACCGATAATATTATCTTTTAAACTTTTTGGATTATTAACATAAATGTATTTTACTTTATTATGTGTAAAAAATAAGACATATATTAGTATTAGTGTAAATGTAATAATCAATTTTAATTTATTGCATAATCTAGCTTAATACGTCACTAAAATATACTAATATTAATATCACATGTGTTTCATAATATTATGCTTTGGACAAATATATATATATATTTTTTTTTATTAACAAAGTAATTTTGTGTATGATACTTGTTATTATGTTTCGAGACTACACATTTCATCATTCCATTCATAATTAATATCTTAGATATCTCAAAAGATAATTTTATTTTATTTTTTAGGTTTTTGCAAGTCGAGTATAGATTTATCTTAGTGATGAAATATTGGTTTGCAACACAAAAATATCATCTACTATTCATTTCCATAAATATTTTTTTTCTTGGTCAATTAGTTAATTTATATCCTAAACGATTTAAATGTTTAGGTATATATCCTCATGATAAATCGCAAAATGTTATACATATGTCAATTTATCAATTTACAGTGATTTATCGTTTATATTAATTTAATGTGTAAAGAATTGAAATTGTGATCATCTTTTTGAAGGCCTTTATTTTATTTATTATTTTTTTTTAATATTAACTCTCAATGTTCATTAATAACAAATGCAATATGATGTAAAGTGGAACCGATATTTGCACATTATATTTTTAAAAATATTACTCTTAAAATATCGAATATCACAAGGACTGATTGTGTCGTGTGATTTAAAATTATATATATTACTTAAAAAAATATTTCAAAACAATTAAATGACACTAATTTTAATGCTAAGATCATTAGCAATTTAAGCATTACTTTTGTTTAATATTAATCTAATTTCAGTATAATCAAGTATTAAATTACAAAGAAATTTTGTTTTTAAATTCGCTTTACTGTATATCAAAGTTAACTAAAACTCTAATTGTGTTATTAAAAGGTTAGAGACGATTTTTTTTTTTTTAATTATTTAACAGGGCGTACAATGTCCATTTGATTGTTTACTTACTCTTATATGGATAATGGACATTTCAGTTGTTTTTATTTTTTTAGCCTAACTATCTGTTCACTTGACGGAAATATAAATTGTTAATGTAACTGAAAATTTACATTTTACTGTTTGAAATATAATGCTTTGGAAAACATAATATTAAGGAGAAAAAAAGACTTTATAAATAATTTTACAATTTTACTTAGAGCTTTTTTTACTAAAATGTCAAAGATATTAACATTTCCGTTATTAAATTAGGTACCTAAAATACCTGTTTTATCTCAAATTGTACTATCCATAATTGTTGAGCTATAATTGTATACAAGAAGCTAATAAAAAAAAAAAAAAAATTAGATATTGGTTACTCTGTTAAACACTGTCAAACGAGTGGTAGTGAATGTATAAAATTATATACTGTTTTATTTTATTCACGTAAATGGTTTAACTTATTTTCAGATTTAGTTGACAAATGTACTTGTTCGAATTAAGGATACAATTAACTATATCCGTTCACATTGTTACTAGCATGTTTATTTAACTCAGATTAATGGACTTCGTAATTCAAGTTTAAGTTGGTTAAAACATGCGCTAGGTTTCAGGAAGTAACACATAGCTGAAAAGTTTGGGATATATGAGAATAATATATTATAATAATGTATTATCTTTATCATTGAAAATAAAATATTTCGAGTTAGCAAAATTGTGTTTGCAGTCTCACACACTTACATAACGTAATCCGCATAATTTAAAATAGTTAAGTAGAATACATATATTCACTTTTAGACTAACACGCAAAGTGTGATGAGCGAGTTAACTCTTCCGAGTATTTAAACCACTGTTTTCTCTACGAATTTAAATTTAATTAGGTAAAAAAGTTTAAGCTACTGATGCAATTTATTTTACTGTGAGTTTGAATCGGAAATGATACTTTTTTCGCACAACGGTTGAAAATATACAAATTACAATTATTGATTTTATATTGTTCGGGACGAAATTCGTAAAAGCTTCGCATGTTTAAGCTTGACAATATAAATTTCATTAATGAAATTATGTACGTTGCTTTAATTTGTATAATTTTACTAAAATTGTACATACAAAAAAAAAAAAAAAATATAATTATAATAATATTCGATTTAACTATCCTTATTGCATTAATGGAAATAAATCGTTTAATAGTGGCTATTTATCAGCTTCAATTAAAATTCTATCTGCAATGTTTATACATTTTATCAATTGAATGGAAAATTGATATTCGTTACGGTTCTTAAGAGAGAAAATAATAGACATATAGTTATGACAACTTTTGAAAACTATTTTATTTCCATAATACAAGCGTATTTTAATTAATATATATTTCATAAAAATCAATTATTATTTTCCATATATTTATATTATATTTATTTTATATATATATACATACATATGTTACGAACAATAAGAAATTCTGGGAAATGTACACTTTCCTTGGGAAATTTAAACCTCAAATAGAAATATTAATAATACTCATTATCATAACGACACAATATTTTACAGTGAAACCTCTATATAGTGGACAGCCACGGGGAATTAAAAATTGTCCACTATAGAGAGTTGTCCACTATTGAGAAAACCTATTACGCATACATTTATATGCGCATACATTTTTGCCGGGGAATTTAGAAGTGTCCACTATTGGGAAGGGTCCACTATTGAGAGGTGTCCATTAATAGAGGTTTCACTGTACTAAGAATCTATTATTCTTATATAAAATATTATATATTATTATAATACGCAAAAAATTATAAAATGTCAGTATAATATTTATACTCACTATTTACATTCTTCTATCTTATACCTATTGATTCCTCATATAAGATTTATTTAAGTAATATAGTTATGGTGATACAATCAGACAACAATAAAAAACAATAATATATATTTATAAATGATTAATCACTCGAGTTTTCGTGCTTTTCAAGAAACTTTATTCTTTGTAACTATTTAATTATTTATTTATATTCGTGGTTCAAATTGCGTGAGTAATATGTTCACTACCCGGTATTTTATAATATAGATATTTTTTTATTTTAAATTAAATTTAAAATATACCAGCCAAATTTCTGTAGATAACATTTACATCCGTCTTTCTTTTGAATTGTTTAGGAATAAATCTATTTTAATCTAATTAACACTAACTACATATTTATTATTAATTATTTTTTATGTTATTTAAATTTATCTCCGAAAGTAAAATTATTATTATTATTAAAAACCAATATAAGGTTTATTTGACAAGATGACTAAAATATTTACATACTAGTATTATATTATAAATAAGACAAATATTTTCGAAACCGAATTTCCTAGAGTAACAGGACTTTAAATAAATGTTACGGATATAAATGTTGCTAATTTTAAGTTAATGGGCACTGCAATGTGCCTTATCTTTTTCTTTTAAATTATTAAATCTTCGTGAAATGTTCTATAAATATAATAGTATTACACTATGTATTTCGAGCGAAATAAATATTTCAAGTACATCAATTATAAACAACCGAGATAACCTTCAAAGTGAAGAAGTTGATCGAAGTTTGTATGTACAAGAAGACCAAAACTATGACTGGAAACGTCTTGGCCATTATCAGAAGACAAATAACGTCAATGGGTTAATAACAATATTACTGATTCTGTGTAGTATAGTTGTCGCATTAAAATTAGATTCTAGAAATTAAACATTTTATATGCGTAGAAAGTAATTGATTGGTTTTGAAAGTTTATCTCATAGCAATTAAAACACGAATTAAAATTTTCGGTAAGTAAACTTTATAAAGTAGTTAATTACATGTTTAAGATCCTTCACAAAAAATAAATAATTTTTGTTTATATTATAAAATGTATAATTATTTTCGATATTTTATAATATCTTTGAAATTAAATAAGTAAATTAAAATTGAATATTTTGATCTATTTTTCTCGAGAAATATGAGAAGTGCATTATATGTCATAACAGTTATCCACATATTTATTCACTACTAAATGTATAAATAATAAACAATCAAAATTATATAAAAATAAAACCAGTGCTATACATACACATCAGAAACAAAATAATATCAGTACGTGTAAAGCAGTCACATTGTGAACGTATACTCGAAAGCTTGAACTTATGGGTACGAAACGTTAGCACACTGTTGAACATGAAAAGAAATCCGCAAAAAAAAAAAAAAAAATGCTATTAAAACAGTATACAAAAGCTTTACTAAGTTAAGTATGGTTTATGACATTCTATTGATTATTCAATATTACAAAATGAAATATTTCAACTTTTTTTAAAACTTTAGGTTCGTGTACTTGATTATTAAACTTATATACCAAACACATTTATATTATTACGTCATTTATATTGATAAATACAGAAATAAATAACTATAGTATTCAATAAATTAATAAAAGTTTGAACATAGAGAGAAACAATATTATGTTATTTTTGAAATGAAAAATTTTCATTTCTCAAACAAGTGATTTAAACAAAAATTAATTTTCTGTTAATTCACTACCACTATTTATTTTTTTTTTGGTTTTTCTTTCTTTTTTTTAGTAGAATATTATTTATTATTATATTAATTTGATTCTGGGGGCATGAAGTGTGCAATATGTTGTATCATTGTTTCAAATAAATTGTTATGATTGTAACGCTTACGTCACATGTACTCGACTAAGTACCTGTTCAGCATTGGCAGATATGAACCCCACTGTTTTTTATTTCGAGATTTTATTTTGCTCCAAGAACTCTCAATAGTTATAATGTGAGCCAAAGTATTAGGATCTATAAAATTAATGGAATCATTCATGTGTTGAAAAGTTATATCAAGCCTTTAGTAGGAGCGCCACAAAATTAGTGGTAGTGAATTAACGGAAAAGGTCCAAATTAATTATATTACCCTAAGTATCTATCACTATTCATTTCCTCTGGCGTATAAATACAACATAAGACTAAAATTAGTACCTATATATTTATTTATTTTCGAAAACGATTTGGGAACAAATATCTTGATGTAGTTTTAAGTTGAAATTAATTTCAATATTTATATCGAAATTTCATTATTATAATAATTATAAATATAAATATATATATATAAATATATATACACACAAATACACACACACGCATACTGGAAGAACTATATTTTTTATTTCGATTTTTTTATACTGATATATTATTTTAATTGCTTAATTGCAATTCAAAACTCACCCGCCACTGAGATAAAAGAAAAGTAAACGAAATATTTCCGCAACTTGGATACTTTTTTAAATAAATAATGATTTTATTCTGACAAACCGTTCGTTTGTTAACTTACAATGGTTTATTTTGGATTAAATGCACACAATCTTACAGCCAGCAATATATATATATATATTATTTGTTAGTGTTTTTTTTAATAATTAATTTTTATCGGCATTTATAAATGGTAGATAATATTATAAATGAACATTTTGTATCAAATGGTGTACTTAAATATTAAACTGTCAAACATTTATTTCAATGTAATTTGTAGCTTAATTAAGAAAATCAATATTATTATTCACTTTTAAAATCTAAATTTATCTTCATATTTTTCAATTAGTCATTACAAAAATTAACATTTCTTCAATCAATAAGAATCAATTCAATTCTATCTTGAAAGTTATTTTAAAAATTATAAGATCTGTTTTTAATGGTTTCCTTGATAATATTTGAATATAACTCAAACAATGATTTACAAATCCGTTGAGCTTTATTTTTTATTCGTTCATTTGCATACAGAATTGAATAATTTATATAACTATTCTTTGAAATCTAAAATATTATACTTTTTTTCTCCGTATAAGTTTTAATTTTCACTATGTTTAAGTCGTAATCTTATCATAAATATGGAATACTCTGAAGTTGTTTCATTACCAACGTTACCGAGTATCGATCTCCGGCTTCTTTTTTCTTCAATTTCTTATAAAATCGGTGGTGCACGCGTCAAGTATTTTAGATAAAAACCGTCTCAACTCCACAAGTGAAATGCCTTTCCTTTCATAAATATATCCGATATTAAAGTCCTTGAAGTGCACGTCGATGCATCTATATATTGTCAGTTGATTATTATATTAGCTTACAATTTTTTATTTTTTTATAATGTGGTATTTTGTATGGACATGTTCATTGTAGAAAAAAAAAATTGTTTTCATTTTTATGCGTGTAGGGTATGAATCATAAACCATTTTTTATGAACAAGTTTTCATATGTTTTCAGTTTTCAGATGTTTATATGGTTTCATTCATGTTATAATTTGTGTGCGATATGTAGCGTTTGCGATAGGCCAACAGCGTGATTGCATCGTTATTATCGTGCGAAAATGTTCATTATACATGTTTACAAGTTTGGTCGGTTATGTTTTGCGTATTATTTCAAGTCATTGTCTCGGTGTCACAAAAGTTTCTTAAGTTCGGTTGGTTTTGTTTTAATGTAGTGGCACTGAGGTAGTTTGTTGTCAAAATGGTGTCCGGCGGCTATAATCGTTGTGGTGAATGTCTTCGACACCATCTCTCTCTCGACTGTTAACCGTCGTGTTACGCACTAAAGTCCTTTCATTTCCGTTGTAGCACTTTTTCCAGAATACCACTTTTTTGTTGTGTTGTGTTCATGTTTCGGCAGTTTGGTAATTATATTTTGAGCAACCATTTGTTACTCTTCTTTAAATTGGTAATTCGTTTGAGACAAATTACCAGAGGACATTGTGAATAACATGGTATTATCATTTTTGTATTTGTGTGCTACTAACGAGATTTTCCTTTCATCGTGAGCAGTTGGTGAGGTTTGATCGCACAAAAAATTTTGCATTTTGTGTTATTTTCAGTTATAAAAACCGGAACCTGGTACGGTAGTGTTGGTGTAAAACCATTCGGACGTCATACCTGCTATGGGAGTATTGGTCGGCCATATTTTTGGTTCGTGTTATAAAGACCAACGGGTCTAACTGTCAAAGGCACCTTTTATAATTATCAGCAGTTGTAGGGCCAGTTTTTTTCATTATTACATTGTATTTGTAGTCATATAAATATATATTTATATATTATACTTAATTATTATATCTTTATTGTCAATTCTAAATAATATAATCTTAATTATAAACAATTTAATATATTGAAATTCATTATTTTTATTCAACTATTGAACAAGTTAGCCTTATATTTTTGGTACTCATGGACATAGGAATACCCGTTACGTATATTGGTTGGTGTATTTTTATCTAGAAACAAGATAACTTGATGCAGATTACATCAGTCACTATGTTACGTGATAAACCTAACGTTTAGCCCTGGGAATGGAAATACTGCTCGTTTTGATGAATTGGAAATAAAATAGGTTTGACATAACGACGAACGCAACGCTTGTTTGCATAAATAAGTAAACACAGGAAATTACACGTTTTCATAAAAAAATCGAAATATAATATAATCCGACAAGTTCACACTGAAAATCTGTAAGAAAAAAAAAAAAATACGCGTTTTGTTTAGATACACCTTGAAATTATTATAAATATGAACGCAGAACATTCTTAAAATGTTCGTTTCATACTATACGACAGCAAATTGTAGTGTATGCACATAATCTACGGTTTTGTTTGTTTTTCCAATTGGGGCACATCTATAATTTTAAAAATGTTGACGTAACACATCGTTAATCCCGTTGGACAGTGCCATTTTCCGTAGGTACATGTCTATAGCTTCTATCGGAATTACAAAACATACATACTGTGTATTGTAATATATTTAATGAAATTATGTACATAATTTAATTATAATTATATTCAGCCAACGCTTTGTCTACAAATTAATCCGAAAACCTACGTCATGTAATGAAATCAATATGTCGTGTGAAAAAATAACCACGCAGCATTGTAATTCGACAAAGTTAACGATGAACATTCCCTGATTAAAATTACTTTGAATGATTTACAGTATATTTTATCCGTGGTCCGTAAATCTAAGAGGAGTTTCTTTTTTTTGCAATCTTTTATCTCGTTTCCATTGGCAGCTACTTTTTAACATTTTAAGAATATATTTTTTTCAGTCCGGCTATAACGCTCAATGTGCACGCACGTAGTTGCCAATTAGCTCCATTATCGCGTTTGCCGTTCGATAAAATGGTAGACAAAGTCCACGACACCGGTGGCGGTCCGCTCCATACATCTATGTCTAACAAACGCAATCTTCCTCATTCGTCAATTTCGCCAAAAGTTGACGATAAAAAATCAAAAATGTTCGTTACATCTAATCGTTTTGCCGCCTTGTGCTCCGATGTTTCCAGTGAAAACGTATTCAACACATCCACCAACAGTGCGACAGCTCGAAATGAAAAACCGGGTCCTGCAAAACAAAATATCGAGCAGCCGACGCTTGATAAACAAGACGTCACGCAAACGGCTCCACCAATTTATATCTCCAACATCTCAAATTTCTCTTTCTTCACAAATGAGCTAACGAGGTTGACCGATCCAAACGCATTTACTAAATGTCCACTAAATCATTTCTGATCGTATATCTCAGAGGCGTACTCAACTACAACACTATTTTAACTCATCTCAAAGAAACTGATACTAGTTTCCATACTTTTCAAGCTCGTGTTAATCGCTCATTCAGAGTCGCAAAAAGAAATCTCCACCATTCCACATTGTGTACGGAAATTTTTGTCGCCTTGTCGGAAGAAGGACATTCGGCGAAACAAGTCATCAATGTCAAAAGTAAAAATAAATGCGGTCTCCCATTATTTTTTGTTGATCTAAATCGCCAGAATAATAACAACGATATTTTTAATATCACTTCTCTACTTAATACTAAAGTTATAATCGAGAAAACTCATCTATCCCGTCGTGGTCCACCGCAGTGCCACAATTGTCAAGCCTATGGCCATACCGATAACGACTATCACCACGAATCTAGATGTATCAAATGTGGCGAAGGCCATCGCTCCGAGGACTGCACGAAGGATCGAGCTAGTCCTGCCAAATACGCGCTCTGTTCGGAGGTACACACGGCCAATTTCAAAGGATGCCGTGTTTATCAATCTGTTACCAAAAAACACGATTAAGTGCACACAATGGTCTTGCCAGTTACATACGAGCCCCTGTCCAGTCACACCCGATGCAATGAAGAAAGTAAGACTTACGCAGAAGACACTGTGGGCAACTCAAATAATTTAAATTCTGAACCTATTTCCAATATTATATCCCAATTTGTTACGCAACTTAATTCCCTCATTACACCTTTAATTTCGCTGTTATCAACTCTATTAAACACATTGCTTTCTAAGAATACTTTATCTACTCAAATGCGCGTCTTCGTGAAATCGTAAATATTCAAATTTTGTTGTTTTTAATTATTTTTTGATTATGTAATTTTAATTTTAATTGGATTACGATATCATTTTCTACCTTCTATCATTATTTGTATTAGTCATAATTATCTTTATGATGTCAAATTAATCCTAATCTTATTGTATACTATGTAATTGTCGAACTGTAATAGCTATAGCTGAAAGTTCTTAAATAAAAAAAAATAAAATAATATTTTTAGAAACATAATATATATACTACGTAAAAAACACAATCAAAACCATTTTACAACTAAACCAATCCAAAAAGCATTCGTTACAAGCAGTACGATTAGGTGAGATGACTCGAATAAGATTTAATTCCCAAGTATTTTTTCTAAGTTCCCAAGAAATACAGTGAAAATAATTCTTATTGATTATGTAATATATGATAAGCCACACATTTTCATATTTGAAGACCACCATCAAGTAGACGTAATACTTCGTTGCAGATTCAAACTCCAACCTTTAATGTGTACATTTACATTTATATTATCAAAAACTAAGTTCTCATCAGACATTCGCAAGAAAGTTTACACATCCTTCTTGCGAAAAACAATTGATCGAGAACACGTATTCTGTAGCGATTCACTGATTCGATAAATTCCTATATCGAAAGCGGTTCCCCTCAAATGTGTTCGGAAAGGTTTTTGAATGACCGTTTACAAGGAAGTTCTACCGAGATAAAATAAAACGGTCAAGAATTTATTATTTATTTTTTTTGGTGTGGTATGTAATTTTAAAAATCGCCATAGGAGTAGGGTCAAGTGACTGGAATAACTCTAGTTTGACTGACCTGGTACAAGAAAACAAAAACTTAATATAAACCTCTAGCTGCGGGTATTTAATGTATATAGTGCGATTAACGAGAATGACATGGGCAATGTAACGCGTGCGACGGCTCTGGTTGTCGTTACCCCACCGGTTGCGTGTGCGAGCAAAATATTTCACCGCATACGTAGCTGGTGTTGGCTGTGTTTGTACCCATTAGTAGTTAGAAAACAAGAAAGCTGTCAGTCATCATGTATACGGCATTTCATACTTGTGAAATCCAATTAATGAAGTCAAGTTTAAAAATAAAAATAAAACGAAAAACATTCATAAGAATTTTATACTTACCGGAATTCAAAACAAGAACAAATTACGCTGTATACCCTTTCGACTTTTGTCCCGCATTAATTACGCATTTATTACGACCAAAGTCATCTGTAGTGTACCGGCAATAATGAGAGTATTTCTTACCACAGATTATGGTTTATAGTAGCAATAATACTATTTTTATACAGATTAAAAGTAGTTTAAAACAATGGGAATATCAAAAAAGACGTTAAACTAAAAGCATGTGGTATACTTTTTGTAAAATTATTGTTATTCGGGTACGAATAATTGAAATTAATTATACAGTCGTACGATTTGGATATTTTTGAAAAAAAAATTGATCACGCACCGATCTATAATTTTAATCATCGCTTGTCATATACGTAATTATTACTTACAGCTGTCTTTACTAAAAAAAAAAAAAACTAAAACAGTTTGCTGTTTAATACTGTATGCTCAGTTAAATCAAAATATTTCGTACTAGTTTTATGTGCTTTATTTCTTACACACCGAACCTAATACCATTTCACAGGATTGCTCAAATGACTCGGATCATGACTATAGTTGTGTCCCGACAAATCTGCGGCATGAAGCCTTTCACTGGCACCGTCGACACGACGCAAACTCGGTGAGCTTTGTGCGGTTTTGGTTTTGTCCGTACGAACGTGTGCTATGCTTTCTAAAATGAACACGAATTACACGACCAAAAAAAAAAAAAACGTGATCAATACGTACTTTAGCTCGGACCGTAACCGAAGTATGTACGTCGTATAATTTACGCGGTGACGATCTGCAAAAGTGCGCGGAAAAGCTCGGCGTTCTACACCACGCCACTACGCGTTCGCAATTCCACTCTCCCGCGTCGTGTTTTTTTTTTCGGCACGTGCAAATCGAGTATTAAGCTGAGAGCAAACTGCCACATCCGTCTACTTATAAGACAAATAATTTTTCAGAAAAACGACTTAGTTGATGCAACAAGCTGGTGAGTTTTAAGTGCTCTCGGCGTTCTCATCCGGTAAACGTCGCGCCGACACAACATAATACGGTTCCTAGACTAAAGCCGACCGAGTACCGTTGCTGCCACAAAGTGGTTATAAACGCATCGTTTTATGTAAACGATTTCATACCCCTGTCGGATTCGGCACTTAAGAGACTTTAAGCAGCTCGTAGACGTGTTCGTCTACTGCGCCGTCGCCAATAGCATCGCTGGTACGTATTAAATTATGCGTGCACATGTGCGTTTGCGCACGCGCGTCAAGTATACTACGGCACTAGTTTGTAGTCGGCTTGCGTAGACATAAAACACGAGTTTTCCTGAAAGCATTTTTACGACTGAGAAAACCAAATGTCTGATTAGTTCTTATTTTCAAACACAAAGCGTTCTATCGTCCTGTGCGTTCCACAGAGAATTTATAATTGCAACGTATGTATGGCACACGATAGATTTGATGGTATATTTGAAAAATGTTTCTCACGTTTGTGCACATAGTCGCTTTTGAAATATCACTATTTCATCTCAGGTATGTTTAAGAAGTGATTTATGAAAGAACTTATTGTTTTGATTCTTTTTTAATAAAAATCGAAGTAAGTCGTTTACAATATCGTGATTTTAACGTGTTTGTAAATACAGGAAATAATTTAATAAAGGGAATAATAGTTACCGATAAACCCTTAGAGAACGAATATAATATCACTCAGTGTGACTGATCGCTTCTTCTTTGTGCTGTAATATTTTATTTGATTTTTCCACAAACCATATGTTTACCGGTCGCAACCGAATAGAAAACTAATATGTCACATCAATACGGTTATTACGAGTTGTTTTCACATACAAAACGTCTAAAACAGTTTTTAATCTAGTTGAATTCTATAGTACACGCTAACAGATTACGTGATTACCGGTACAATGTTATGTACAATGTATTTCGTGGTCTTCAACTGTTCATAATTTATATTGAATAATACTTTAACGGGATTTCAGAAAAAATGTATTCTGTATTTTTTATTTTTTCCATTGATTTCCATGCCAGTGCTCTGTAAAATACTTCAATATGAAGAGTTCTTTTTTCATTTTGTTTTTTTAACAAACCGCTCATTATTTCAATATATTTTGTAAATTATTTTTTTTTTAAGTTTTAAACAACTCAAGTTGAAGTTGCGTTATTGAATTTTTTATTTTTTAAAAAAATTTCAATTTCTAACACTACTCTCTGCTCTTGTATTTTTTATTTTGCATTAATATCCAACGGCACTAATAAGGGCCTAGAGTTTAGAAGTTCCTAGATGCATTTATAATGATTACATTCACCCCACAATTTTTAATTTAAGGTATACACTTTAAACTTTTTCGACAATTTTTTATATAAATATAAGAAAAAGATTATATTTAATTTATTGTGATAAACTGTAAAAGTTTATTATTAGGCAATCATATACTACGTGTAAAAGAAAAGTACTGTAATTAGTCGCCTCATTAATTTTACTTTTTTATGCCAAAAAGTTTTTAAAGAATAATAGACAATTAAAAACACTTAATTCAAATTAAAATCTAAATATTAGATAGAAACAAACGTTTTCTATGTATAAAATAAATAAACAAAATTGAAAAGTTTGAATAATTAAATGTATCCTGTTGTAGGTAGCCATAATTAATCGATAAAGAAATTAATATAACAACAAGAACGCTTAAAGCTTATAATTTCTATTTTAAGGGCAGAGTTCAGTTGTACAGATAATAAGTTTAAAAATTAATTCAATATTTAGAAATTGGTAAAATTGTAACTACTACAACAAATAATGCATCTACCACCATAACTAATTATAGGCCTATTTTGTACAGCATTCAATCCTTTTTTTATGAAATGTTTAGTTTTTCGGCTGTGAGCAATGAATGGTGCATATTTTTAATATAAAAATTATCACAAGCTGTTAAGAACCACATGACGTTTTTATGTAAATCTGCATTTAAAACAATAACTAAGCATTACATTAAATGTATGTTATACATTAATTTAAAGCATATTGTTATTATTATTATTTTTTTTTCTCCAAACTCATAGGTGGCACATAAATAATATGGTTTGCGTGTACGAATTAAATAAGTTTGTTCTATATGATTTATGATTATTCGGAGTTATGGTACAAATGCAAACGTACGAATAATAGTAATAATAATAATAATAATAATAATAATAACATGATATAGCTAAAGAATGATGCGTTGCATTTGTGTATGATATTACAGTTTCGCGATTGCTCGAAGAAAAATAAATCCCTGTGTAATTTCTGTCACCTATAAATATAACATTATGTGTTCTACTCGTTTATCGATAACTCAATTGTTATCGTACCCTCGGGCATCGATGATCCATCGACATTTTACGATATTAGAAATGTGTACGGACGCAGTTTTGTGGCCACATCTCTTTATAATATAGGTGTTTCCGGATGATGAAGATAGCTCTTTTATAGAAATAATATTGTTGCAACCACGCGTGTACTGGAACCAGAGTATGAGGAAACAGAACAGATCAAAGAGACAAATATATCGAAAAGCCAGGGTGTATGTGTACCGAATGAAAACTTTGTCCCGCTAAACGACTCATCTGCACGAATACCACGCGTAAATCGTCATGCAAATAAATATCTCTCATTCATAGAGTTTTACCTTTGAACGCTCTCAAAAAGATTCGAAAGGCAATAAGTATAACCATGTAGAACGTTTATAGATGATTGTCGAAGTAAATAGTTTTTATTAAGAAATTGAGATCGACGTCAAACCGTACGTGGTTTCAATATCCAAATGTGGACGGTAGTACGTTCGAATAAGCAATCGAAAATGAACATATTATTTTTATAAAACTGGGTGCAATAACGGTAACCGAAAAAAAAAACTATATTGTTAAACAAAAAAAAAAACAGTAGATTAACTTTTCGAAAGTATTATCAATATGGAAATACTACGGTGGAATGGAGATATTGAAATAATCGAATAAAAATAAAAACAAAGCGTTCAACATCTTTAAGTTATTTGATCGGTAGTATTTAATAGTTTTTACGAAGTTTCTGAAATTTCTTTGTTATATAACGCATTTTCAATAAATAAAACGAAAAAAAAATTAAATACAATATCATAAACATACTACATAATCTCTTCATTATAAACTTGTAATACATTTTTGAATTCAAGTAAATCTAAATTACATTATAAATAAGATTATACTATAGTTAAAATATTTGCTGACTTTATTATATTCGAAAACATTCTTTGACATAATAGGTTTTTTTAACCGCAAATAAAAATGTTCTAATGATGAGCTGTAATTGAATGAAACCTGGAAAAATTATGTAAGGAAGAAATTGGAAGTTATAGTTAAGAGATGAATCAATTATTTTATATTTTATATGAGTACCATTAATCATTTATTTTGTACTTTGATAATTACTTTAACCATTTATTCGTATTTTTTTTTTTATTTACTGGAATATCATGGACAATTACTAGAAAATTATGTTTTTAAAGATCACTTATTTTTATCGTACGTGCAGTTCCAAGTAAGTTACATAGTTCTAATGATTTTAAGTGTTCATATTGAAACGTTGTTTAGAATTATGGTATATAATGGGATATCGCAGTGTAATATTGTAAACAATTTTCCCGTTCTTTAAATATTTCAAATAATTATCGTTCGTTTCGTGTATGATGGAAAAATAGGAAACTGATCGAAAATAATGTACAGAAAAATATTTTACAGCCAAATTGCAAAAAAAAAATGATTGAGTATGTACAACACTCAAACGTTCACGCATCAATCGTAGGTCAAGTCCCACGGAAAGTGTAATAAAATATATTGCAGATGAAATATCGTTAGACTCAAAATAAAGAACTGAATTATTTCCACCGCACGCCGCTAAAATCAAATGAAATAAAAGTAATAATGAAAAATGTAATATAATAATAAAAGCCGTTTTATTCTACAAAATGGCCAACGGTAAAAGCAAAAACAAAATTGATGACAATTATTCGTCGAAATGCGTTTAGAATGAAGAATAGGAAATATCTACGTATGTAGGTGCGAGACTGAGTAATCAAAACGCACCTACTCCAATGTTTGTATAAAAATCATCCCGAAGAAATTCTACACGGTCGATTAAACATTTCAATCCAACGATGCACTATGTATGAATACGCCGCAGGTGCACCCCGAAATTGTCAATATTCGCAATATCGTACAGTATGGTCGGCGGAAAAAGTTCTTTCAAACGTAAAGGCCTTTGGGTCGTAGTAATGCGCAGTTGAACAGATATTGCGATATTTAAATTATTTAACTGCGTACAGCACCGAACTGGAGCAATATATTATATTCTAATGTACGAAAGAAAAACGGAACTATCAATGCATTTCTTTGTTTTCGAATCGAACGATTACCCCCGACGTGTGCAAAAATCAATTTGGTCGTTAACCGGCGATGGAGATTCAAATTAATTCAAGAAACTACATATATATAGAACCTATTAAAATACATCGTGGCATACTTGTACGTCGAATGCATACTTTGTATACTCCGTGTGGATGGATATACCACAGAGGAAAATGTCCCAGAGCAGTTTTGGCGGCACATTCGAAATGAAATCCCAAGACTTGGGAGCATCTACTACCTGAGATAGCCAATGTGTAGCAATGATAAATATGACTGTCAACCTTTCTAGTTATTCCAAAGCATTTAAGAACTGTACCCGTTCTATTTAAAAGACTCGGTTTCAGCGGACGCATACGTTGTTCCATTTCACAAACGATTATGTAAAATCTTGCGGTTATTAAACGCCCGTAATTCGCTTAAAATGAAAACACCGCCAGTGTCGATACACAAACATTGACGAAGATTTTCCTTTTAACTTTGATAGCTGATCGGATTATTCTAATATTTAAGCTAACAACATAAATTTGGCTCTGTTGAACGCAGATTTGATACGACAATGTACTTTTATTAGACGGAGACTGTACGTGAGGGTGTGGCGTCCTCTTAACGGATTCGGCTGTACACTCAGAGACGAACGTTTCGATTAAACTCACATCTGAAGTACAAGTCGGCAAAACCTCTAGAAAAGACAACACAAACTCTACTCAATAGAATCGCGAGCGTGATTGAAAAATGGTACGGCAGCAAATGAAACGTAAGACCGGAGAAACACTATAAATAATCGTGGACCGTTGAGATCGTGGTTGTTTAATGGATTCGTGAGGACAACAGTAGAGAAGTTATTATTGTAACGAAACGCGAGCGGAATTTGACATACGATTGCTGTTGAATACTTGCCCTGGCCGGATGAAATTAAAGTAATAATGATCTAATAGTAAGCAAGGGCTTAAAAAAAAAAAATAAAAAAGCATAATAACCCATTCGGAACAGTATAATAAAGAACAAGGGTTACTTTGTCTTTATTTGAAGCTCACGAAAACTTTTTAGCATATTATTGATTTTTTCTATTTTTATCAAACTGGCTGCAAAACATCACTATACAATAAGTGAAATACTTAATTTAAGCGTTTTATATGCTAAAACCGAATTTGTTTAAATTATATACTTAGTACTGTATTATAAGTTTATTGTTTTTAAATTTTAATTTACAGCCATAATAAAAATAATATAGAAAATAATAATAATATACTCGTAATATGACTTGTTATAATTACAAAAACTGAATCAGTGTTTAAAATATATTTATACATATTACCAATTGTACTTCTTATACTTCCTTATTTTTTAAAATAGTACGTGATCCACTGCCTAAAAAACTTGATGACCGTTAGTACAGGAAATATATGGAAAAAATAATAATTTTGTATCATATATATTTTAATACTATTTCAAAAAATATTAGCAATACCGTAAACAAAAAACACGGCGATTTCCATTGGCTTACCAATGAAAAATATCTACGAGTTAAGATTTAAACTTTGTTATTTTAGCAAAAATAGATTTTTTCACAAAAACTTGAAATGTTTTTTGTACACATAAATTATAACTGAATTTTTTTTCATAGTTTTACTCGATTTTCATAATTTCTGTAGAACTAAGATTATACGACTAGCCATATGGATTGTGTAGAACGGTCTCAAATTCCCAAAATTGACCTTGGAATTTGGCTATTGTCAAGGAATATAATATACAAGCAAGCAACGCTAACGAAAGTTTCGCAAAACGTTTGGTTCTATGATAAGAAATAATCATATTGAAATACATACATATATTTTTTAAACGTTTTACTTTACGATTACTGCGAGGGATTTTTAATTCCTGAAAAAAAATTAACACTTCTAGTAGAATATTTTCACAAAGCATTGAACCATCCGATGGAACCGAGTATGCACAAAAAAATATAAAATGTAATTGATTATGAAAACAAAATATTTTTAGTTTGTACTTGTAAATGGTTAGCTACTGGATTGTTAATTGCAGTCGTTGCGCGTGCATGATTTTTACAATGATTGGCTTCAACACAGTTCTCAGTTCCTATTTCATATACAATGGTACCAGTGGCGCCCACACCACACTATATGAAGTGTGGCTTAAGCTACAATAGTTTTTAGGGTGGATGGGGACGTTGGGTTTTGTGGTCATAAACACTGATCATTGAATTTGATTGTACTACATACGACTATACGAGTACAAGCACCTAAGAAGTAATTGGTGATGGGATTAGATGGTGAGGTGGTGTATAAATATTTAAGCCCTACTAATTCAATAACCTGTGGGTACCACGAATGGTACAATAATTGTTTATAATACAATGAGCAAAAATGTGCTTGTTTGAAAATTAGTAAATCGTCTGATTTCGAAATCATGAATTAATGTATATCAGTGTAATTTTGGTGTCCACAATTTTTTTAGGTGAAATGTTTTCTCCTTTGTATTTTAATTAATACGCAGCTGCGTATTACCTTAATTAAATTCTTGCAAATGGTAAGCACATTTTTTTGAGAATAGAAAACTTTTTGTCGTATCAACAGATTAATTGCCTCTTGATATAACTTATATAACAACAATGTGCAGTGGCATTGTTATTCTTGTCGTATGAAAACACTTGATGTAAGGTTTTACTTTTTTGAACTTTTCAAGGATTGTTTACAGTTTAAATGTATTCATACTTTGGAAATTTGTATTTATGTTTTATTCTGTTTTGTTGTATTTACTTTAAGGATAAAGTTTCTACGGAAGTATATGAAACGGATTAAATACTATATCGAGTGAGTGTATAAATTATTACTTTTTTTCCACGACCAAGCGTACTATGCACGGTCATGTACGCTCGGTTTCAACAGTATATAACTACTGGAAAATGAAAAAAAAATATAATTATAATAATAATAATAGTAATATTGATCGCACCTCCACGATCGTGGGGCGCCTGTCTGTGAAAATTAATAAATAAAATATTATCGAAAAATACTTTTATATTTTGACACATTATTTTATCTAGACACTTTTGCAATGTTTTTACTACTATAAATAATTAAATCTCATCTGTTGGACTGAAAGATTATTTCATTATAATTTAATTTATAAACTTATTGTGATAATCTTATGTTTATAGCATTTTCTGGAAATATTTGGGAATTTGAATGATACATCCTGTGCGATACCTCATGTTATCTATATGGTGCATATTATTAATGACAACAGCTTAGCATCGTTTGGTATTTGACTTAAAAATGCGAATTTTGGTTGAACCCGTGAAAAAATAGTACCGTATTGATAACCGGTTCGAAGCATTAATAATCGGGAACAGGTTACGGAGTTCCCCGATTAGTTCTCATCAAAACTGCAACAATTAATAACGTTATTAAACATTTCACGTGCTGCTGATACGTTATGTAATAATCCGTTTCACGAACCGTAAATAGTCCGACCGCGACAATAATAGTGTTTCTGCTGTGAAAATCGGCATAATCGCCTAATTATAATACTATATTACACGCGTTTAAAACTGTACTCACTTGTAAACGTATCGGTTCTATTTAAAAACGATTGAATCGTGCGTGTGAGTCTCATGAAAATTAAATTAAAATGCACAAGAGATTAATAATTTCATCACGTGTTTGAAGTTGATAATTATTATTATTATTTGTGTTTTATAATGTTCGATAAACAAAAACGATGAAGCCCAACAAAATGCAAAAAACATCAAAATATGTTTTGATTCCTCATTTCTGTAGTCCTCATTCAAGGACTTTGAGATATGAGTGGTAAAAATGTCTATAGACACAAACGTAACAGTGTATTACATACAAGGTGACTTTTTATGCACGATCATCACTTTTTTGTACTTCAACTATAGATATTTAAAATTCTTTAATTTCCGAAAAACGTATTATGTGAACTGTAAGATTATATTATTCAGTTCTTGAATTTGCTATGCACCATTGAGGCGAGTATCCTGTGGTAATATCAACTTTGGGTTTTTAAACGGGAACACCTTTTTTTTCTTCTTTTTTTTTTAAGCAAACGATTATTCAGTTAATCGTTCTGGAATTTTAATGTAACTCATTTATTCTGACTAGTACTTTCGGAATTATTCAAATTGAACCACGAAAAAGGAGTAAACATGCATAAAATGTGTATATTATAAATACATAAATATATATGATGTGTACGCAAACACGTCCGTTTCGTGTATTTTGTACAAGCTTTGGAGATTTGGCGAATAAAACATACGAATACTTCATCATGTGGTATCGGTTAACGAGCACGTTCACGCAGCACGTCGTCCAAATTTGTTTGGATACGGTTTCGCTTACTACTACTACTACTACCACTACTACATTACGGCATTAAAATTCCGAGGTACCGCAGAAGATAATGTTCAACACGACTGTTGTTTATAAAACGTTAGGAATAAAACAATTTATTCGAATCCTACGGGACCGTGTGTGTAGTTTTTTTTCTCAATTGTTTATTTTTATTTTTTTATTACAATTTTTATTTTCTATATTTTCTTTATTTTGTTATCGTTGAAGAATTTTTCGAAATATTTTATCCCTTGTGCCTTGTCCCTTATAGTTCACAAGATTGTCCAATCACCAAGCAAGTAACCATAGTTTTTTTTTGCTATTTTTCGTCAAAATAATATTTAAATATTTTTCAATTTAATAAATTGTTGACATATAACATACTTGATAAAGGGAATAAAGAGTTGATCAATACTACGTTCGAAGAGTAAAACAATAATTATTCTATACGTAATGTATAATATTTATGATTATATATTTTCAAAACACGTAATCTACAATGGCGGCTAGCTTTTTAGTTGTAAAATTTAAACTATTGTAGATTGATTAAAATATTAATTTTTTTGGAATTAATCAATAATCAATAATTATGGTATGTGAACTGAAGAATTCGACAGCATAATAAATTTCAAAATGTCCTACAGTAGTTTACTTAATTTATAATTCGAAAAAATTATTTTTTTTTTTTTTACCACCTAAATTATACCACATAATTTCTTATAAACTAGAAAACCCTAACTTATATGATCGCTAATAGTATATTATTATACTGGTTTTTTTTTTTTTTTTTCATTTGTATCGAACATAACAGAGGTGGCCAGCGATAAGACAGCCGTGAACCATACGATATTATCATGAAAAATATATAAGAGCACGATGAACGAGGTTCTCAACCATCGTAAATAAAATGAGCTATAAAATATAATATAATGTGTAGAATACAAAATAATTTAACAGCATACCTACAACAATGTTGGATTAAATTTTGAACCGGATAATTTTGTCTTCGTATAATACTTTCATATGTTATATGAAATCATCTTATATTCATAAAAAAAGAACCTTAGCGTTTAATTTCGTAATAGTCACGCAAGTGTAATCAATCGATCGGGGAATATTATATATTATAATACACCATTAAATGACATGCGAATAGGAACAATATGAAAGAGTGAAGAAAACACTTTCCAGATAATTCCCTCACAATTGAATTTTAACGGGTGGAACGGTATGAGTTTGATAATAGACACCTGAACAAAAATCGAACACTTATAGTAGTTGTCATTCTTTGTCTCTTCCTTGAATTATATTGACACACTTAAATGTACCGTTAAATGTTTTACGTATCAGGTTATTCTTTTTTCCACTCTATGACGTATATTTGCAAACTTTTCAATTGCTCTAGTGCATGTTTGCCTGAAATATTTAAATAAATAAAATGACTAATACCTAAAGGTTTTATGTTTTTATGACACACATATATTACAAAGTTTTTTCCGCCTGAAATCGTTATTTATAACTATTTCAAAAATCTTTTATAATAAAAAAATGCACGCGTAATAAATATTTTTTTCTTAAAAGAAATAAGCATTTTTTCAATGTAGGGACAAACTGATGTTTAATTTTTATGCCATTCAATTTCGAAAAATATCTCATAAATTATCAATAGTTGTCTCCATTATTTTGGTTTGAAATTTGTTTTTTCTCTTACTCAGTATATGCAATGGATACGTATAGTTAAAACATGTATTTTATAATAATGGGTCGATTTCTAAATCATGTTTTAGACGTAAAGTATAAACGATTTATACTAGTATTTAAGTTAATTAAAAATAAAATATGTTTCAAACACAGACCAAAAATAGTATTTTTATGTTGGGAGATTAAATTAAGTAAATATTAAGGAATTATAATAAAATTGAAGTAAAAATTGTGATCTTTACATTGATTTATGGTATTTAGATAACGTTAATTTGTTTATACCTTAATTTTATGAAACGTACTTGGTAATTAATATTGATTGTATACTTTCTATGTTTAAACTTTAAGTTGAGTATTGATTTACAAACTAATGAAAACATTGGTTTTAAACGAAACTGATTAATTCGTTTATTAATTACGCTTAAATCAAACACCTTTAAATATGTAAAATATACCTAATTGGGAAATACCATTTCCAGAATTCTATGATCAGTTGATTGTCATTTTGAAGAACACTACTGAAAATGGTAACATCAAAATATAATAAAAATACAATAAATTACATCGATACAAATTATATCATATTATGTATGATATTGGTTTGATTGAATATTAACGTCAGCTGCATATTTTTATAATCTTTTCATTTTATTTTTATTTTATTTTAGTGCATTTATGCTAAAATTAAATTACAAGCTGTATACAAAGAAGTACCATTATTTGGAAGAGAAGCAACTCATAAATTTGCTACAGTCTAGAGTTTAGCCGTTCCAAAGTCGGCACATCATCAAAATACAAATATGTGTCTTATAAAGCCATTGATATGTAAATTAGAATAATAAGACATGTACTAAATGAATACTTATGTACGAAGAACAAATTATAAACTTTTTGAAGTGATTTGACGTTCTTTACCTCTCACGTTAATTGGCAGTTTGTTAAAATGAGCCGCCGAATCAGCAATTTGATAAGAACATACCTTATTGTCCTTTTCTAGAAAAAACTGATATTATGTTAATGATAAAAAATTGGGAGTGCCATAGCTGAGCATGAATCTGCGCCATTTTATAAAATAGCACCGGAACTCAGCAATAGATATTTCATTTTTAGAACAATAACTTCACAAAATATATTTTTAAAACTATCACAATTAGCTAGAAAAATTGCACGTCATAATTATAATTAATCTATTATATTTTTGAAGATACTGAAATATTTATTTAAAAATTCAAAATAATTTTTTAATTGGCATCTAATTAACTTAAATTCATTTTTAATGACAGAATTCATTCGAATGTAAGAATTTGTCCGCAAAGCTAATATTTTTTTTTCTTTTTATAAATATTGCAACAATAGGTTGAGTTGAAATAAACATATCATCAAATTTAGTATGAAAAAATCACAATTATTTGTCGTTCTCTCCATTGTTGCTTCTTTTTGGTCCAAAATCTAGGTGAAAATTTTGATTAGTTTTTTTATATCAGTATTTTCTAAATAATTAATAATTTTTCTAATTCGTGAACCAGTAGATTAATAATTTTTCAAATTACTTCCAAAGCATGTTTCGATCTCATTTGGATCCAGAAATGTAAAACAAAATAACTGTTTAATCCATTTTTCAATGTTCGATTCATTATTTTTGTATTCCTGAACAGGGAATATAGTTTGAATTTTTTCCACCTTCAAACATATTTTAAAATTTTGGTTTTTGTTGGGAAGCTAACAGAATATAACTGGTACGAAAATGCCGTTGTTGCAATATGCATGCATGGTAAATAATTGAAAAGAATATTTCAAATATTATTTGAATATAGCATAAATTTATAAATTTGAGAACCAAACATAAAATCTAAATTTGAATTACATGAAAATATAATAATGTGATTTACTGGGTCATTCGATAATATAAAATATTCATCCTTCAATGTTTGCGGGCTTGCATTGTTTATGTATTCGTGTACCTCAGACACTGATTTTGGAATCTTCGAAAAACTTCGTATACGTTCTTAAGAAATACTATCCCTATTTAATTGTACGTCTTTAAAAGTTAAAGTCGATGCTGCTGCAAATCATTAGCTATTTCGTTTTTAATTATCTTTGAAGGACAGTCAGTAAGATAATCAAGTCCTTTTAGATTTAAATTGTTGCTAATAATTTGTCCAACAACATGTTGATTTCAATATTTACATGCGAATATACACCTGATTCTCGTAAAAATACATGGTCAATGTGAATTGTGTATAATTTTGCTTTACATAACTTGTTGAAGCATTTCCAATCGATTTTCCCGGATATCAACTTGGTATACTTAGAATACATAGAATATATTTATTTATTTTTTTTTGCTAGACATAATGCTAATGTTACTGTTCATATTTAATGATATAATATTTAGTTTTGAAAATTTTGTAGAATTTGTAACTATTAATTAGTGTACATTTTTTGAGTCACAAAACACGATAATTACAGAACTGAACACACGTCAACATGGGAAATAAATAATCAGTATATAATAATAATTAGATATGGCTTTACAGATATAATGATTTGACTTTAATACGTATTATACCAATCAGGATATATAGCCTCAGTGTATCAGATATTTCAATTCAATTTATCATGGGGACTTTTAGTGTTAAGAATATTATTATTATTGCAAAGCTATGGTCCAAAAAGCTAACGATTCAAACGTCTACACATTTAATTTATATTTTTAGAATTTATAGAGTTAAAAATTAGTCACAAAGGAGGAACTTAATTTAAAAAAAATTACTTTTTGATTTTTTTAATAGCTTTTAATAATAATTATTATATAATTATATAAAGAATAAATAATATTTAATAATAGATTTTTCGATATGCAGAATAGTATTTAATTGATCAACTAGTAGTTTTCTGTTTAAATGTGTATACTTTTTTTATAGCAACCTTATAAAGATTTTGACGAGGAAAAATTTACTGTTCTGAGGAATATTGATAAATATTTTCCTTTTTTACTTTCACCGGCCTTCACACAGAATTGATTTCGTATATATCAACGCTTTTATGTATTACTTATCACCAATATCAAATATAATAATTGAAATATTCCAATATAGTTGTCTACTAAATTTCTGTAACTCACTTGGCAATTTTATTGATTTTCAAAACATTTAAATTTTTTTTAACATTTGAATTAATAAAATATATTTTCCTTTTTTTCTTTTATACAGTAATTATAATTGTATTAATAATTAATAAAGAAATTTTTTTACCTTGTACAGGTCAGTTTCAATGCATTTGTATTTTAATTGTATATTTGGTTAAAAATATACGATCTCTGAACCTCGGTAAGCGAAATCGATAAACGTTAGGTTTAAAAAAATGAAATCACGTACACTACGACAATAACAGTACTATCCATATAAGTATATTGTATTAAATTACAGGGATGATGAAAATATTGTATGATGCGAACACACGGCAATAAAATTTGAGATTTTATTGAAATATACAAATACTGGTGTACAGCAACGGATTTCAATAAAGCTAAAAAATATAAAAATATGAAAACGTAAGACGAAACAACTTTTGTAGCCCTTTAGATAGTTAAAAAAAAAAAAAAAAAACATATCAACTTCTTGTATAGAATTGACTATTTGTGATGTTCAATGTAGATATATTTATTAAATTATATATAAAATACAGGTAATATAAAATCTGATATATAATAACTTTTTTCGTACTCAAATTTCAGGTTATCGATTTCCAATTCGTCAATATTCCGGTTCACTGATCCCACGAATAATTAAAAAAAAATAAAAATAAATATTTAAGAACTTTAGAAAGACATAAATGTGTTTAATTCTACAATAATATGAAAAGTATTTATTTTCCTTTGTGCATCATTGAAGTTATAATAGTATGGATTTATTCTAAACATCCCAATACCACTTGATTAATTGTATGCAATTTCCATTAAAATGAAACTTAAATACATTAAATGATTTTTGTTTTCGTAAGATTCTTCTCCATTAGTTAAGAAAATGAGAAAAGTTATCGAAAGTCATAAAGTTAAAGAATTTAAACATTAAAACTCATAGAACGATTAAGATTTAATTTAATTTAAATAACTCGCAATAATCAATAGAAAGAAAATTGAAAAATACTTGTATTTTATTTTATGTGCTTTTGTTTATTTTTAATTTTTTATATTAATAATAAAACAAATAATAGTAAGTTTCAATACTTATAAAAACACCAAAATAAATTATAAATCTCTTATTTGATTTCAATATTTTGTGTTTAAAGATCAAAAGGTTTTCCGTTGAAATGTTTTATAAACAAATATTGACAATATTTATTGTTGTAGTATACATAGGTATATATGTATCTTATGTATTAATTTTATTACTTTTATTAAATTATAGAGCAAATTATAATTAATGTAGTAGAATTAGTATTCGTTAGCAGTAAATGTCAATTAACAAATAATAATTTTTTATTAAAAAATCCAATGTATGAAGAAGTCAAATATATATTATTTGATATAAGGGTAATATTATATAAATTTCAATGCAACGTAATAGTAACTAAAATGTTTTGAATTCTTCAAATATTTATTATTAATGGTAGAGGAATAAAATAATTAACCAAAATAAAAAAAAAAGTATGCATATATTAAAATTTTGTTATGAGAATAATAATTATTATTAAGCTAGTAGTATAAGAAGAAAAAAACAAAAGAAGGAAAAACTACAGTTAGTAAATATTTTATAGTGTAAGATTCAAAATATTGCCATGTATTAAATATGCAAATCTTGTAGATAATTCCATATAAAATATACCAGCGTTCTGGTTTTAATTTTTTTTTCAGATTGAGTGTATTGCATATTATAATCTGTTGTACTTATAAAAATTTGCTAATTAACCAACATATTATAATTATTATTGTTATTATTATTATTATTAATATTATTATTATTATAATCGTTATTTATTATTATTATTCTATTGGGAATTTCATCTTACTTTACGTTTGTTTAATTTATTATCGATAGCACGAGCTCTTAGTCTAAGATCTTAGCTCTTAGTCTGTTAAAATAAATAAATTTAAAAAAAATAATAATCATTACGACAAATAATTAGGGGTAATGATAATCCTCGAATCATTTTGGAACAACGTCTTGCATTTTAGTTTATAAATCAAATAAATTATATATCCACTTGGTGGTTATGAACATTTAACTTTTAATATTACTTTAAAAAATATAAATAGGAAAATAACAACTGTTAGTTCGGAAAAGGCAAAATTAAGAATTTATTGGCACGAAATTCAGAGTAATTTAAAATGGATTCGTATTTATGCGGACTCGTATACATAAATAAAAAAAAATAATAATAAAAAAATAACAAATAAATAAAAATTTATTCGTTTTCCACAGCATGCGTAAGTTTTGGTAGTTGAAATTCTAGAGATTTTATTTGAATATTCTACGATGAATAGCTTTTTTTGTTGATAGAAATTCAATTTCAAAGAAAAACGTAAGGATTGTAATCAGCAAAAATACATCAAGGCGGAGTTAATATTATTTATTAAAAGGAAATTAGAAGAAGTATACAGATAATATAACAAATGAAAAATAATAAGCATATAAGAATTATAATTAAATTTTAAATAGTATAAGACAGTAGGTACATCGGAAAATAAATAAACAATATTAAATACGCGATGAAAGGATTATTCGAAAAAAAACGCAAAACATAGAATACTAAATAATTTTACTGATATTATTGAGCTTAAAAATTAAAGATAATTTCAATAAAATAAACAAATAAAATTATAAATATAATTTTTTAATATTAATTTATATCAACACTAAATCGCTGCTATGATCTAGAGTTTTATAACATTTTGTAATAAATTCTCACTGATTTTTCGTCAAACATTTAATCGATTTGCAATTAAATGTATAAAATAATATATTATATAATTAAAAGTAGGTAATGATTTAAACATATAAAAATTGCATCGAAATAAATATGTATATAATACATAATATAAGTTAATCAGTTAAATAACTGTTTTCGTGAAGATTTTCTTAACGGGAATTTCTTAATTTTTACACGAATATTGTTGTTTTTATTATATTTCCACACTTGTGACACTTATTTCGGTAAAAAATATATAAATACTTGTTATATTACCATCGATACGATTTGATAACAATTTTCGTTCAAACCGTTTACGTTTTAAAAGTACAACAGTTGTACTTATACTTTTTTATTGTAGCATAATATTATTACATTTACTGTAATAATATTATGCTACGATTCGATGAATTCGATTTTGTCACGAAACACATACTCGCTAAAACTCATTGGTTTCCACAACGATCATTTACATGCATATTATGAATTTAATGTAGGGCAACAATTTTTATTTTATTTATATTATTAATTTTCTTTTGAAGTGTATTTATGTACATTTAGTTATTTTTTTTTTTTTTTTTTTATAATCCTCAAGCACATCGTACTATAAACGAAGAGAATATATTTTATACGATTTCCGTATACGTTTTACAGAACGTATAGCAGCTTATACCACTGCAACTAAACATTATATCTTCATTGACTTTATTAAACAAGGATATAAAGTAAACTACTCGTAATACACTAACATTTTAGGGAATATGGGAACAAAGTGACCGTGAAGATGAGGAGTAAACGTTACCTAGCTCGGTCACGGGTCTAATTCACAGAAAAATAAGAGGTTTATTTTTAGAGTTTGAGAGAGAAAGAGAAAGCTATATTTTACCCTAGCATCTATTTGGGGCTTTAAAAAAATTTGCTATCTCGGGAATCTAATTTTGGTATAAACTCACTTCCGATCATTAAATCTCGTAAAAAAATAAAAACCAATTTATGAAATTCAAAAGTTTAGTAAGCTTGTCTAATTCAAATAATTGAGACAATTACGATTGTTAGTGTGAATGTATGTTACAATACACGAGAAAAAACGCATTAGAATTGGAAAATTTTACATATATTAAAAATTGTAATATGTAATTATAGATACATAATTTAAATTCATTAAGAATAAAGTTTGTTTACTACTGTTCTACAGTGTATGTTTTATGTTAATGTTTCTTTTAAAAATTGCATTCGAATACAGAATATAAGGAAAAATTGATTAGTTTGAAAAAATTTTAAGTATAAACATACCAACATATTATATTAGGATCGTTGCGCAAGCAAGTGCTACTCGGTTGCCGATTAAACGCAAAAAACGAAAAAAAAGTTAAAATTAATTGTTGCAATATCACTAATTTCGTAAATGAATACAAATCTTAATATAATGATATTAGTTTGTTTATGGTAAATTTTTAACCATGACAATTGTAAGAGTTTTAACTTTTAAACAAAAAAGTTAAATTAAATCTAAAAACTAATATTCTACATATTACATTTTACATACATAAAATTCAAATTAAGGCTTTATCGGATACAATTTTATCTCGACAGCTGCTATTAAAATTATTATTTACATTTTTTCTTTCTACACAATTTTGTACAACATATAATACAGATAAAATATGATATTATATAATTTTTTTCCAAGTTTCAACATTAAATATCTAACTATGTTATATTATCATCGTCTCCCTTGAGTGTTTACATTATCATACATTTTAGATAATCAAACGTTACTACTTACAATAACTATTTTTTTGCGTAGAAAATGATGCATTTTTATTATATTTACCTATTTTTATACTATTATCAATCTTCTACTAAAACAAATTCTGACCATACAAACACGTTTGTTGAAGTAATGATCGATTCACGTTGAAATTGTTTTTGTCGATGTATTATCGTATTTATATGACGTACATTCTTTGGTGCCTATCCCATCGATGATCGCTATAGTAGTTGAACATAAGACATTTATAAATATGATAAATATCTTAACAAGGAACCAGGTGTAAATGATTCATCATCAATCATAAAAGTACAATTAATTTTTATTTTAAATATCAAAACTAACTGTTTCGAATCTTTTATTGGCCCAAAGCTATCCAAAGATACAATAAAACTGTTATGCTTTTGAATTCGCAATTTCCATTAATTATGTTGGATAGAATCATTCGTTAGTTACTTTCAAATACATATAAATAACGTATAAATTACTAACATACTTGAAAGTTATAATCGATTCAAACAATAAAACTAATGGACCCGAATAGCCACTGAAAAGTTTTAGTATAACTATTGTTTAAATACAATAATGTGTATATTATAATATATACATACATACATAATACTCTACACACTCATACACACACACACACACACACACACATACATATTTACATACATTTATTATAAGTACGAGTATAATATGTAGAAGAATAAATTGTATGCATTATATTGAATATATTACGAAGTGCAATATTCGTAATACTATACGATATACACGTTTTGAACAATTGAGATAAATATTAGTAGAACGCGGAAATAATTTTTAATATTTTTAAGATGGTACAAACTATATTTGATGAATCCGAGATTAAATCGAAAACGAAAGATTGATATTACACACTGATTCGGTTCCCTTCGAAGAATATCGTTTATAAAAAAGTCACGTAACTAATGGTGTAAAAAGGATTTTAAATAACATATACTTTGTTATCAGGGGAATAGATAAATGGCTTCCCAAACATATTATATTATTCAATGCGTACGTTTTTAGGTTCTGAGCAAAACAAGGCAATGAAACTGGAAAACTAATGCCTCACGTAACGATGATGTGTCCCGATTTATATGCATTGTATTTTAATTTTAACAAATAGCTAATTTTTTATACCTAAAATAACAAATTATTAAATAAAATATTGATGTGGTAAGCATCAGAAATACAGATATGCAAGTAAAATATATTTTTTTTAGTTAAAATTCGTAATTATTACAATATTACTATTTATTTACATACTAATTGTTTAAGGACAAAATATAATTCCATAACAAACATATTCAAATTAAATTTTAAAATTACAAAACTACACTCAAAAAATAATTTGACTTTTCGAATAATAATTGTATTCATTTATTTATGACATAATAATGTCGCATTGAATTATTTACCAAGTTAATACGTTGTGTACAATTTATAAATATTGATTTAATATATAAATAAAGAAATGCTCAGCCTGGCGTATTTTTAAATTTGTAAATTACGACTGGTTTCGAATTAAAAATTCATCATAAGGTTTATACAAAGTCATTAAAATCGCTACTGATATTATATTCGAAACCAGTCGGAATTATATTCCAGGCTAAGCATTTATTTATATTTGTACATAAAATATATGTTTATTTATTTATATATTCATTTACGACTATTAACTATTAATTAATTTATTATTATTTTCTTAAATATTAATTTTTCTTAAAACTTGAAATTGCTTTATTGTTACTATTGTTACTATATTTCCATATTCTGACTTATAATGATACATTATTATACTAATTTATTCTAACACTACATTGTCACATATACGAATATTTATGGACAAGACTATGAAGTATATACATTTGATGTTTGTAGTAAGTACTTCATTAATAAATTAATTCTTACGAAATTAAACTTGTTTTACTACTAATCTAATTTATATTTCATTTTACACTTTACGATGCAAATTTCTAGTGTAACCAATACATTTTTAAATTATTATGATAATTGTTCACCATTTTATTGAAGAACGTAGTCAAGTCAAATCAGTTAAGAATATATTTACATAGTTATTTAGATTTTATATAACATAAACATCAATAAAACATTACTTAAAACTTTATTTGATTCCCACATTTCTTAAGGTAATATTAATTAACAATAAATGGTTATTACTTCATGGTTACTTCGTAGTTTATATTTTTTTTTTAACCTTTCAAGAATATTAATGGGGAAATGTAGTTAAACGAGTGTATTTTGAAATTAATAAATAAACACGGAAAATCATAAATGTTTTTAAAACTATTTAATAAAGAAATGTATACAGAAATCAATATATTTTACTAAATCATATGTTTATGATTATAATTTTAGAAAGCACCCTATTTGCATTGAAAAGTCAATTTCGAATCGACAAAAAAATATGTTTTCTCTTTTTTGGATTATTATTTTTATCATGTACAATAAATTCCTGTGCAATATCAAATGTGTTGTATGTGTAAATATATTGTGAACGCTATTATTGTTTTATTGATCAAAATCACAAAAAAATAAAAATAAAAATAAAAATAAAAAATAAAAAATAGCAAATATCCATTATCTGTACATTATTGCCATATATAAAGTTACGATACAACATTAAAATAATGTTGAACGATAAAGCAAAAACGTTCGTACGTTCCAACTACGTTTTTCAACAGATTTTGGTCTCGATAACCTTTGCAAACTTTTCCGTATCATAATATTTTCTCGAACACGTACGAGACGTGTCCTGCGGTTTGATCGGAAATACTGGCAACAACGACAAAAAACGACTACTGCTCGAAAAAAATAATTATCCACGTAACAATCCTAACATTTAATCACTATACCTGTATATTATAGTATATTCATACTTAAATATAAACGGTTTTGGAACATTGATCGTTTAAGAGAACACTTAAAACTAATTCGTTATGCGTTAATGGAGCCCACTGCAGCTCGTGAAATTTTTAGAAATACGTCGATATTAATACGTAGTTATCATCATGAACATCGATGCCAGGTTATTCATTGCCAGTTATTCATGGATGCCAGGTTATTCATTGCCAGTTATTCATGGAAGCCAAACGTTGTTTAGTGAAATGGGAGTAATTCATTTGGACAAAGTCAAAAAAAAAAAGCTAATAATAATAATGTCTCGGAAGTGAACAGGGGTTAAATCGTGTAATAAAATACTATGTCCCTTTATAAGTAATGACGAAACAAGTATTTTTATCGTATAGATTTCGTAAATCGAATAGTGAGTCGAATGAATTTTTATTTTTACATGATAATACGTTGAAAATCAATACATTATACGTGTACATATCATGATATGCTACAATAACTTTTAGATTTTGGATCCGCAAACAGTTGGTCGATATTGTTCTAAATTTCTTTTCTTTTTTTTTTAAACAAACAACGGGTTGTACTACACGAGATGCATAGCATACAAATACATTTTAATCACGACGTTTCACATCAGCGAGTAATACGATTTTTCAAATGCATTAGCTCAAACCGAATTCCTTACTAACTGCAGATGAACACGGAAGTTTACCGTCCCGTCGTGGACACATAATATTTGCAGCAGCATGTTGTATTGATTATTGCGATTTGCAAAACGTCTTTCGTGCATATCACAAATGGACGTGGGCTAGATTTCCAGTGGATACTTGCATCAAAACATATCGAAACAGCGTCCTTCGAAGAGCTCTCGATTACACGGAAAACCCGTCGCAGGCGGAAATTCGATTGGGTTCCGCTGCAAACGTAATAATATTCTAACACGTCGCGTAGACACTTTGTAACATACCGGATATAAGCCGTGGAAACTAGTCGCAAACGGAATATTATATTTTTTTGGTCGGTCCCGTTCGATTCTCTTTCGGTTAATACAGGACCAGCAGCAGAGTGAGCACTATAATGTAATTGTAAACGGTGCCGTCATCCGTAAGAGCATATTTTTCGGCAGAAAAAAAAAAATAAGACCTCCTATAATAAATAACACGTCCTATGGAATCGCTTTAAAATAAATCGTGTAAAGGACGCATTGATGAATTGCTGGTATGTGGTGATGACATTGGACATTAATTTTTCAATAGTTTAATCTTAATTTTCATTTTATTTATTTTATTAATCTTTGTGAAATGTAGATCATTAGCTTGCAATATATTTTACCAAAAAATTACAACTTTTAACGATATATGATGGTGAACAATTTATAGTAGTCGTAGTTTGTCAATCACCGAGTACAAACTTAAAATGACTTTAAATTGGGTCTAATTGCTTTAAGAATATGAATTTTAGATTAATTTTAACCTTATTTAGAAGAAGTTGTATGCGTGCGTGTATGTAAAGAATGACCTGGAATGCGATGAACTAATATAAGTTGATAGTCTTCATCGATGCATTAATGAAATGTTGACGAAATTGAAATTGTGGACTATAAAACGTTCTGATATATTATTATTATAAACGACCAAATGCAATATCTTCTTAAAGTGAATTGGAATAGAACGGGTTTTGGACGTAACGCAGGTTAGCATTTAGTGATAAACACTTATGTATTATACATGTAAACGTTCAAGTTGTTAACTACAATTCTGATTGAATGCATTGTGCCAGGGTGGTTCGCGTTCTCTTTGTAAACGCCCGGACGATAGACTCACAAAGGAACTTAAAATAAGTATATTCATTTTCCTGATCCATTTAATGTCTCCCTTCTTCCTCTTTTTCTCACTTTCTCTTTATCTTAAACGTTTGTTTTTATAATCCCTCCATCGATTTTGTGTGATTATGTTGATAATAACAATATAAATTTATAGGTAAATTTAAACATTTTCCGGAATGATCTCAGAATTATTTTGAATCTTCGCATTTGTGAGTCAAATCGCTGCCAAATGACAGCGTACCAAATCCGTAAAGTAACTCTGAATACAAGAGTCTTAATTTGTTTTTCCACGAAATAACAATATTTCTCCCGCAGTGACGAAAAGGTTCGTTCGTTGAAATATTATAATGCGAACATCGTCGTCACTCTCTTATCGCAATATAATATGATGACAGTACAAAGATATATTAACGTAATAATTATTATTAGTCTACATAATTTTTTCTTCCTTTTTTTGTTATTTTCTTGTCGAAAATATGATGATTGGTTATACGACACAGCGAATAAGTTATTTTGCAAACAATTCAACGAAATTATATTTTTTTGTATAATTACTTGTTTTGTTTTTTCTTTTAACGCGAAATTGGTTTATAACGAAATCATCGTTTAGTATTTTGTTCGTAGAAAAACTATTTTCAATATTGCACATTGTTTTTAATATTTGTGTTTTGTAAGTATGAACAAATTTCAGAGTATTTTATGATTCGTAATATTGGAACTACATATTAAGTTGAAAAAATAACTGGTTTTTTTGTAAAATTTAAAATAATACACCTATTTAGTATTGTGTTTATAATTTTATTTTTTTATGCAGAATTTACAGTTTTACGATTTTTTTAAAAAGTTAAGTATAAGTAATTTATGTATCACATATCCTCTATTCTAAATAATTTGTCAATCGAAAACATAATCTATAAAAATTTTCTTAAAATTTAAAAAAAAAATTTCATAAAATCAATATAAATAATAATTTTTTATATAACACTGCATTGATAAAAAAAAAAAAAAATAATTATAATATATTATGTGTCTATTAATAAGGTAGTCTGATAAAGAGAAATTTATTTTTCATAAAAAGAATACAGTGATTTTTCAATTTATTTTAAATTTCTTCTGTTATTCAATAATAAAGTTAATAATCTTAATTTAAATATATTGACCATATCTTTGTTAGATATCTAGCTTTTCAGCTCATTACAATGACAAAAGATTCAAGTCTCACTTTTATAGCTTAATGCCATTTTTCATATTCCATTTTTCATTTACTACTAATTGTATTAAAACTTATTTGGATTTATGGAATCATTAACTAACTTTCAGCTTTTTCAAGTCTCCGAAAATTTATAAAATTCAAGCCTATTAGACTGTATGAAACTCTGCCAAGTAATTTTTAAAGCATCATGAATTTTACTAACATAGCATCCACTGAGACCTAAAGATCCCAAATATCAACAAATCTGCATCAACATAGTTCAATAGATTTCATAAAAAAAAAAAATTACATCAAAAGTTACTCATTATTCAAACATTATACAGTTAGACTTGAAAAACCTACTCAAAAATCTTACCAGGCATCTCAGATGAAACTGGTTTAGGGACCTTTTGTAATTAAATCAAGTCAATACAGGATTCGTATTTGTGCACTTTCCTAGTCAGGCTATTAAAATTTATCTATTTTCTATAAAAAAATGTACTATCTATGCAAACACACTATCAAATCATAAATATTTTAATAAATGTATGCTATATTAACACTTAGTTTAATAGTTAAAAAAAGAAACATACTAATACTAATTCCTGAAAAAAGTTTGAATACATTTTTAAGTTACATTTGGTAAAATAAAAGTAAATCATAATACAATTTAATACTAAATATTTCGCATTAAAATTACTTTTATATTTCAAACTGTGAGTTCATAAACATTTATATATTTATTTTTGTAAAACATAATAAAATTTAATCATCACGTCAAAAAAAAAAAAAACAATCACAGCACATTATACAATACAATAAACAAAAATACCGGTACACTATATTAATTGGGAATTCTTGGAAGGTAACTGGCCGTGCACAATAGTAAATTCTCAATGTTTAATTATACATTTATACGTATATAAAAAAAAAGTAATAAAATTAACGTTTATATTTACCAAAGAGAAAAATGATTTTCACTTCAAAATAATATATTTTCGGGAATTCCAGATATATATAGGCCGAATTATACATCGCTCAGAAAGAAAGGCGAAAAAAAACAAAATATTTTCAATAGTATTTGAACTCTTCCCTTTTTATTATTTTTTTATTTGATATAATTTCATTTGGTATTGGTTTCACGTGAACGATTATAACATACTACGTCCCTTTGTTTATTGTATTTGAACATCTTACCCAATAAGCACATCAGTACGTGTGGATATCTGATTGACCCGGATCAGTGTGATCGAAGCATCTTGGAAATAATGACTCTAAAGCCGTGTCCAGACCAAACAATATTTTGGACAACTCTGTTGTCGATAATTTTTTTGGTAATTTTTTCTAACAAAGCTGTCATTAATTTGGAAAAATGTATACGTCCAAACTAAAGAAGCATTATTGACCACATTTTAGTATTAGGCGAAATTATGATCCAGGAAGACGTAGTAATTGCTACAGCTTGCGCCATTATTTTCAGTTCTATAAAAAATAAAAACAAAAGATTTTGGTATCGTCCTAGCCTCTAGCCTAGTCAAACTTTTAACGGAATAAATATACTGAATGGTTTTAACCATGATATAGATACTTTATCAGACGAGCTCACGTAGATAAATAGTCATATGTTTTTTTAGACATTGTGTTAGGTTATATATTCAGAACAGTATAATCTTTCTAATTCGGTATATACTATGTTTTTAATTGATAATGCCATGAAATGTTGCGAGTAAAACCAGTGGACAAAAATTTAAAAACATTGTTGCCAACAATGTTTTTCGACATTCTTTGATCTTTGTCGCTTCTGATATAAAAATAAAATGTTGTTGTCAACTTTGTGGAAAACACAAAAGGTTTACAACTTTTAAAGAATAATTTGAATAATTTTGTTGCCAACAATGTGGAAATTGTGTGCTGTCCACAATGTTGCTTTAGTTTGGATTTGGCTTAACACCCAGCACTAATTTTGTGCATGATACGAGTAAACTAGAAGAATATTCAAATCGCCCAATGGAGCAGGTTCTTGGATATTCAATACGCATGACCGTAGTAAGCTGAATATAAATCATTTACACGAGTCCGTATCGTTGGTATGGTCGAGTTAATTCAGTTACGTGTAGCGCAAAACAGTGCGAGTTAAATGTTTAGTACATATTCTGGCAAATTCATGTTTCTCACCAAAACATCACTATTTGTAGCCGTTACGTGTACACTAACGATATCACTTGCTTCTAAGAAAAGTTTGTCTATTGCTATACTAGAATACATTCGTTACCACTGGGTCAAGTATTTATTACATACACTGTTAATTTGTACTTTGTAAGACTATTTTTCAGTGCTGAACATCGTAATCACAACAGTTATATCTATGTGAAAACGAATTTTACACAAAAGCATTGAGAATCGAAAACCAAATTGATTTCACATGGTTCTTGTGTCTTTTATACTAATATTGAAAATAATAAATATTTGATTCTCGCAAAGGACAATAAGTAACAGATTTTCCATCCTTGAACAATAGGCATGTATAATTTATCAATCGTTTTGAGTATAAAATGTGTTGCTGGCCAGGTTTTGGAATAAGAACAAAGATTTAAACAAAACATTGAAAATGCTATACAATTTTCATAAATCAGTGCTATACTGAATTACATTACTTGCACGAATCAAGTTTTAGTATGCTCATTATCAGTATATATAAAATAATAAAAGTTACAATTTCTTTGTTAATTATTTAGGTTAAAGCATAAAAAAAAAAAAAAAACTATAACCTTTATATTATTATGGGTCACTAAATGTGAAAGATAACAAGAAAACTATCACTTAAAATCAGGGTTCCCTGAATAACATTAGATAATACACGAGTAATATTAAATTTCGTATATACCACGAAAGGTTCGAGATACATAAAACCCAATCATTAAACTGTAAATAATTAATTATGAAGTTTTCCTGTTACAGAGAAAATATATTTACGACTTCCAGTAATAAAAAAAATAAAATAATAACCTTTTTATATCTCCTATTTTATACTCAAACTTTAGTAAAAAATTTAATATATACTCGTATTGCGTGTTTTACAATATTATAACGTTGACAAATACTAATATATATTTATATTCACAATGTTTTAATATTATGTTTAACTTCATCGCTGTTTTTTTCAGATGATGGTAGAAAAAAACACAATTTTGGACATAAGTGTTTTGTTTTCAATATATTAATATGGTCGAAGGAACAGAGAAAATATTTGTTAATTTGGCAGACAAGAAACGACGTACCTATCCCCGAATAGTACTGAATTTTACAAATTCGACGATTCGACGGCTGTTACACGCAGTAATAAGTGTGTTTCGTCAGATACTTTGTCATAAGTCTTCGTTGACGGAATGCGGAGTGTTAGTATCCGTCTGCAGTAGAACATCATGTCCTATCATCATCGGGTTTTCATCTCGTTAAAATGTGTTCTCCTCACTATATCACGATACTGTGTGACACGGGATGTCCGTTGTCCTTCCTAAGGAGGAATTCGTATTCCTGATCCCACTGCGACCAGCCGAAATCACTTGTCATATGCAATTTATTGCATTTTAAAGCATCCGTGAGGTATATTTTATTTTCAGATCGAAATCAAACATACACCGAACATGAACACATCATGATCATTATTTTAATAGTATTATTACGATCGACTGTCATTTGGTTAACTTGGTTAAGAATGGTTATTTATCATTATTATATTTTGTAACAATTGAAAGATGCCATTTATGACTATTTTAAATACATTATCTAATTAATAATCGAACCATTTAGTTTAATATTAAGTGGCCGCTATCACAGGTATATACAAACATTTTTATAATTAGAAATAACAAAAAAGCTCATCGTCATAATTTGATAGTATTCAAGTCGTAAAAAGTTAGTTTATATAATACAAATATATATATATATATATATATATATATATATATATATATATATATAAAAAAACATTCTCAATTTTTTTTCGTACTGCTAATATATTTATTATGACATAATGTGGTATTATATTTAATTTTCACAAAAGTATTTTTAATCTTATCACGTTATTATTTGTTAATATTACCAAAGCTATACAATTTCGGTCTTTGATTCACATAACATTAGCATTTTATCTCAATCAAGATAGTTATCTCACTTTAATATACTCGTGACATAGCACTGGTTCTGTTTTTAACAACGCACTAATTACAAAATCGTTCAAAAAAAGAAGTAGAAGTTAATTTTGATACAGCATTTATCTTTCTTCAATGGAGATTTCGGAAACAGTTACTAAGCTGCATATCACTTTAACATCTCCTACTAAATACACAGAAACAATATCGCAGTCACTATTAATTTGTAAATTACCTAGTGTATTAAAAAAAAATACTGTGGTACAACATTTAATATAAACCAATTAAACAATAATTTGCAATTTAACAAACTTAAATTTTCGAATAAAACTACTCATGCATTCTCTATAAATTTAGAAACCAGTAACCTGTCAATATTGAACGTACGTTTTTAATAGATAACTATGAAGATATTGTTATACCATGAAATTTGATGATTTTAAAATCTAGTATCACACATATTGACACCCGAAGGACATGCAAATTTCCGTAATTATAAGAAACTAGCTAACCCGGCGAACCTAGTCGGTAGGAAGACTAATAGTCCATGAATGTAGTGATACCTTTTAGTTAAACTTAATTTGTGATTTTAATTAACAACATAAAATAAATACAAAAGAATTATTAAATTTAATAACTAATTAGGATAATACATATATACATATATATTAAACAAAGATTAAATAAAATTACAAAAATCAAGTACTTCAATGGAGGGTCGAAAAAACCGATGAAGCAATGTATTTTAATCTATGGGTTACACTAAGGTTGATTATCTTCAGTGAAACACGTTGGTAGCACACGGAGTATATTTCAGACTATAATAAATTTCAGAGTTTCCAGTTGCAAATTTATCTCTTGTAAAAAGATAACATAAAGAAGAAATTGTTGTTTCTGGAGGAAAAGACCAAGTCATTCTTGGAAATTATTTTCAGTGAAATAGACACGTTCACCATTTTCTAGATTCACACTTAAGTATGATTGATTAGCATTTTTTCTGTTCTTAAAGCAATAAAAAATCTACAACTACCTGTTCGGACCTTATTAAGTGTACTGATGTTTTCCTTTCCTTTTTCATGATAAAAGTAGCTTATATATTCTTCTTCAAGATTAAATCTATCTCTGTATTCAATTTTATTACAATTGGTCCAGCCGATTTTGAGTAATAAATTGTGTAAATTCTTTTACGTGATATATAAAATCTTTCATCTAATAATCAGCGATTCTAATTACATTATATTACAACTGAAGCCACCACGAACTAATACTAAGCTAACAACCAACGAGATCGAAATAAATATGCGGAATACAAATAGATTCACCAGTTAAAATAAACAGTTCTAAATTTAAAATGTTTTTGACGGTTTTTAAAATGTTTTCTTGACGTTATAAAAAATAATAACTTTTTCCTTTTTTTTTTTTTTTTATCACGATAAAAGCCCGTAAAATGAATGCAAAACTTTGCACAACTACGTCAATCCTGTTTTTACAGAGCTCTAAGCGGTACACTTGAAAGCACACGTTTTAGGTGATTCAGTAAATGCCGTTACTTTTGGAAACCATGAAATATTTGACTTATTTCAAACGCCGCCGAAAATAACGTGAATAATAAAAATACTTATACAATTCATAATCGATGCACGATGCGTACTACCAGATCGCATCAATCGAACAACGGTCGGAGCGTTTAACGTCCATTATACCTGACGAGTCGATTGGAATTCACACGCGCGTGACTCGACAACACTTCGGTTCGCGTGTACGCAGCTTGCGGTAAAATAAAACTGTACGCGATCTGAGCGTCGGAGAACGAAGACGGGACGAGTCGGCATCCGCAATTAATTATCATATTATTGTTCTCACTACCCTCTGCCCCGTCGCCGATATTTTGTGCTCCCGTCGTCGACCGCCTCTAATCGTAATACTCTACATGGCACACGGCGGATATTACGCGTCGTCCCACGAGAATTTACCAATTCCAATACTATTATCTCTCCCGCCGCTACGATGAAAACAATCGAGTTCGGTACCGTAACTTGTACGGTAAGGGACGCGCTGCCCTCGGTCCAAGAGTTATGAAATTCCGTGCGATATACGAGCGAAAACGCCGCTAAAAAGAAAATAATAAAACGTCCATCCCTTCGTCGGTCTAATACGATTAACCATCATGGTTAGTAGAACCCTTTGCGGGACATCCTGCGTTGTAGACCACGTCCGCGACCGTACAGTGTGTTAGCCGATCATCCGTTGAAATTTAGAACATTAACAATAACAATAATAATATCAACGCGCATCAGTGATCGACGACGAAAATCCTTTTTTTATCAATCCGGTAGATCCGTGATAAACCCACTATTCTCCTACGCGGTCTTAGCATTTAACACTGAAGTCTACGCATCACGTTAGTCTTGTTCAACGACATGAATCCGAACGGGATTACACTTTTCGCCGATTTTACGGCGCGTAAATGTTCTGCAGCAGTTAAAAATCCGAAAGAAAATTAAGTAACTATGAAATACGCTGAACCAACGTATTTCGTTTATACAGTATACTCGTATACCGCCAAACAAGTGAAGTCACAAAAAGTCGTTGAACAACGCCACCGCCGGTTAGAATTATAATATTATACCGACATAAGTTACACACACGAAGGGCTGTAAAAAGCTCAATCAGTCTCGCGCTTAGTCGATTCGATCATACGGTGAGCTGTGCACAGTGACCATTGCAACTCCTAATTTTTTTTAAGAAAAATATCAATACAGATCGTCCTCTGCAGCACACGATCGTATCATCATCGCAGACATATCCGGGTAGGCGTATTATGTACGCGGTGAAATACGTTAGCGAACGTGTACCGTGTAAAACGTTTTCGCCGAACTGTACCGAACATGTTAACCTACCAAAACGATACGTACAATCATTGATTATATATATTATCTATAATCAATGGTATAATGAACTGCACCGAACTGAGTCATACGTTACGCGAATCGTATATAACTCTTAACCGACGTATTTACAAACACACGTGTTCATCAACTTTTCCGACAAAGTATTTGTAGAGAGAAAAAAAAACGACTTCTGCACAAAACAAAAATAAGGTATATTGACTGATTGTTTTATATCGTTTAGTTTACATGATGCATTTTCTCGTTCGGATCTGGTCTAATGGGAAAACATACCGATGCTATGTGGTGTAAAAACAAACCCTAATCAAGCCACAACGAATTCAACCATTACCGATACGATTTTATAAATAATTTATGATCTCCACAAAACGATTTTTGTTTTTCAGATTTTTAATTTTTAATTTTTATACACAACATCATAATACACTGCGAATAAACAAAATTACTATTTTCGGAAGAAGCCACATAAATGTATAACAATTTCGATTCATTACGCGATTACTTTGAACTGCACAAAATAATAACTATATTAACGTAGTTGCCTGGGCGAAACATTACGTCACGCAATAATGTTTGCATTGTTCTTTTCGAGTAAAGAGTTGCTCGATGAATTCTGTATCAACCGGAACTCATGAGTATAATATTTGCTTAACATAATTAAATTGTTCGAATACATGTTATATAGTTATACATCCGGAACAGAATAAAATCACGTTCTCTTTCCAACACACTTGTAGTAGTATTGGACTACGAAATTGGTCTAATTTCGTTTAATGTTTACTTCCCACATTTGCACTTTGAATAATATAATAACAATAATAATAATTATTATTGTTATTATTATTATTATTATTATTATTATTATTATTATTATTATTATTATTATTATTATTATTATTATTATTATTATAGGCGCGCGCTGTCGTTGAATTGTTTGACAGATATCAATAGACAGACACTGCACCGTATTTAATGATGAAAATGGTACACTTCGAGTTCGCAAGAACAGAGCATCACGCGGAACAACGTAAAAAAAAATATATTTATAATTCCTTGTATTTGTTACAAATACCTTGTATTTTGTTTTATAACCAATGGGCTAATAAATGGAAAATAAAAATAAATTAAGAAAAATACATAAAAGTAGTAAATTTTACCTTGAGCCGAAATGAATTTCCTCAACTCCAAATTAATGATAAGCCGATTCCAATTCATTCCTCAACAAAATATTTGGTTATCATCCTTGATAAACGCCTCACTTGGGCTCACCATTTAAAATCTAAACGTAAATAATCTAACTCTTGTCTTCACCTTCTAAAAATTCTCCTAAAATCCAAAATGTGTCTCAAATACAAAACATTAATTTATAAAGTTACGATTAGACCCGTATGGTATTATGGAATTCAAATTTGGAGTCCTACTAAACCTTCAAATATACGCTCATTCCAAGCTTTCGTTTCTATTTGCCCAAGAATGCTAACGGGAGCCCCTTGGTTTGTTACCAAAAATCTTTTCATAAAGACCTCCAAATTCCCAGAGTTATAGAACTTGCCAAAATATATTATAAATGATTCCACGCTAAACTATCGAATCATCCCAACCTCCTCATGAAAAATATGTCTTCCTACTCCTTTCCCGGTAATATTCAACGACGTCTAAAACATAATTGACAAAGAGATTTACTAATTTTAACATAAAAATAAAAGATAATGCTAAACATTTTTGGTAAAATTCTAAGGTGTCGTCAGTGAACTTCCTCAAGTCATTCAAGTGTATAAATATTATTCCTTCTAGCTAACAAATTTACTTGTTGTTTTAATTAACAGATTGTAAATAATTTGTATTGAATAAAAAAAAAAAAAATCCTAGTAAAGCTAAAATTCATTTTTTTTTCTTCTTCTCTTGTCACAATCCCGTGCTGTTAATCAAGTTTTACCTAACACCAAATTACATTTGGTCCTTGTAGCTACGTACAGCCAAATATCTTGATCGGTGCAGTGTATTATAATAAAGTAAATTAATACCACTATTAGCACATCATGGCTCGATAGCTTGTAACTGTCACAAAGAGGAATTGTATCCCACTCGTTTTTCAGATTTTGACGTAACCTAATCTATACTATACGATTGCATGCATATAAGCTGTTCACTTAACAACTTTCCTATTGCACTCGTCGTATACTCGCAAAAAGTAGGTATTAATTTCCCACATTGTTCATCTCTTCCTCCGACCGGCATTACCATGTCACTGTACCTTTATATTTTCATCTGCAACCCCAGTCTTACAAAGTTATGAATGTAGTAATTTTCCACTTGAGTATTACTAAATGCTTGATGTTAATATTGATAAGAAAGTTGAAATGATAACGATAAATATTACTTGTAAACAAATTTAATACTTAAGTGTTAATTATATTGTACTTATAAATATTTTGTCTATCTTAAACACAAAATATAATAATACATAATGTAAATTTTATATTTTGCTTATTTTTAACATTATCTCCACATAAATTCTTATCCTAAAGTAAAATGAAAAAAATAAAAATAAATTTTTATGTAAAATAAGTTTAATTTTGTTATTTTTTTTTTTTAACATGTTATGCTTAGTATTGTTAAAAAAATACATTTTTATATACGGTTTTCCCTTTTAAATCGACAGAAAACACTGTAAGATATCGTTTTTTGGCAGAATTACTTTCCTGAATATCTAACATAATAATCAACTATATTGTATTTATTCAAATTAGCCACCTGCACGTATAATATAGTCAGTGTACATCAAACTTCTATGTATAATATCTCATCAGAAATTCATAGTCGATATCTATCTAAATTAGTAGGCGATGTATTTAATCCGAAAAAATTTGAATTTATTTCTGATGAGATATTATTTTAAGAGTGCAACGGTTATAACAAGATGTACTATGATTTCAGCCGTAGGATATTGTACAATAGATGTAGCCCGTTATTTCGTTTTGTTCACTTTAAAGATCAATTTTTAAAACTATCGGTGTACATGTGCAATAGTAAATATTATATTTAAGTGTTTTAAAATAGTTTAGAATAGTTTTGCATTCACCGAGAATATTTAACAAGCAAATACTATTGCAATGCTATACTATAATCATGTTATGGATTTTAAGTTATAATAAAAATGCATGATTGTTTCACGACTGTTGCTCGTTATTAGAAAGTCTATAATCTGCAGTCAATATTCCGACGAAAAAAACACCAAAAACAATTGTTACTATATAATTACTATATAAAAGCGATAAAATATTACGTTTTAATCCCATCATAATCTAAATCAGTTAAATAAATCGGTCGCATTTAAGTTAATTAACTAACTATAACCGACGTGGTTAGGCATTCGTGTTTTATTTTTTTTTTTTTTTATATATTGCTCCGATTTCATTAAGTTAATTCTTTCTTAAACTAATAACCAACTAAAAAAAGAACCGGATGGGCCTCGCTCTGCTGTACAGTTAGGGGTGGAGTGCACCTCGCTTATAGGATAGGTCATTATTATAATGGCTTTGTTAAATTTGAATGCAATGATAGATATCATTGTATACGAATAACGATTCTGAACGGAGTTCATATGTTAGTCTAGAATATAATACAATGTTATTTATAAATATTATATAAGTATATTTTATTTTTAAACGAAAAATTTAGAAAAACCGAACATTTAAATTGTCTATAAATAAGTCAAAATATGTCAAAATACTTTGAAATTTTAACCATGTATAGAAAACGTCAATATAAAGATTTAATGATAATTTCAAGTTGTTGCGGTTTTTCGTTTTTGAGTTAGAGCATTTTAAAAAAACCGATATCATTTGTCAGTCTAGAACATTCTACATTATATTATATTTTACATGTAATTTTTTGTCAATATTCGCTGTTCAAACGCTTATAAAAAAAAATTGTGCCTATGGATTTTAATAATTTTTGAATGACTTTAAGAACTACTTCTGTGGAATCTTCTATTAAATTTTCAAGTATTTTGTACGAGCCAAATTTTTTTTATCACTGATTATAAAAAAAAAATGTAAAAAAATCGAATATTTTAAATGCCTATAAGTGGCTTAAAAAAATGTGTGACAGACCTTTACTGAAAAAAAAAGAAGTAAAAAATGTATACCTTTGATTTTATAACATTTTGCCCATTTTAAAATTACTAATATAAAATATAATTATAAACATTTTTAAAGAATGAATTTCTTTTTAATTAAATCTATTGAAAATCATACGTTAAAATTAAAAATTTTAAAAAGCAAACTTTCGGTAATATTTTGTCATGGGATAATCATCTCGCCTTTCAATTTTTCGTAGAAGATATTAATATGATTCCATTATAATGACATATTTATTGACGTGAATTAATTTAATTCAATAAAAATATTATTTTTTATAGTCGTGTTTATAGTTATCGTGAAAATGATAAGTAATTATGTTAATTATTTTAGTCGAATGTAGTGTTTACATAATTTTTTTCATCACTATCGAAGATATTTGCAAATTAGGTCTTCTGAAATAGATGTATTTCATATTTTAATATAAAAATTAAATATATATGTTAACAATAACTATTGACATCAATATAATCGAATGACCGATTTTATTATACTACATTAGTGAGTTATCAAAAATTGATAATTGTATCACGAAATAACAAGTTTCAATGATAGTGTTATAAAAAATATGCTGTCAAGAATATACGGACAAAATGTAAAATAATATGCATAATTGTATTATAATATATTATAAAATATGACTAGATTAACTTGTTGAAGTGTTAAAAGAAAAATCCTACTGTACTCCATTATCTACAACAGCCTTTCCTTTCTCGCTCTGTGCAAAATTATTTTAAAAACAATCTTTCCGTTATAAAATATTATGTTTTTATATTTTCGTCAGAATATTAAATCATTTTGACTTACACCTTCAGGATAAACATAAACTTTAAATTCTGTCATTCGTATACGCAAACCTTTGTATAAAAGTTGTCGTATTCATTACGAGTATACAGAAAACTGGAAGGATTTCTCTGGTGGGTTATTATTGCGATTCTTCCAAAAGTTCAATATGCTATACAAATTGACTTTTATTGTTGTGTTTATCCAGCTTAATGAAGTGGAATAGTCTTTAAAAAGTTGTTAATCTTAAATAATAAAATTACAATACTTGAATAACGTTTTGAAAAACACTTTTTGTTCAAACCTATCATAATTGCAAGATTAGTCAGAGATCGGGTTTATAATTATAATATAAAAACTATTTTAAAAACTTTATACGATTCACGACGATAATGACGCAGTAGTATTTGTGGTATGTTTTGTACATCCATGCAGGGGTAAGTTCCTAGAGTGAGTCTATTCCTTCACAAAAAAGTGCTTTGGATGAGCGGAGTAACAAGAAAAGGAACGAATATGTGAGAGTTAGTATTGATGTAGCCTCGATCGTGGACAATATGGTAGAAAATAAACTGAGATGATTTGAGCATGTATTGAGGTGAGAAAAAACAAAAGTAGTAATAGTGGTTATTAAAATAAACGTTGAGGGGAAATGAGGAAGAGGAAGACCAAAAAAGTGATGGTTGGATACGATTTAAAATTATACGATGGTTGTTGGTACGTGCGTGATGATGTAGGAAATCGAGACGAGAGGAGATTTAGGAAAATATTGACCTTTGTCAAGAATCATTGAAATCAATTGAATATCATTTGAAATTAACTATTGTTAAAATATAATGAAAGTTTATTTTTTTATTTTAATAACCACCCTGAGGATTTTTATTATAACGAACGATGATCGTTAACAATACATTTCAAAAATATATATAAATATTAGCCATAAATATTTTAATAAATACTTTTAAATATTTTAATAAATGTGTATATACAATTCAAGTTTGGAGGGTCTCTCCCAATAAAGAAGCTTTGGTCTTAGTATAATATTTTATACTAAGTTATATCGTCTTTGATATTTGGGATGTCTTATGTCTTGAGATTTATCGAGTAGTTGAATTGTTACTGGATTGGTGTGTTAATCTAACTTTATCTTGTGTTTTCGGGAAAACTTGGTATCTCATACTAGACGGAAGTCATCATTAAATCTAGGATAATAATATCGTTTCCGTCGTGATGATGATGTTGATATATGACGATGCGATTATCAGGAGTAAGCTGTCTTTCTTCTATCATCGATTTTAATTTCTTTAAAAGTAGTTTTTTAAATAATTTTGATTAGTTCAGGATAAGCAAAATTCGTCTTTATGAAGTTACTTGTTCAGGTAGATTTTCTGGTTTAAATAGCATGATTACTTGAACTCGTTCCCATTATTTAGGAATATATTCCATGCGTAAAATGGTATTGTAAATATGAGTTTGATGAATTACAGATTCTTTTAGTGGTTCTTTCAATATTTTTGGATTTATAAGGTAGTAGTCAGTTTATTTTTTTTTTATATTATTTTATATAACGATTTCTTTTGAAATTTCATTTTGAGTGAAATGTTTAATCTTTTCGTGTATAAACAAAATTTTAACGGTATAAATTAATATAATATGATTATTATTATACATTATACTTATTTCTTTGGCATGTTTTTTTTTATTATTACTCTGTCTCTTACAAAAAATATTACAAACAAGACGTTCGGTTAGATCGATTCAAAATGTGGGAAACGTTCATAACAATTAATACAAATAATTAAAATAATTGCTTATAATAATGTTTAATTTTTATTTAAAATGACAGTGATTGTCTTAATCATTACAAGTAAGATATTACACTTTAATTTGAATTCGCTGTTCACTAGTATATAAAAAAAAAAAAAAATGTTATTACAAAAAACCATTAAAAATAAAATTGAATAATATGGAATTTGTCAATGACAATGGAGTTCTGTTCACGAATGGATGTAACATGAAATAACTTTTCTTATTTAAATAGAACATTTTATTATACGTATATGCATACGATTGCCACAGTTGCCGGCGTTCGATTTTATTCGATGGTTATTTTTTTTTATAGACGCACCTGTGCACTATATTCAACGTTGTTTGTTTAATGAATAGCGTGTCAAGCGACACGATTTCGCTTCAAAACTCCACGTGTTAATTTCAGTTATCTAAAATGTCATATCATATTCTAGCTGCCTCAAATGAAAATATTTGTAATCCTTTTAGTACTATTTTCAAAACGGAATAATAGCATAACAAATCAGGAGAGTATAATATTATTTTACAGTATAGAAAACGCATTCTACAGCTAATAATTAGATATGCAGTTCTGAAAAATTCATTACAATTTTTGATCAAGTTATAATAAACAAAGTACACAAGTATATAATATTGAAGTGCGATTTTTCATACTTATATTGTACAAGTTAAACGTTTATTTGTTTTTTCGGTTCTAAATAGATAATACGTACAATTATCGTTGTTTACGTAGATTATTCAAATGCAATTGTTTATGATTTTGTATTCGATAATAGTTGGAGAAGTACCATCAAAACGATTAGTGAGTACAATTATTATAAGTTATTATTATTAATTTATGTTCAAACTTTAATTGATATCTATTCATTACAGACATTATTTTTTACACGAATAAGCCAACCACTTTATTCGATTGAAACCAGTGAATGTGTTTCAATGGGTTTATACCAAATACTTTGCGATTGTTCATGTTCCATAATCATAAAAATATTTTTCACAGAACAAAAGCGTTTGTATCACATCTTGCATTACAATTTCTGGGCATACAATTAATATGATATACAAATATTTTTCTACCAGCCATTCGTATATACAACTGTTATTACCATACTTACCATGTTTTCAAAATGCTTTTAATGTTTCTAGTGCTACTGTCGAGTAAGCATTATGTCGTACACGAAATCATTAGCACATAATTACTGTATTACATTTATATATTAACACAGTTATATTTTTACACTTTGGGACAGTATATATATAATAATATTCCGTAGATTATCTCAGTTTCAGACTCAACTATTTTGTGTGGATACAAATCGACGGTTTCCATTATTTAATGTAAACTGTAATGAAGTCACAGTATTTAAAATATATGATTTTTTTTTTTTAAAGGTCAAATTCTAACATGGAGGTGGTTGCAAAAGGACTATTCTTCAAATTGCCAGTTCAAAACTGACAAAAAAATAAAATTACAAACTTGATTGCCAGTTGAACACCGAGAATGCTGTAGTTTATATTAAAAAATACAAACCAAAGAAAATGAAATAAAGTTTATTAAAAAAAAAAAAAATAATAATAATAATAATAATAATGAATAAATAAAAAATAATTCAACGTGATTCCGAGACCGTGTAAACTCAACATAAAACCCATGAATAAAACTTGATCGAGTACATGAAATGTGTAAATCGTGTTTCCTTGTCATAAATAGCAAGTGATTAGCAATCAATTACCAAGAAAATTTTAGATTGTTTTATTTATACCTTATAAAGACAACGTGCACTTAAAAAATATGTATATTTATTGAAGATTCTGTTTTTATCTAATTAGTATAATTCACTGGAAAACGTTAAAATATGTGTTATTCTTAAGTGTTACTTGCAATAATTTCAAGTTTATGATTTTTATTTATTTATTTATTTTATTTATTGTTATAAACGGACTTATGTCTTATAATATATTATATATGCAAGCATAGTTATAAACATGGTATGTAAACTCTTATGTAGAGAAGATAGCATAAATATAACAAAATTAGAAAAATTGTAAAGTTACAGATATAAAAAAAGGTAAACAACAATAAAGAAAAATGTATAAAGTAAAAAAATAAATGTACTATGCAATACTATAAATAATAGATTAACCTGCAGTCGTTATAGATTATTATAGTGGCTAAAGATCAATTATTATACAAAAGTATAATGATTATGCATTTAGAGTATTATAGAAATCCGCGTGTCTTATGTATACAGAAATACATACAGAAATAAAATAAAACAATGTATGTACGAGTATATAATATATTATATAAAATCCAAAGTTAAATTGATGATTGGATTTTATATAATATATTATATACTCGTACATACATTGTTTTATTTTATTTCTGTATGTATTTCTGTATACATAAGACACGCGGATTTCTATAATACTCTAAATGCATAATCATTATACTTTTGTATAATAATTGATCTTTAGCCACTATAATAATCTATAACGACTGCAGGTTAATCTTTTATTTATAGTATTGCATAGTACATTTATTTTTTTACTTTATACATTTTTCTTTATTGTTGTTTACCTTTTTAAATTGATGATAATAAGTTAAATTAATTAAGTTAAATTGATGATAATAATATAATCATGTATTTAATATGTTTAATTGTATAACTCTTAAAAATCATTATAGTCTATAATGTATGAAAAACAATAATAATATTATTATCATTGTAAAATACAACTGATGTTAGTAGTGTTTTAAAAACGTATTCGAAATAGACCGGAACTGAAGATGTATTGTTTTGAATTTAATTTAGCTTATAATTAATAAGTAATACCGTAGCTGCAGTGGACGGGACATTTTGCAGGAGCAACAGTACGAGTTCAGATTCCACCACGACTCATTTGTAGAAGATATACATTTCACTTCTCTCTTGGAAGACGGCCGAAAAACAAAAAAAAAAGGGCCCGTAAAAATTAATTATTCTTTCGAAACGACTGACTGGACGTGGACGAGGACGGTGGTACAACCCCTTTTCGGAAAAATCTGAGTTAATAAAATAGAAATAAAAATGATAATAAAGCAAACAAAAAAAAAAAAAAATCATTGCTCTCGAAGTGGTCCGGAGACAAAGGTGACACAAACGTTTATTGTTCGGTGAAACCTTTTAGAAATGGCAACGTAAAAATAATTTATGGTGAACAATCTATTTCGGGAATCTCGCTTAACCCCCAGCGATGCTTTTGTGATTTAATGTACAAAACCCCGCCGGCATATTACGTCCTACTCTTCGGACCTTTCCTCACGCTTAACCACTGTCGACTTCGAGGCGGGTAAACCGATATAGTCGACACTTCCGTGGTCCTCGGAGACCAGAGCGTAATCGAGCAGAGAGCTGAGAGTTCTCGTTTCACGATTATATTCGATCCGGTTGTCCGGGAAACACTGCGGCTGACTACAGATTTCATATCTTGTTGTCTATAATTTAAGATGTGTTCGTGCTCAATTTCTGTTTGTAAATTCATCTGTTTCTCTCTCTCTCTCTCTCTCTCTCTCTCACACACACACACACACACACACACACACACACACACACACACACACACACTCACTTACCATCAAGTTTTTTCAATCTTTATCTTTTTCGTTCGTTGTCCTTTTTTATTTTAATAAAACGGAACACAACTGTATAGTAAAATAATAAAATGTCGTTGCGAAGAAATTAAAAAAATTCCCACTTCATTTTAATATCGGGTAAGTATAACTGTAACGGCAGTGATTGCGTAATATGGTTTTTTATATTAATATTATAAAACAACAATGATTCTATATTGTGGGTTTTGTTGTTAATTAAACAATAACACAGAATCGTATTGAAATGTGCGTGATATGCAAATATTTTGAAATGTATTGTGTACATAATACAGATATGTGTATAGATTTACAATAACATTCTTCCAAGTTTAAAGTTTTCAAACTGCTCTCGGAACAATGAAATTAGTTTCTCGGCTTTGCATAGAAAATAAAAGTTACTTGTATTGAGTAAAACATCGACCTCGAGTATTCTATAAAATTTTGTTGGGTCGTAACGAGATGGTGATTATTAATAATTTAATATTTGAACATTTTGTAAATCCTTTTTGAAATTATTTGCAAATGTACTACTCAGTGGTTGGCTTATAATATTAATTTATTATTTAGTTGTGAATATATAATAATTTATTTAACGAGAATAAACCTGTGTTGTGTTTATGCTGCATACAAACAAATAATATTAAGTATGTGTGTGTCGCCTTAATATTACACATTTTATCTGTGAAATTTTATTTGCTAATTTTCACATCATATATTAATAATAATTCAAAAATTAATTTTTAAGACAATCGAGTATTTTATCTCAAAAATGTTCAACCTATTTTAAATAAATAAATATAATATATTATATGATTTATGTATAAATCAATAATAAATATATATATTTATATATATTTATTTATTTTTATATTTTAAAAATCCCGATTGCTCTATAATTTTAACTTATGGTACCCCTCTGCTATGTAAAATATATATATATATATATATATATATATATATATATATATATATATATATATATATAAATATATATTTATTTATACATATGCAAAATTGCACATCGCGGCTTATATAATTACATTTTTTATAATTTAAACTATGATATATAAACGTATACGGTTTTAATAGTTTGCTACATTACTCGTATTCGTATTTATAAATATTTTTTTCTGGGTAATTTAGTGTGAATCGCAATCAATATTTAAACGAATGTACTTTTCGATGCATTAATATAAAGGCTAATTTGCAAAATGTTTCGTATTTTTACATATCGGTAAATTGATTAATTGATGTATATTTTGTGTTTCAAAGATTTTTTTAAAAAAAATACAGTTTGGTTAATTATTACAAAAGTTATAAAATAAATATACATTTCAATTTTATAAGATCTCTGCGGTATACCATAATATTATTGATAAGTTTTAAGATTTAAAGTTTAATCGGATCATTAAACCGTGATAATAAAATGTAAAAATAACTGTAATAGACAATGCAGTTGAAAATATTCATTAAACTTTAGTATTTAAAACACAAACAATAAACGAATTAGGTCATACTATAAAAATAAAAACATGTTCTGCTTTTTAAATTTCGATTATTAATTTAAAAAATATAAATTATAAAAATACATAAAAACGGTAAAAAAAAATAATATTTTAATTGTGAATACAATAATATTATACGTGGATACAGTTTTTAGAAAGATTTAAAATGTAAATAAAACTAATAAATGTTTATAAAACCAAGAAACGAACATGGACTTCGTTGTGTCGTAGACAATAACAACTCGTATTAATAACATTTTAATAACAATATCAATGACATGATGTGTGAATTTATATTATTAAATAATAATATTGTCGTGTTCGATTATTTTTTTATTGGATTTTTTGTTAAAAATTAAAAATCGCATTTTTTCTTTCACTTTTGTTATTGCTTCTACCTGTGGTGAGAGATGGTAGAAAAAGCAAAGTAAACTTGATAATAACAACTGGGCATTTCGGGAACATCATTAAGCGCCTAATACCCGGAAATACTCTGTCAAATCTATAACATCAAACCGTTTTAGACCTCAATGAAACTTAAGAGATATTTGAAACTTTTGATATTGCAAAATCCTAGTACTGTCTGAACACAATAATTCAGGTCTAGCGGTTTTCCGTGAAACAAGTTTAGAAGCGACAAATCGGTAGAAGAAAAAACAAGTCACACAAACCATAATTGGGATAATGAAGCATAATCTTAATCATGCACAGGTTTTTATTTCAGGGTTAGGTTATAAATACTTTTGATCCCTAACATTATAAAACGTGTAGATATATTTAATAAAATATAATTTATAAATAATTTAATAAATATAACTTTAAGTTTTTATTTTTATTTTATATAGTGGTATACTATTCTTAATAAATATGATTTCCTCGGTTCTAATATATTTTCATAAATTATTTATGATTTTACTTTTGCACTCAATTTTAGTTGTTATAATATCAAATACATTTTTGGCTCGAAAAATTAGAAAATTAAATTGTATTTTTTCTATTTCAAAATATCATTTATTTTTTTTCCAAATATTTTGGAATAAATAACATTTAATTTGAGTAACATTGATTAAGATACATGCACCTAACTCATAGATTTAAATTTATAGGGCATTGTTTACAACATTTGGAGAGTTTCTGAGCACATTCGGTACCCTCCGTGCGCACACCTATGAGCATAAAAATATATATTATCATGTTATAATAACATCCCGATAAACGACGTTAATATAAACAACAATTTTTATACATTAACTCTATTAAACTTTGAACTTATCAAATATTTGTTTCATTACTCAGCGAAAACATTTTTTATGGATATTAATTATGTCAATATATAAATAACCAATGTTTACGTAAAATTATAACATAAATCGACATTCATATGGTGGTGTAGTTTTGTTTTATATCAGACAAATAGATTTCAAATTGAATTTGATATGCACTCGTGATTTGTAACCTTTTTATTCTATGTCCCTTTTTTATATTTTAAAAAATTTCTCTTCTCCCTCTCCAATACAGAAAAAAAAAAATGGTTGACATTTTTGGGGTTTTTTAATTGGTAAAAATAAAGTTATAAAGTTAAAGATTTTTTATGTGGTTTTAAAAGGTAATAGTATAGAAAAAGAAAAAAGGTTCATTATTTATTCTTTCGTTTTTTTCCCCCATTAATGTAAATAATTTGAAAAAAATAAAAATTACCGTGATAACAGATTGCGCTTCCAAAGCAAAGTTTTCATGTCATCCTCGAGTTGGGAAACATTGAGCTTTTGTCACTGGTTAATCAATCGACGGAATCATAGTGAAACGTAAGTAGTTCAAATAAAAGAGATTCTTTTCAAATCCCGCACCTGGTAATTTTTACACGTAAGTCTAATGAGTTATATTCTATGAAACGTGAGAAAAAATAAAATCTACCTCATTAGCAAATGCATTTTGACCGGTATATAATAGTGTTGTAGACTCCCGTTTCAATTAAATCACACTTTTTCCATAAGTGTTTACGTCACGCTTTACTACGCCATGCACGCATACTTCAACGTAATACTTTAGTACTAGATTTATTCATTTTACTTGACATAACAATATTGTGCATAAATAAATAAGTAAAGATTTATACTAATTATACGGTTCACGGTATATTACATCAATAATATGACGTTTGGTGGACAAAGACAATAATTTAAGAAAGATTTCAAACGACGGCATTTAAAAAGTTCAATGGATATTACGGTATAATACACTTTGAATTATACGATGATTCCGTTGGTGATTTCAAAATAAGAAGAAATAAAGTTATATTCGAAATTAGTTACAGTCAATATATCATAATCATTTCGGTGTAATATTATAATATTAAACACATTATGATTTATGAGGGTATTACAGTGTATGGTGTAAAGTTATATTTTTACATACATAATAGGTAATCAATTAATTGAAATGATTGAAACAGGAAATTCAAATGTACCAATAAAACTGAAAAAAATACTCAAAATATCTAGAACGATAATTTTTATTTTAACGTACGTCAAAAGATAACATAACACTGCTTAAAATTTTTTAAAATGGTTAAAGCATCCCAAATTAATACGATTAAAATTCTAATTTTAGAGTGCTATTGAAATTTTAGGTGCCTTAAATTTCCCTCATGTTCACATATGCTCCAAAAATATATGTAATGTATATGGCATTTGAAACCGTTAAATCGGCTTTTTACCATATTTTTCATGTGTACCGAATAATGTAAACATTAATGATGTGCATGCAATGATTTTTAAATTTAATTTTCAAGAAATATACTAGTTTCGAAATGAATTAAATAGATTATTTTTTTATGATTAGCACGTTTTTATTCCCACATAATATATCTGTTGACAAAATTCGTTGTATTTCTTAAGACTACTGTTAAAATATTTTCAAATTTAATTATTGTATTTTTATAGAATCGCATAATAAATTCAAAAGAAACACCTATTTCCTTGAATCAGAAATTGAGTTCGTTATTTATTATTATTAAATAATATTCTAGTGTTTCCTTACATCTTTTGTTTAGTGATATTATTGTTACTGTGATTTCTACCTCCGTTAGTATATTATATACATTGATCATATTCTTAATAGGAAAATATCAATCATTTATTGAATAGACTTTTATTTTTATATTTACTTAGTGTTTATATTTACATAATTATAATACAGAAACGTAAACGTATAACCAATTATTAACAAATAAATATTAAATTATCGATTGAATCAGTAGATTTTATAATTGTTACGGTCAAAATGATTTGATTTGATTATCTTAAATTATTTCCAAGTAATGTTATTTTCAACTTTTAGTTTTGTTCAATAATCAATTTTATTAAATCTTACACAGCAAAAGCAGAGTAAAAATGTATAAAAAGATAATATACAAAATAAGTAATTCTAATAATTATAAAAATTGCGAATATTTTTCGTTAATTAATTATAATCACAGTTTTTCAAAAATGAATCAACTTAAATGTGAAAATTTTTGTTGTATAGCGTATATTATCATAGTTTTTAAATTTAATTCCGAACTGCGTTCGACTATGATAATTACCTGTTGTCCTCAATAGATAGAATTTAGTGTAATAAAGTAATTAAGTTAAGTAAGTAAAGTAAAGTAAGAACTATGTTTATCTAATAATGTTTAAAAATATGACCGGAAAATATTCCAATACTTCGGATGACCTACTACATGAAATTTTATCGCCCATGAGGGGTACATACTCTATATGACATTTAACTGCAGAATATTAATAACAATAGGTGTTTAAAACGAAAAATCATAAAATTCGCCGATTATCATCGACCTGAAATATATAGCAAATCAGTAAAAGTCTTCTATTTAGATACAGATTAAATTAATTTAGTTTTTAATTTCCCTTTTGCTAAAAATAAAAATGATCTGAACGCTGCGGAAAATATTTGTTAACATATATCACTTTAAACTTCAATTCGAGTACTTGTTCAAAATTCGCACAAAACCAATACTCCGAAACACTTATAATTATTATTACAGAAAAAAAAAAAAAATATTATAACAAAAATAATTTACCACCGTCAATACAGTTCAAACGTTAGTGAAATAGTCACGAGTATTTTTTTTCCCTGAAACGTCAGTTTTGCGGTTGAAACAAAAATGTTTATTCATTTAAGTTCAATTAACACGAAATTCGATCAGAACTTCGCCGAATAGAGTTAATTCACGGATTTAAATCAAACTGTATTCTGTGTATCTCAGTAAAAAAACAACAGTATAAAAAAATAAAAAAAACAAAGGAAAAATCATTCCGAAAATATCCAAGGACTCCGCCGACAAAAGAAAAAAAATCATCGCTAAGCGCTACATGCTATAATGTTGTGTTTACATAAAAATAAAGATTTTTTTACGTTGTTGTGTAAACGTGCGTTCCGTCGCTATTTATAAGCTCTTGCGAAGGAACGTCGACATCGCGATTGTAATAAACATACTACGTTTGCGCGAACCGGCGGAGGAAAAGCGGAGGAAAAGTGGTTAGGAATTGGAATTTTCCCATTCCCTTCCTCTTCGAGTTACTGGTAAATTAAATTTCTGACTTTCAGCAGGTGCTAAACTTTGCACCGTGCTCCTGCGGTAGATTCTCCAAAGAGGAGAAAAATCACGGTGGCCGGCGAGGTAAAAAATTAAGAAGACCATCGTTGTCGTGCGATCGACGAATTAGCTAAACCACGCACGACGTTGAATACCTTATTTTACTCGGACGGAAAGGCAAAACTTTGTCGCGCGAACAATCGCTGTGTTTTAGAGCAGAAATGTGTACAATATAATAGCGTAGGTACAACAATACGAAAATAATATAATATCTACGAACTTGATTGATTAGGAAAATTTTCAAATTTACATTTAAGTAAATTTCCCTTTGGGCCGTAGGGCTATTATTATTCCATACGTGCGTATCAATAAAATACGTATTTGGTTAAAAAAAAAAAAAAAAATAATAATAAAAATATATACGTTTTGGTAAAATACGGTAAAACAAAGCGTAATGCGCATCCCGTCGAATTCAGCAAAATAAATCGCTTTACACAGGTGTAAACGTACTGTGTATTATATAATAATATTGTTTCCTAATACTAATACGATACGTATCAGGTTATCAATCGAAACTGTCGATGTAACGTGGACGAAACGTAATAATATTATATTGTATTAATGCACGACCACATTTCTCCATAAACCGGGTCACTTGCACTTTAACCAACGGCGAACATCGTCGTTTACCTGCATGTTAATTTATTCAGTCACGGTATACGATATTGAATGTAATTTTACTTTGAACACCACCACTAAGAATAACATTGTGTGTGTGTGTGTGTGTGTGTGTATAACTGTAATGGCACGTTAGACCGAGTGGTATAACTTTATACTACGAATTCATTGCTAGGCCCAAATGTCAGTCGGACTCGAAACCTTCGTGAAGTCAAGGATAGGTTAAGTGGGGCAAACGTCGAACTCTGTTCCCACAAACATGAATAGTTAATCCACTGCATTAGGAATTCGATACCCGACTCGAAATTAAGTGGATTATATTTATAATGGTAACGTAGTAACGACGATAGAACGGTAATTAATTGATATTATTATTCGAAACTAATCATTTAATATTAATCATTTTATTGTTCGCAATATTTAGTATATACTTATCAAGGAATCTCATCCGATCGATGAAATTTGAAATTTTTACGGAAATTGAATCGATTCGCAGTAAATGCCATTGTTTTATCGACGTTTATTTGTTACAATTTCCTAAACGGAAGATTGAAGAATACAACTTATAATCAAGTATACGATATTAATTTAAAAAATACCTAGAAAATGGCTGTGTGAGACTTTTGCAGTAAAGATTCATCAAGTATTGTTTTCCAAGAAATACAACTTGTCATTTTAAAACTGTTTATAATATTTAAAGTTAAAATGTCAACATGTGATTGATTGGAATTGCGCATTCTTAAAATATATACGATTCTAAAGAAATCTGTAGTTTTAAGTTACAAGCATAGTTATTAAAATTTGATTTGAATAACTGTAAATACCTAAAGTGAAAAAATTAAATTGAAGTTTCTAATTTATTGTTTTGTTTTTAATCACATTTATAAAAACAACTAGAAGTAAAATCAGTGGAAATAAAAGTTCATAGTATACATTATGAAATAATGTTCTAAATACGGTTCGTCTATCGTGATTACGTACATTTATCTGACATATATTTCGTTTACATCTTTATTTTATAAATATGCATTGTAACATAGAAAATAATTATGTTTTATTAATCACAGAAAACAGGCGTATACAACTCGAAACCAACACTCTATTCTGTATCATTTTTAACGCACATGTATAGGATTTAGTTTATATTGAATATTCTGTCGGAAACTACTTTACGTCACTTTCATTATTAACAACCAAAGGTAAAACTTAAGAATATTGAGTTTTGACAATACTACGGACGCGGTATTGAACATTAAATGAAAGGTGAGTTACAAGAATATAATGTTATGTATTTATGGGGTCTGGTTATAAATATAATGGGTGAAAACACCCATGAATCCGTTCGTTTCATTACTGAAGGTCGAAATAAAAAATATTGGTCGCATATTACCTCAAAAGAAATCGTAACGGCAATGTGTGTTTTCCATTATCTTCCATTGTATAACAAATTTAAAATAAGAAAATTAATCTTATTGTTGCTTATTTTTTATTTTTATTTTTATCTATATCGGATAACGATTAAAATATTACTGCTGTGGTTTTGTCTATTAAGCGGAATTGATACTGAAATATGCTTCAATAGATCGCAATCGATACGAACTATAGTTTAGGGGTATACAAGCGAGTGTGTAACACATGGTCGTGACCATGTTTATGAATCTATAAATAAAATTATAATTTATTTATAATTTTTGGCTAGACAAGTATGTTGTGCAGGAAAATACAATTCGGTGTAAATTTTCAATAATGATTCATTTTTTCTTCTCTTTTATTAAAAAAAAAATAAAAGTAAAAAATACATTATCCACGGTGTAGTTTTTTTTCGATAATTAACTTATTTCAATAATTTTTTATAACTAAGCAAAACACTTAGAATTTTACAAATATTAACATAAAAATAACTTTGAACCTATTTTAACTAACTAAAAAATAAAAATTTAACATCATAATAATAATGTAATATTATTTTTATAATTTTTTTGAAAGAAGAATAAATGAGCCTCTATTACGAATGTTCACTGAATATACGCTTAAATATTATAGTTATATTATTAAGTATTATATCATTTTAATATTGTAATCAATATATTCGCAGTACCTTCCTACCAACCACATTAAAATATGAACCAAAATGAAAACATTATTGTATTTAGTTTATTACTAGCTGTTTAAATCATCATCAAAATCGTGATAAAATAATATGTTCTATTTTAATATAAGTGGTATGAGAAACAACATAAATTATAAAATAAATAAAATTAAATATTATTATAACCGGAACCTTTCTGAATAGGACTATTTGATTTTCGTATATTATACGCTCACTATGGTGCTTGATTTTCTTAAAAATTCGTTTTATTTATATTTGTGTATATTTATTTTAATAAAATATCATCAAACAATGAAAGAAGTTCTGTTGAAACTAAATGACTGAAGTAAACACAAGTTGTGCAACTTGTGGATCTCAGTTGAATCACTGAAAAGTTCAGGTATTGTACAACACTGCAACTTTTCGGTCACGTGAGAACAGAACAGAAATTAATTTTGCCTTAAAATATCATGACACGTTTCGGCGAAGAACTGAAGACGTGTTCAGCAGTGGAGGTTATTATTAGTTTATTTTCATTAGATAGAGAAATTTCATATATACTCGGTTTGACATTAATCAAGTGAAAATTAACGTCGACTGTAGTCTAAATGGTCAAAAAATTAATCTCGCAAAGTTACAAGGGTGAACAGTGAAAACAAATAAGCTTGTTACATCAAAAAGTTATTATGAACTTTAAAACCTTTAATGACCGAGGCAGAACGCGCACTACGTGCTTGCTACGGATATTGATTCGAGGGCTGCAGAGAAATTGTATTAGAAAAAAAACAAAACGGAAAAATAATTTTCATATTTATAACAATAAATAGACGAACGTTTCTTGCAACGGGTCCATTTATAAGTGTTCAAGTTTCGTTGCGTTATTCGTATTCTGTTCGTTGCTCCGATCCTAGTTACGATCTTATACAGTAAAAGTCCACCCAAGTTCGATCCTATCCAAGGCGGTCGTCGATTCGTACCGAGCGCACATAAGTTATCGATTACGTATACCCTATCGGTCGCGTAGATAACTCGGTCTTATCCCGTGAAATGTTATATGACTTTTCCCGGGGTCCAAAACGTTAGATTTGGAGCTTCTTTCGTTTAACGCGGTAAAACCATGCCGCAATATCACGTCATTGTAATAGTAAAGCGAACACAATAACGTTGGATACTCGTATTAGTCGTTTGCTAACGTAATATGTTGTAAAGCGGTAAACTTAGAGACGAAGAGTCATTCGCTTTGTGGTCGTTTTACCGAGTTTACATCATATTCTTCAGAGGATTATCCGAGCGACGTTAAGGGCAGATGTATGACATTTGATCTCAATATGTAGTTTTTTTTTTTAAAAAAAGCCTTGTGTGATCACCTATTGTTTACGGCTTTCGCAGACGTGGGATGCCCGCGTCATCAACCGACCGATTTGTAATTACCGTTAGTACGGTTGGTCGGTATACATCGTCGTACCGACAAAAACGTAATCGTCGAACGAATCAATGTAATCCTGCGAAAACTGAAAAAGCGCTACACGGTTGACGCAGTTATGCGTAAACGGTAGTTCACGATGTTGTAACAGCATTCTTTTTTTTTTTATAATAAACAATCTAAACCAGTAGCACTTCAAGTATATGTGAGTGAGTAAATATATAACAGGCAAATTCGGAAATAAGAAGTCATCCATTAGTGACACTTGACTTGAGCACAGATAATTAAAAATAAATCATTTTATTTGTTATCTGTTATCTTGAGATAGTAAAAAAAAAAAAAAAAAAATTATTAAGAAAATAAGTGGAGGAAAATTGAATAGACTTATAGCAACAGGTATCTATGTCATCTCCTATTTAGAGTCGGCATTGAGAAAATTCAGGCAGTAATAAGGTGTTTACATTTCTGATAGGTGGGTTTCAACGGTTGCCTAAGCGTGTGAAGCATCGTTTGTAATAGACTAATGATTATTCTTCGATTGTTTTCATATGCATGCCAATGTGAAGGGTTTGGTTGGATATAAATGGTGAAACGTTCGTTTTTAATATTTTGATAGGTCTAGATTTCATTTATATCTGATGTTTTAGCTGCGCCCCTAAGTTAACGGTTAGCGTCCCTACGCGTAAAAGTAAATCGGTTTGTCGAACTTTATCGACACACCCGTACCGTTGGACATCGTCGTACACGAGAACGAAAACAATTTCTAATGATTACGAGCTCGTGAGATAAACAGTTTCTAATTATTATCAACACGTGTTCGTCCGATGCAGACGAGATACTTTATCCGTTTTCTTCGTTGTATTCGGTCGCACCTGTGCACGATAGAGTAAAAGCGTTTTTCCGGGACGGTCATTAACGTGACGGGCTGACCGAGCAGGTGAGGTGAGGTGTCGGGAGGTCACGTACCTTTGACGAGCGTGAGTATGCCGACGGGCATGACGAGCACGGCGACCATGAGATCGGTGACGGCCAGCGACATGAGAAAGTAGTTGGTGACATTCTGGAGCCGGCGTTCCCACGTGATGGCCAGACAGACGAGTATGTTGCCGGCGGCCGTGGCCAGCACCAGGAACACGGCCAGCAGGGCCCACCACCAGTATCCGCCGTCGAACGCATCGCCGCCACCGCCGCCAACGCCACCGCCGACACCACCGCCCCCGACGGCGACACCACCGCCGGTGATGTTTGGCTGGCCGACGAGCGGCGTCGGCTGCGACGGCTGCAGCGGCGTGTGCAGCAACGACGACGCCGACGTCGGCCCGGTGGTGCCGTTGCCGATCACCACGCCGCCGCCGCCGCCGTCACCGCTGCCACCGCCGTCGCCGCTACTGATGTACACCGTGCGCGCGTGGCGTCCGCCGCCCCGCGATCACCTCACTGGGCCACCGTCACAGACGCGGCCGGCGGCCGACGGCGTCACGTCGGACGGAACACGGCGCGCATGGCACGTGTGCTGATGACGGACCGTGTGGCCGGAGCCGGTGGGCCGGTCGTCCCGAGCGTCAGCGGAACAGCCGGCCGCTGGCACGTGTTCGACACATGTGTTCACCCACCTGACAACAACAATGGCATATTATATTATAACGATAATTTAACATAACGCATAGACCTTAGGTGCGGCCCCACAAAAAGCGGTTTGCGTGTCGCGTCTGTTGTCATACGCGTGATAATCGCTGAAAGTACGAAATAGTTTGAAATTCAGCGATTAATCGCGGTAAAAATTAATTCAGTGACGGTCGTGTCAGAAAAAATAGCTACCGCTGTATGCGTAAGTATTTAAAAAACTTGTCCGGATGTTTTTTTTTTTTTTCTTCATTGAACAGCGTACCAATACAATTCTCCTTCAGATGTAATATGCCTATTAAATAGTGGACCCATAAACGGTTCTCAACCAAATTAAATTTTACATCGAACAAAGCAGCGCGCGCCAACAAGCCAACAGCATTATTCGGGACGTCATCTTGGTCGACGATCGAATGAACAAATGAAAAATGAAATGAACGCGCGTGACGTAAAAACGGAAAAAAACTCATGTAAAATCGCAGAAATGTTCGAAACACAAGAACTGAAAATCGCTCTCAGTAGCTTTACGGCTACCACGTATACCGCGTTAAGTGCACAATAACAAGCGCGTTTGGCATTTGCCGGTCACGGAAAAAGTGAAGTAACGTTTGTGAAAAATTAGGAAAGAAAACCTAGCATTAAGCTACTCGATAAAAATGTTCAACGGGTCACGGAAAAAACATTGATTCGTAACCAAAACGTCTTGTTTTTCGGTGTCATCATTAGTTTCTATCCATTTTTATGGTTTAATGTATAATCGTTCAGAAAATGCACAAAATCATCATCATCGTTATCATTACAAATACTAGCGTCATCATTGTGTTCATCATCAATTATCATTTTACTTCAAAATGACAACGCGAAATCGGTCAGAAAGAAAAATTTGTATCCGTTCCAAAAACATTTGTTCGAGTATCATATTTTTTCTCCACGTATGTATATGCGACCAACTGTAATTTTATAGTGTGCATTAAATTGGATGTAGAGGGTGGTTTGTCGATTTCTTTATCCGATTAGCAGTTTTTTCTAACTATTAATTACCATCGAATCGTGACTAAAATTACTTCTTATTGGGTCGTAACGCGATAAGCTGATTTTGATAGAACAACAATATTTAATAATAATATTTTCTATAGATTAGTATGATTATTAAAATCATTAAGTTAATGCATTTTAAACATTTAATATATTCTGAAAAATAAAGCATATGGAACGATAAATTTATTTTACTTATTATTTGATTAAATGTTTACATATTATACGGGACCGATGTAAAATAAAATGTATTCAACTGCGTGGATCTTTGAAAAAATGAAAATGAAAAATCATTGTTAACACATGAGATACCCTCTGGGTAAATGCCGATGAGACACGAAAAAATCAGTGGGAAATAGTCGTCAACGCAGGCTTTCCTGAACATTTCAATGAGTTCGAAGTGGGGATTGTGTGTGTGCGTGCGCGTGTGTACGTATTTTTTTCTATTCTATGATTGTCCCATTTGAAGCGCGTTTTAAAAAATGTTATCGAGCGTGACAGACATAAAGCGATGGACTTACTAAAATCTTTTATTATTATTATTGTTATACTTGAAAAAATAAAAATCGGTAAGTTTGTGATTTTTTTCGCGTAAAAGGTTGATTTTATTAGTCATCTAATAAATTAAAATCTTTTCGTGACCATTTATAACCGTTTTCACGGTAAATAACGCATTAAACGCGCCCAGCGTATTGCAGTAGGTACTCGGATATGTGTTGACTGCGTGCTTGGTGTTTCTGACGTTCTTATCGTCGTCGGTCGATGACGTGCAGCGTTTACAGATGAAAGCACAAACTCTCTCTCGCACACACACACATGCGAATATATACCCGTACACACACCCGTATGCCAACGAATCGGAATAATAATAATGTATGATGTGTTGTTTTTTGCTCGGCATATCAGATCCCATAAAATGTACCTACTGTGCACGCCGATTGTGAAAAAGAATATATTAACACGTGCGTTGAAAACGCGATTCTAAATGTTTGTTCCGAAATACTAATTACGGATAAACGGACAGTCAAAAACTATATTGAATAATATAATTACAGGTATATAGGTGTAGACTACACGTGTGCGTGCGTCTGCGTACGATAATGTTGTACAGTTTTAGAATCGCACGAAAACTCGTCGCGTAGTAAATTATCTGTTTACACTGTGCATGTCTCTTTTAAACGGTATGCCGACACGCCATACCATAATAATAATAAAAAATAATAATTACATCGGTGCGTATACATGTACATGTAACCGATACGTTATTGCAACACATTTGATATATTTTACGTTTCGTATCCACTGCCGCGTACTGGCAAATTGTTTTTAATTAAACGTGCGTTGGCATTCAAATGATTTTCGTTATTTCGTTTATTCTTGTTGTTTGTTAATAGAGCGGGTGTAACGTGATGAAAGAACCAAGCGTACCTTCAACTCTGAGGGGGATTGTTGTTTACGCCGTTCGAGTTGTATGTGAAAACATGAACGTGCGCTGCCCCGAATGGTTTATGAATGATATTACTATTAACGACTAACCATATGTAACGATGTAGAATGCATCATTATTCGACAATTTTTTGCATTTCAAGGTTTTGAAATAGTACACTTTACGAGTGATAAAATTTGAAATGTATTTATGTATTTGGTGTTACAAGTATGGTTTGATGAATCTAGATCGGACATAGGAGTTCATATTAGTGTTTTACGATAGAAAAATATACAAAAATACTATGACTGTTCTTATATAAATATATTATTAAATGTATTGATGGAACTATAATGCTGTGCTAAGTTCACGTCACTGCTCTAAATGATAATAATGAATAATAATATACATTTTCTTAAGATTATTTTACCATTTTCATATTTTATTGAACAGACAATTTATATTTTTATCCTGCACTTAGGAATATAATTTTATGAAAAAATAATTTCATTATTTAATGGAAACTATGTCATTGATTGTGTTTTATTTTAATTATTCATTTTTATATTATAATAACCTATATATTTTTCAAACGTTTCAGTTTTAAGGTGATTTAAAAATTGAATGTATTGTCGCATATAATTATGATCACCACGACCACTTAAGGTATTTTCTAGTTTGCTTCTATCATTATGATATTTGTAGTGTTAAAACATTTTTTTCTTTATACTGATATGTTCTCCATTTATTTCAGATGAATTTATGATATTATTTTCAAATTGCTTCCAAATAAATCCACTAATTTAAGATGATTTGCAAATGAACTTCTATTTATAATAAATTATACACATATTTTCATATAATATATTATACAACTACTGCGCCATTTAATATACAGAACATACTTTTATTATGACTATTATTTTTATAGTTTTATAATGATTTCTGCATGAGTGAATTAATATATATTGATTAAAGTAGTAGGTTTTGTCGTAGTTTTCAGAGTAATATTTCAATGTTGCCATATCATTTTAAATGAATTTTAACACTATTCTGATGGGATGTGCATTTTACCAGGAGAATATAATTTGTATATATATATATATATATATTAAAAGAAAATTGAATAGAAAGCATTTTTATTATGCTCAAAAGAATATAAGAATATTTTCAAAGATGGAATTGATGGAATGGAAAAGTGTATTCTAATAATGTCCAACAACGAAAAAAATATATGAAATAAATGAATATTATTATTATTATTATTATATATAATGTACTATCATTATATTGTCAATTATGATAAAGATTGCATAATCATAGAACTCATAATTATAGCACATATGTGTAAATGTTTTAAATACATAATAGTAATATCAGCAAACCGTTTTACACACTAATTCTGTTGTATTATTTTAAAAATAGTCGAATCGTATTATAAATATAATTTTGATAAATACATTGTTGAATTTTTTTTTTTTTTTTTAAAAAAACAATATTATAGTATAATTATTAAAAAAAAAGTGTTTGTTGATTAAATGAACAACATGTAATAATTGTAAATTTTTTTTATTTAGACTCATTATTTCCATGTTTTTCTTTTTTTTTTTTAATTTATCAAACCATGGGATTAAATAAATAAATAGAGAACTATGCGAATAAATGAAATATAACAGAAATAAAAATTAAAAATTAAAAATTAAATTACAAATGGTTTCGAATGAGAAAATATTTAACTATAAAAATGCAAAACTTAAATACGTATTCTATAAAATTTAGAAAAACTACATTTTTTCGTGGATAAAAATAACATTTGAGGTCAGCTTGAAATAAAATCAATTTAAAATTATTATTTACATTAGATGAACTTAAATGAACGCTTTGAATTAGTTTATATTTAGCTAAAAGACATTATTGAACCGAACAGCGAGTTGCTTTGTACAGCGAATAAGGCACTTCGGAAATGTCCCCAATCAACACTATAATGTAATGCATCCGTTCCACAACTGAAATATCTAGATAAAGGTCTAAAAAGATAAGGTGGGATAGCCTACCTTTATCAAGTATTCAGTTAAGAAAGTTTATTTGCTTATAGTTTACAGATACTAATGTATAATATATATTAAAACTTAAGAATCATTCGGATTTTTTTAAAGGCATTTCCAAGATGAAATATTTTTTTTAAAAATATGTTTATTCAAGTCATAGTATAAGTAAATAATTATTAAGAAAGTGTAATAATTAAATATCATTATTTTTATTATAAATATTAGAACGTAAAATATAATTAACACACTATTATTTATATTTTCTAAGAGTATTGTTGTAATAATGTTTTCGAAAAAAAATAGATGATGCTATATTGAAACAAAATTAAATGAAGTGTTATGTATAATACATGAAAATATAAATAATATTAATAATAACTGTACACCTACATCAATTTTAGTTCGGTATTTTGATTATCTTTTATCGTTTGTACCTTTTTATGTTCATCATAATATAAATTATTAATTTAAAAGTTTTAATACAATTAAATTTTTATGATTCCGATTGAGTAAATAAAATAGTTACTAGTTACAATTTAATTTTTTTTTCTTGCGTATCGAATAAAACATTATGCGAATGCTAATAACGGTGATTGATGATCTATAAAAATTATATGTAAAATTTACTTTTAAAAATAACTTACTAAAATGAAAATACCTATGTACAGTATTATGTATTATACATCATTTCGACGTAATCGTATGCTATGATTGTTAATTATTATACCATACAATAGACACATATGAATAGGAAACAGGATATTGAAAAAGTAAATCTTCATCATCGGAGTTAACTTTAACGGAAAATCAGATTGTATTGTGTACAGATTTTTGTCGGAGCCCGAACAAAACGGGAGAATAACATGAAATAAAACGCGAATGAAACCGAAGAACATATTGGATGTTATATACGTATATACGTGTATTATGTCGACATTATATTTCGTCGTTTTTACAGTCGAGTTTGGTACGTATGGTTTTAAAGAAAACCCTCATGACGCTTCGTCGAACACGATGCTTCCGATTCATTGATAAAACAACATTTCATTACGAGGAAGAAAATAAAAATAAATATTAAAATATTGTAACATTCATGTTATGATAAGTCAATCGATAACCACAGAAGAGCCAAGATTTTGTTTTTTTCCTTATGCCGCTATCGATTTCGCAGCAACGTAATGAATCAAAATATACCGTTATCTCTAATATCAATTATTTATGATTTTAATAAATGATCTTAAACTTGGTTGAAATATGGATGATACACTACGCACTAATAACATTATTATTTTTTATACATTGATATCTATTACACATGTTTTAGCTCATTTTGAATAACAATGGAAGCAAACTATTACGAGCAGCTACTAGGCATTCGAACATGTTCGTTAACATTTCACACATTCGAGAGGGGAAAAAATTCATGGATGGAAAATTATTACCTAACACATAATTTACGATTACATTTTATAACAACTGTCGTACTATTGTGCGATTGGCTTGTGCTAATCTTTAATATTGGCTATAGTTTTTATTGTAATGGGAAAACTATCATGGCCAATATTATGTTATGAAATGTTATGAAATAATAACAAAACTTTTGGCAATAGTAAATACTTTTTACCTTTATATTACTGTTGTTCATACACAATTAATTATTGACTGTTTCGGGGTCGGGGCAATGCAATTCCCGACATATATACACCGACATCAAATATACTATTATTTAGGGTTTAAATATGTTGCAATTTTGTTTAAAATTTAAACATTTTATACCTGCTACATCTGTATAATTGTTTTGTGAACTAAAGTCAAAAAGATTCCTTTGATTACATGGAAAAAAATATGTATAGTCTTCAAAATATTACGTTTAACACCGAGGGACTAATTAAACTGTACCTTTACGTTTGTATTTCATGAATATTAAAAATAAATATATCCCAAACGCTATTACGTAAATTATTTCTATTTAATATTTAAATGTGTTAATTATATGTAGATATATATTCATATAATAATGTAAGTTAACAAATAATAATTATGAGTTTGTCTAGAGTCGAGACATTGAAAACGGATGGAATATTATAAAGCTATAATTCTAAATACCACAAAAATGTGTACTGAAACCTATTCGTTGTTGAACATGAGTTTTGGTACATTTTAGATTCCAATCAAAGCGGGAAGAGATTATTATATTGCAATGATGTTTTTCTTAAATCTAAAAGTTTCACGTGTGATGATATTTCGATTTTGTCAAGTGTAAGGGAAAAACGAAAAAAAAAAAAACTTGAAAATTATGATAAATTTCGTACCACACCCGTTTATGTTTATTTTAAAATCATGAATAATTTTGTGTTTTATGGCCTGGAAATTTAATACAATGTTCACCTAAAATCAATTTACCTAGTGCTAAAAATTCAGCAGATTTAACGTCGCAACATTTTTTTTATTAACGTTTAAGTTTGAATCGCGATATTTTTTGATTACTTTCATGAATATATTGACGACAATTTTTCTTTTAACCTTCGAGTGTTCACACCTTAACATATTTTCAGATAAGAAAAAGTAATATAATAATTGTTCGTGTTCCAAGAGTTGAGATTATAATATCGAACTACATCATTACACGTTAAGTTTAAGTAAAACAATTATTATCTTTGAACGGTCGAGGTCAAGAAATCCAAACAAAATTCTTCCATACGATCATAGTTTATAGTCGGAGTAACCTTTTGTTTGAACTATATTTCTCTTTGAAGGTGTGGATACTCTTGGTCTTGAGCAAACAGTACTAGCAGGTTGGTAGTAGGTTTGTTATACTGCTGCGGTTTATTGAAATTGAAACTTTCAAAAATGTTGCATGTACCAGTTGATATATTTAAATACACCCCAACGGTTATATTTTCATCTATACGATTACGTTTTGACTGTCGTATTTTGTTTTATTGCTTTATAGCAGTCGTTCGTTTGAAATCTAGTGAACCTCGGGTTCGCGGTTTAAAAACACATTCGACTTTTTTTTTATTATATATTTTAAAAAGCATAAACGAAAAAATTAAAAATTGGAGAAAAAAAAATTAAAATAATATAAAATTGTCAATTTTATGTAGTACGATATTATAGCAAAGAAGCATAGGTGTTAATTGATATTTTTTCTATTTCAATTAAAATCAGACAACCAGAATTAGGCGAATTTCATTTTAGCTCATTAGTATATAAGCGTGAAAAACGTATAGGCTGTTCCGGCCCCCTTAACACATGATAATAATAATAATAATAGCATATAATCCTACAGGTTTATTATTGCAGCTATATAGAAATGCACAGAGCAAGCCAATTTAGCCGATAATTAATCGTTACACGAATACGGCTTAATCACTTTGCCCGTATAATATTTTGAATGGGATGAAACAAGACTCTATATTTTATACCGTCATAATATTGTACACGTTATACGTAATCCTCGTTTAGAGATATTAATGGAGTTACAACATATAATGTATACATACACACTAAACGGTTTTCTTTTGAGCATTAAAAATATCATTCGGACTAGTTTAGGATATATATTTAATATATTCTTACTGATACCGACGCGGGCGTAACAAAATAATGTAATTAAAAAAGAATGTGATTTTTTCCGATATTTTTCACTATTATTATATTATTAGTAATGATTATATTGTAAAAGGACAATCATTATTCCATCATTGGTAAAAAATATGTATTATGCATTTAGGAAAAAATAATTACTACACTCCTTTTACAATGTAAAATTATTATTCAAAGTGGTAAACGATTGTACTAAGATGTTTTTCAATTATTTATAGCACTTATGTTGATTTAAAATAAAACGTAAATTGAATTCAAAAATAGTTTTTCTTCGTTGTCTTTAACAACAATTAAAATATCAACCTTTTACATCTATATTGTAGTTTTTTTAAACGACAAAATTTAATTCATTGATAAAACCTAATAGGTACTTAACCATTTTTAAAACATAAAAATTAAAATGCAAATTTGAAATCATTCTTCAAAATGAATTAAAAGAAAATTATTTTTTGCCCACCATTAATTACAATTAAATTGCTATTGATCATCAATAATAATGATCTTGATTATAATCAGTTAATTTACAAATGTAAGATAGACAATTCGATGTTTTACTATTCTTTGAGTATTTTTTCGTAGCATAATATAAACATTTTTATAATACATTTATATAATATATATATATATATAAACTCGTATATATTAATTCATTGGGTTACGAATACACAGTGGAATAATTAAAAAATATCGATTTTTCATTCGTATATTTATAAATTGACTGATTATATAAAAATTAGTATTTTTAGGATATGAATATAAATAAGAAAAATGTCACCATACATTTTTATACGTCATAGATTACGCCATAGTACATTAAAAGATCATCTTAAAATAATATTAAAAGAAAACAAAAACTGTCTGTTATAGTTTATTTAATAAGAAAAAAATTAATTTCAGAAATATACATGAAAAAATTATGATTAAAAAGCACGTTAAAATGTTTGAGAGTATTTTTATGTTCACTAGTGAAATTTAAGTGTCAATCGTACATTCATAATAACGAACAATTTCAAACTAGACATTGAAAATATAACATAGTATGCTTGTAGAACACACACTTTCAAGGTACTTGTTGATAAGATGTTTAATCGATTTTGACGGTCAATTTGCAGGTAATAATATAAAGACTGATGAAAACTTAATAGTTGAAAGCTCATTTCAAAACGTAATAGAATGAAAAGTAAATATTGATTTATTTCGTATTCAGTGTTGTGTAGTTGAGTTACTATATAGAAGCACGCGATTAGAAATGTAAAATGTTCAATTACAAAATATAATATTTAGTTTGAATGGTAAATTAAATAGTGAATCCATTTTTGTGTAAGTATGTCATCTTATATAGTGATAGACAATTTATAGAGCCATTATATTTTACATTATAAATACTCATTATACTATTACACAATATGGTAAAAATACTGCCTAATTTATAATTGTTTTATAATTTCCATTCAATAAAATCCTTTTACTTTTTGTATTTTAAGAATATTTACAATTTGTATTTGAAAAAAAAAATACATTACATAAACATAAGGACTTTATACAAGAATAAAAATATTTACAGTAGCAGAGAAACTTAATTTAATGGGGGAGACTATCCATTATTCCATTATTCCACTATTCCATAGAATCCTCCAGAGATGAAAATATATGTGAGTACAACTCAAGTGTTGGTAAAAAATGCGAGTGCGGTAAATTCCTACCCCTTTCCCATTTTATTTTTTTGACTATGAATGATATGATTAGCAAACAAAATTAAATTCCCAGATTTAAACTGCTATGCATTTGAATATTGTTATAAAATTGTGCAATAAAATTAAAAACGAAGGGTAAAATTTAAAAATAATAACTGTTCTCAAAAACGTGATAACAAGGAAATTTGTTTATTATTTTTGATTATTATAGAAAAATTCGTTAGTACTAGACTTAATACGTAAATTTATAAATAAACTTTATAGTATAGCTAAAATACCCGTATATGAACACAACACAAATTATAATAAGTGCACACATCAAGAAAAAAATGAGAAATCGTTATACTCTTATGCTCCACTACACCACTGCTTCAGAACACGATAGGTAATTTATTAGTGAAAGTGATCTCGACACCATAGTTTTTGAGACGACGTGGAGGATTTTTTGGTAGAGTGCGTAAGAATAAGTGTGAAATGAGTGGGTTTTGACGGTGTTAAAGTTTGGTATGAAATTTAGTATAGAGTTTTTTGGCCATTTCATAAACTGAGTTTATTTTCAAACCTATGTGCATCGCCTTATTTTCTATACACTATGGAGCTGAGGCTTTGAAGTAGAAAGATATTGATTGAAAAGTTTGAATAACTTGAGTTTGGGATGGCTTGGCACAGTCCCAGATTCGTATGCCATAAGCCTAAATTGGTCTTAATAGGGATTTATATAAAATTTAGTTTTGTATGAATTGATAATTTATATTTAAATATAGAGCTAAGTATATGTTGATGACTATTATTTTACGTTATGGTTTTAGGTGAGACTTCCAGATTAGGTGATTGACGAGTGTAAGTCCTCAATAATTTAGCCATTAGATGTTTGAAATAACTACTTCTTACAGTTTCAATGATGAGTATTTTAATATGTAAAGTAAATTCTACAAACAATTATTTGTTGAGGTAAATTTTTATTCACAATTGGGCTGTCCTGATATTTATTAAGTCAAAATGGCTTCGAAGGACAGACAAAACTAGTATAGGATCTGGGGCAGAATCCAGTATAGCTGTGTCGTCAGCAAAAAGTGTTCTAGATGTATTTGATACTTTGGTAATATCTGATGTATAAATAATACCTAATTGAATAAATCAGGAGCGAGATTACTCCCTTGTGAAAATACGGCTTGTATAGATAAGTATAAAGTTTAATTGTTTGACTGAAATTGACCTATTACATAGGTAAAAATGAATGAATATGTACAATTTAATCTTCTATTTTAATAATTATTATTAATCAGATATACGAACTTGAGAAAATGCGTATATGCGACTAACGCGAACAGCGTATAATGTAGATCTATTTTCATGCATTTATTTATTATTGTTTAATCAAATTAATTGTCAAATGCAATTTGAAGAAAAAAGTAGTGCAGAATGCACTATTAAGAAATACATTATTATGGTGAAATTAATTAATACTTCTCACTCATATTTAAAACACAACAAATGTAAAAAAAAAAATACATAATGAACGATTTTTTTTTTTTGTTTAATATTAAAAAGTGCATTTCTAGATGTTTTTTTTTACCTATTTTACGAAAGTACAATTTTCAAAATAAATTAATATAATATTCTCAATGCAAACAAAATTGTACTAAAGGTTCTTAAATAATCATTAACTTTACTTAATTAACTATTAAAATTTGTACCCATTATATTATTCGTATTCAGTTATCCGTATTGAGTTATTTGTTTATTTTTTTTTATTTATAAAATAACAGCATGGTAGATGTTTGAATTTAGTTTTCTAAATTTGTCAAACTCGTTTGGAAAATAAAAAACCCTATTAATTTTTATGTTGATAAATTATATAAATCGCCAACGTTTTATTAAATAACGACACATGTCACTAAAGGTTTTTATGTGAATTTCGGTGTTGTAACTGTGATATTAAATTAGGTATATTTAAACGTGTATTTATTAATCCGACGTTTCCGCATTAAATCTTCAGCCACAATAGTATCCAAAACACATAAATGCAATTAAAGGATTACCTTGCGTAACAGTATTTTTGTGCCCAGCATTTAGAGAAAGGATTAGTGTATTTCGTCCATCCGTCAGTACATTACGTGTGGTTTTGGCTTTTGCTGGAAGTTTGTAAGTTACGTGTAAGTTATCAATTTCGAAAAAATCGACATTTTCATGGTCGGGTCGGGTTGGTGAGCATTAAATATGGTCGATTTGGTTTCACGCAGAAACCGCGTGGATTCGATTATTTTAGTCGGTGCCAAATTTCAAGTACTTGAGTCCATTATTGTTACCGTATTACAATACGCACACCCACATACTTGCCTGAACGAAAATTATACGTTGCTTTCGCATCGATCGATTAAGATACACTTTTAATGAAATTTGTATCTAATCTAGTATCATTCAAAATACTTATTTTACGTAATTTTAAAAACGTTTATCACTACAGAGTTGTTGGAAACAAATCCAAATATTCTTCCAATTACCATATAAAGATTGAACTACAAATATACATGATTGTTATAATTCGTAATACTTGATTTTTTAAGCTTTAAAGTAATGCGTTACTTAAACAGATATAATTAAAATATAATACGTTTCATTCAATAAAAATACATATTTTAGTTTAATATATTTATATACTCGTATTGTTTAGTATTTTATGAAAAACGATATTAATATTTTAACCACAATGCATGAATAGCTTTAATAGAAATAAAAAATTGTATTTGTTCAGGCGTTCGAAACACGTTGACGATTTTTATAATTTATCGGTGTAATTTATTTTTTTATTTAGTTTTAGGAAAAATGTACCTGACTATATACCTATGTTTAAGTACGATTTTAAAAATGATTCTTTTTGATTGCTTACAGAAGCTTTTTATTTCGTATAATGGGTAGTAAAATAAATCTTAAGAGTTGGTTATATATTATCATGAAGCGTTGATCATAATTACTGCCACTACACCATTGTATGAAATTAATAATCTTCTGTTAAAACATTTCCAAGTCAATTGCTACAAGAACTTGACGTGACCTCATTCATTTATTCTTCGTTGTTTATGTAAAAATAAAATGAAATAAAATAGATTACTACGTCGAAGCAATTGTTATGGGCTAACAACAACGGGAGGGAAAGAACGAGTTATTTGTAAGCGTCGCTATTTATCATTTTTCCATACCTTTAGAAAGATGTACACACACACTTAAAAAATAACGGTTTGTTGTGGGTCATCGAATCAGCAGTTGTGCCTTTGATGAATACTGATCGGCAGACTTTGCATTCAACGAGTTTCCTTTTCATTTTATATAGTACATACATTTTATGTGTATTGTCTTTATACTACATACCTATAGTATTTTACGCACGTATTGCAAATCAATATACGTTTTCAAATAAAATGAATATTGTTATTTATTTATTTATTTATAATTTTTTTTTCATTTTTTAAACCAGAAACAAGGCGTATGAATAATATTTCACGCAAACATATAGAACACGGTTTTCACTGTTTTTCGATAATTTATCTTTATTATATAAGTACTTTATAATTCGAACTTGGCTAAATAAAATATGTTACTTATTTGTTTATCAGTCGACAATCAAAATATTGAGCATTGCATACAAGAAAATTATGATTATCATTATTATTATCTTCTCGACGTGTCATTGTTATACGGCGTTGTATGAACCATGTCCATAATATCAACTATTTATTGCTAACCTTATCAATTTAATGCAATGTGTGATGATTTCATTGTACATTATCGTTTTATTTTTCGAATAATATTTTTAAAGGGTTTTCATAATTCACTACAAAATATAGTTGTCTTATCGACGTTTTTACTAATATAATTGATACTGTGTGTGTGAGACATATTGATTTTCATTTCGACCAAAAGAGTTTGATGTTTTTATTAAATTAACTTAGCCGTTATCAAAGTGTATCCAATGTCTAAAAGTAATTTTTATATGTAACACAAGACTTGTACAATGAATGAGTTTTTGAAGTGGTTTTAAGTGAACCTAATATAGAAGTAAATGTATCCTACTGAAGATGCATTCAATCGTCAATAATTTAATGAACATAAGCCGATACAATTTGCATTGTTCTATAACTGTTATAACTGTAATATAATATTAAATACATTTTGGAGGGTAAATATAGCATTGAAAACTATATATATTATATGAAGGAACAAAAAGAATCCACTACATTCGATATAATAAATATATATTATATTTATATTTAAATATATTTAATAAAATAATTGTATGTATTTTATTATCAAAATAACTTAATTTTGTCCATATTAGTATTGATATTTACTTACTCTTAACATTTACATTTTTTATTGATTTATTCAATGTAATTAATTAGCTTTATAAAACAAATCATTATGTGATTGTAATTTTTAATACGGTTCATAATTTTATTTTAACATTCTGAATTGAGTTATAAATGTTTCACTAGGCATTCATGATAAAAAATTGTGATTTAATTCATAGTCATAACAATAATAATAATAATAATAATTACTAAAAACTATAGTTATTATGCAAGTTTTTTATAAATTTTAACTTGGTATCTTTAAAGATTTTGTTAATTCATTTGTAATATACTATAATATATAAAAAACACAATTATTACGATAAAATAAGATTAATTATTGAACGATATATGTATATATAATTTCATATTTATTATTATACAGATATTTGCATCTAAATCTAACAAATTTCTATTTGTGCACCATTATTCATGTATGTATTATATATTATTTATAAGTTAATTATTTACTTTTAAAGTTTGTAGTTTGGCATAGTAATTGAAAGGTTTAACAAAGTTTTCTAAAAAAAAAAAAATACATTTTTCACCTAATTATAAAAAATAATAGACGTATTCCATATATAGATATAGGATTTTGTAAAAAGGTATTTTTAAACCTTCGAGACTGATGTAAAAATATTGATCGAACCTTTTTTTGTTTGAAAAATTGATCTATTAAAGGAGCATAACTACTTTTACCGTCATTTTCCTGTCAACAATGAACATTATTCTTCTCATTTTCCAAACAATCACTAGAAATCTTATCCATTATTTGGGTTAATTTTCGTCTTCTATTCCCGACTAATATTAAATTTCTCGTCAGCTTATGAATAACTATGTCAGCATGTTTAATTTAACACAGAACTTTCGATCGATAGCATGGACTTAATTGCTTATTTGTAGGATATCGAATATATTAAATACTATGATGATAAACGATTCAGGTTAAAAATGTTTGGCGTCTATTGATAAAAATAAAAAATTCTATCTATTAACTAATATTCCAAAAAAACAACTTTGATTCTCTTAACGGTATATATTTTCCTTTAAATCATTAATCTATGTACATTTATTCTAATATATAACCGTGAATAATAAAAACAAATTTTACAAGTTAATTAGTTGTTATTTCAGGGTTTTAAGTATAACTCTAATATCTGTTATTAAGTTATTGTTGAATATTAGTTGTATAACACATATATTTGTACGCAACGATAAATTATTTCATTCAAAAACTGATTTAAATGTTCAGATTTAAATACATATTAAAATAATCAAACCTGAAATTTATCTCTGAATTAATTAGCTTATAATAACTAAGAAAAATTCACTTAAAATTTAGGAAAAAACATTATGTCCATATTAGTAGAATAAATATTTAATTTTATTGTATATATTAAGACATTTATAATGTAAATATTGTTTGTAAAAAATCTACATTTTAAAATTGTATAAGTAATATATTTATACATCTTGGATGAAATCACTGTCCTTTAAAATATATTTAATTATTTTTTAAATATATAAAATTGTTTGCTAGATGAAGTCCAACAAAACTTAAAAGTTTTTTTCTTCTTATAAAAAAATGAAGAGTGACCTTTATAATATTTTCTTGGCCTAATTTATGATTAAATAAGATTTTATAAAAACTTTTTGTGCATCTTTACTACTCAGAAGTTTTATCTCAAGAAAAAAAAACATCATAAAATAATATTGTAAAACCAATACATTTTCCACTTACATTTCTTCCTCAAGATTCTAACTTCGAGAATTAGTAAGATACTCGATTATTGTGTCGGTATCTTATGTATATGTTAATTTGTCGATATTTAGAATACATTGTGACATTTTACAATAAATTAACTGAACTATTCAAATTATTTCAATTAATTTCAATTTAGAAACTGGCATTCAGCTGAATGCAGATTAATTCAATAGATAAACAGTATTATAACTCTGTAGGTATTCATCAAGTATACTTTTGTCAGTATCAATTATACAACAAAGAAAGAAATGTTACTAAAAGAGCCCATAACAATTCAGTATTTCGTTACATATTTATTAAAGCTTACTGAGATCATTCTGATTTGGAAGTTTCTACCAATCAACAAAGGTATTCTACGGAGATTCTATACTATATAAAGAACTTACTAGTCCTACTTAGTCGCAACACTATATATGAAGCAATTATCATGCATATGGATATTTCTAAGTAATCGTATCGATTAAAAACACACACTGAATTTGATATAAATTAGTTAATTTTTTTTTTTTAATATTTCGATGACCGACGAGAAAAATTCGATAATTAGAAATCACATGTTCGAAATAGTTTTTAGAAGTTAATTTAAAATATTTATTCATTAAATATAAAAAATACATTTTAACAAAAAAAAAATAAAAATAATAATTTATTATAATTACAAAAGGTGGGGATAAAATTCTAAATTGGTATAATGAAATTAGACTCAACGTTATCAACTTACGACTATATCGGATACAATACATGTTAAAATACATAGCGTATGATGTGTATTCGTTGTCTCCTCAGTCAAAAGCTAAAGATTTTATAAAGAAATGTGTATATTTTTCTTTCGTGCATTGTATATTTTCAATATGTATTCGAATAAGTATACCAAGCTATTAACCTTGTTATATTATTTGAATACCAATATATATATACGAGTATATATTGTAAATTATCTTTACAATGGTTTATTTTTATTGGTATATCTATATATTACCTTAAATAATTATTATAATATTCAGTGACTGATAGCACTCATGGTATTCCGATTGCATTGATATTAAAATAAGTTTGATGGAATAAATTATTGGCTTAAATAAATGAATAAATTAATTTTAGATTAGTTTGGTATATTCAAGTCAACCATTCTATGTAGTTGGTTTGAAAAATAACTTATTTATTTTATGAGCATACACACACACACACACACACACACCCATTGGAATACTATAATTCAAATAATTGTACTCTGAATTAAAATATGTTTTAAACAATTACATCTCGATAATTATTTATCTACTTTATTTACTCGTATACAATAGTAGTTTGTATTACAGTTAGTGCTTGTGCGAATGTTAGCGTGTCACGCTTTTATTTTTTCATTCGCACAGTTGTACCGCGAACGCACGGCAAAAAAAATCGTCTGATCGACGTCAATGTTTAAAAATTTTTTGTACCCGACTATATTGGTGCCGCGTGGTAACTACTGGGTCAATGACGGTAGGATTAAATAAAATCAGCCGATTCTTCCGAATACATTATACGGAAATCATAAAATAAGACGATGATGTGAGGTGGACGCGCGGTGGTACTACCAAGACGACGAGTATAAATATAAACATAAAATCCGTACTATATAATATCACCCAAACATTCATTTCTATGATGATTCAAAATAATTGGCTCGATGTAAACCGTAAAAAATAGAGAAAAAAAACTACCTATTATAATTATAAGACATGCGATAATAGGATTGTGGTGGGGAGTTGGCTAGTTTAACGTATTCCCATGACGATATTCAAACGTATAAATGTATAATATTGTACAGGACCTGTGATACTTCCAGGCAAAAACATACTATAACGAGTTTGTGAAAAATTAGCGAGAAATAAAAAAACACAAACAAACACACGCACACACACATGTGCACACACGTTGACCTACGCGAAAAATGATTGTATACATTAGTGTAGTGCATCGTGTGGTTTTCTCGAGATTTTGCGAATAAAACGCCGAGCGAAAGCACGTGGGACGACAGCTATACGTACAATGTGATACATGTCGTTCGGACGTGCTTACATCGGGAAATCGCGTGTACGCCAAGTGCGTGAGTTCCGTGTTTCGCAATGAAATCCGGAACGTAGCCACCACCGACCAGCTGCAATATTATAAACGTGTCGAAAAACATTTATTTTATTATTACGTTAGGCATATCGACTCGGACGGGAACCCGTGTATAATATAAATAACAGTAATAGTCAGCGGTGAAAACAAGCGAACAGCAACAGGTGAGAAGCACTGTTGCAGTGTGCAGAAGGGATGATGGGGACGAACGTGATATCGACAGCCGATAACGAAAACGGAGGATAAAACGATTTCGGGTAGGAGGAGAATGACAAATTTCTATCGAAACAGCCTGCTTAAAAGTAATGCGACGCGGGAGAAATGAAAAACAAATAAATATGAAAAACGTACAAATTATCATACACTTACACGAACAATATGTTAAGTTTATGGACACGCTCGTAATTCGAACACAACGCGTGCGGAGAGTAAGATTATAATAAAAGAAAACATAAATATCTGTACCTTGACGGGTCCGATAAATTTCGCGTCGACGGCGAGCAGATCCGCGTGTATTAAAATATTTCTGTGCGAAAGCGATAGTGTGTTATTCAAATGCGCGGTTGTTAATTTATGTTCGCATACTCGTCGTTCACACACACACCACACACACACGCGCGCGCGTTCACGGCGCACTGGCGTTTGGACGTCGGTACGTAATAATATGCATATTATTATAATAATATCGCCTGCATAGATACAATGTAAACACGTGTATATGTGTGCGTGCGTGCGTGCGTGTGTGTGTATGTGTCAACGTGGTAAATTTATTATTATAATTATTAATTATTATTACACGCGCGTGTCTCGGCGCACACGATTTACACGGAATGATATTAAAATGTTATTATCGATTTCGTTACTGTATCACACTCGTCGGTCATTGAGTTCGGTCGGTGGTGTCGTAAGAATAATTTTTAATTTTGATTATCTTTTTTAAATTTGTTATCATTGTTCCACTAGACGTGCAGTACGGTTCGTCTTGTTGCCGTTACTTTCGGTGCGCGCGATACACGTTCGGTCGGCCGCGAGTTGCACGCGTACTACGGGCACTGTGCGTCTACGGCCGGCCGACCGCGGTACGCCAAGCGACAAAAGCTCTGCGCAGCTGGTGTGTTGCGCTCGCACAACAGACATTCGCGTCGTTACGTGTTCGACGGCCGCGATACGTCTTTTCGCCGCTCGCGGTGCTCCGGGTATGTGAAAACGAACGCGAACGCACTACGCCTACGCACGGTACTATTATTACGCGAGCACGAGGCTGCCGATGATCGAACGGGTTCGATCCGAACGAGGGCGACGACGATCGTAATTAAAAGGAAGCTTATTTTTTATTTATTCCCCCCCCCCCCCCCCCGTGCAAATAACGAATGCCAGGTATCACGTTAATGATCTTAAACTTTTTTGTTCTTTTTCACTTTTCTCGTGTTCCATTAGACTATGAGATTAACGTTGTTCATTTTTGTTACGAAGAAAAATTAGAGATTCGATACATAATTATTAGTCTTTTTATTTATTTTTCTGCTCGTCAAATACACCTTTTCTTAAAATCTCCTACATGTCGATCACTAGAGATTTAACGTTTTGATTTTAATTCACTTGCACGAGAAAGTCGGTGATCTTTGTGTTATTGTGTACGCTGTGTGCCATAAAATATCGTATTATTCCCATTCCTGTTATTGTTATTATTATTATTATTATTGTTATCGGTTTATCGTACTCGATATAAGGTAAAAACTGCAGGTGACACCATTTTTTTTTTTGTCCATTTTAACAAAAATATCGGGATAAATTTGATTTCACATTTTTGACCGCCCGGCCTCTACTCGTTTATTTAATATTTAAATCATCATCACTGAGATGACAGATGAGACATACCTCATCTGGTAGTCCCTCGAAGTGTAGGATAAAGCAGTGTAGGTTATTAAGGTTCTGAAGTTCGCCATTATTGACGCTCCAGTTCTAGCTCATCTTTTTCCCCCATAATGGCCTCCACTATTTCGATGAAGGCTCAAATCTGACGTTCCGCCGTAGCCTCATCACTATGTCCGTGTCAGTTAGCAGCTGCACCTCCTATAATCCCAGACAAATGACACACTATTATAAAATGTGATAGAAAAATAATAATTTAAGTTTACGTGACGTAATTGACTTTCTTTAATAATTTATCAAACCGAAGAGGAAATACCATTTAAAAAGAAAAACGGAATTCTATTGTGTAATCATTTTTCGTCCGTATCCATGTAATATAGTCGATTTGGTTTTTATCATATCACTTTGACGTGCGTCGTGATTCATCTCGTTTTCTCGTTTTCTCGATCGGTGTAAAGTCATGGCTTAAAGTGGCCGAGAATCGTAGGGGCACTATGAATACTTTTGAGCTTTCCGTATACACTTCTATAACAAGACTATTCGGTATTCGTTAATGATAGCGAATTTCTGACGGTAGAGTTATCTAGCGAAATCCCAACAATACAGCTGAATTGGCTAGACTATCCACTCCACTAGTTTTTTTGTATAGGAAATATGAAGAAAAATAACCTAACATTAGCTGCAATTCACTTAATTGACCAGACTACTTTAAAATAATAATTAACAACAAATTGTACCTCCTTTGACCTACAATTTTGTATAGGTCATCACACTATATTATCATAAACACAAAGTATAACTGCATAAATATAAATATGTACTGCCATTCGATGAGGTATACAAGGTATAATCAATGTGGTGATAAGAAACACAAACAGAAAAATCTCGAATATAATCATAAGGTTTTTTGTAAAATCGCAGGTTCGGACAGGTTTTTTCTCATTCATATAGTATAATATTATGTGTAAGGTTGTTTTAATTTTTTAATATAATTACAGTTATGGTTATCAAGATTTCCGTATTTAATTTAATGAATGCACTGCACATTATAAAACATTTTAATTTCATTACAATCAAAACATTTACAAAGACTTTATATTTAATTTTAAACAATCATTGCGCTCTTATTTACACTACCTACCGTTCAAAATCGTTTTTAGCCTCCACATTTTACGGATTATGTTTTAAGAAAAACGAACTATATCCAAATGGTGTTAGGTCAATAATAATAGTTATGATTTTCGTATTGGAAAACTTCATACGGAATACGATTGTGAACGTTATTAGAAGTATAATATAATGCAAACGTGTCGATTTTATGGAAATAACTGTTCTGAATTATCGTAAAAGTAATTACATTTATTTTTAGTTTTATTTTTAATTGAATTACTGATTGTGTTCTTATACACTGACAATTTATGTGGGCCGGTGACATAATTGATATGGCGAATACGGTTGAAAGCACACGCTTTAAATTATAATCAGAATAAGATTTTCAAAACTTTAATTGACTAGTTAATTTTATTTCTAATATATGTTTATCATAAGATTGTTAAAAATTGAATAATTTTTAGTTCAGGAATATATTTATGTATATAAATAAATAAATAAATAAATAAATAGATTAATATATATATATACACATACACAACTAGTTCCCAGTTTATAATATAACTTAATGTACATTTTTACGAAGTACAAATTAAAATTAAATTATTTTGTTAGTGTTCACGTAATAACTTTATTCTATTCTAGTATTCTATGGTAAATAGTTAAAATAAAAGCTATAATAGCTTATACAAGTGGCTTTAAGCAATAAGACTCTGATGAAAAAGTTGTTAAATGAATTATACGAATAACTATGTATATTACCTATAGAATTAAAATAATATGCCAAGACTAAAAATGGATTAATTAGTCGGTTTTCTTAAAAAATTGAAATCATGTTCTTATGTTCACTTCATGATTATATACTGATAAAAAATAAATAAATATTTTTCATCTGGTAAATTGAAAATATTATTTTATTTTCATAATAACAATATTTTAATAATTTCTTTTTTTTTCACAATATTTCTAATCCGATGAATTATGTAATGTAGTATAAATTAAGGATTGAATATTATAAAAAAAAAAAAAAAATAAATAAAAGAAGAGATAAAACAAAACAATTTGTAAAATAGTATCATTTTTGAGTTGCAAACAAATTTGAAAACTACTTATTTGAAAGTCTTGTCAATTAAATTAAAACTATAAGCTTTAATAAGTTGAAAGTTTGCAGATATCCTTTCTAAAATATTTATCCAAAACTTTTAGATATATTTGATAACAAGGACATTTCAACTCTATGTCATATAATGTACTCAATTGAAAGAAACATAAGACTTGTTTATGTGAACTCCAATAACAAATGTCAATGACGTTCTGTAACGGTTTCTTAGAAATAATTTGTAATAATTTAAATATATTTACACACTTCATAAATATTGTAAATGTCCAAAAATAAATTAAAAATATAAATGATTAAACATTGAATATACTCAATACTCAATCTTATCCTGTTATATTTGCTATAATCTTATTCATCCATAACACAGGGTTGCTTATATAACTCACCCGCTATGTAAATAATTGTTGAAACTAATTGTACACAAAGTTTAAAAAAATTAAAATATAAAATAAATAAATATTGAATGATATATACTTATTATGGATGTATATGTAAAATGTATATTTTATTAAATTTACCAGTATATATAGAATAATTCATAATTCTGTTTAAAAAGAAAACAAGTAATTATTACATACAAAGTTGTTTTGATTTCTGTGGAAAATAAGTTAAAATGTATTAAAAAAAAAACTTAGACTATGGAAATATTTATGGCTGACAAAAACATTTAATTTAAATGTTAATTAAATAGAATATTAGTTCACAAATGCAAAATTCGAAAATTGTAAAAATGTAGTGCTTATATTTTTTTATTTTTGCATTTATAGTAGTTGTTATTACCATTTTAAAAAATTATGTACATATATAAATTAACCATTAGGTGATATTTCGAGTACATTTAGAAGCTTTAGTCTATTGCAGTATTGGGAATAGATAACTAATAATTTATCTAGATAAAGATAAAGATGACTATACTGATTCTTATCTAGATACAGATAAAGATAGTTATACTAAATTTCATCTAGATAAAGATAAAAATAAGTACATTTTATCTAGATAAATATGAGATAATTTCATGTTTGATTTTGAAAATATTCAGGATAGTACAGCATACAGATATTAGGTAAAAAATTTATAATTAAAAACATTTTAAAATAAATATCATTTTTTAAACTCATTTCAAACATTAATAAACATAAAATATAAAATAATTTATTTTTGAAATAAACTTCATAAGAAGATTGTCATCTTGTCAGTAATTATCTGTGTCATAGGTATATGATGTACAGAAAAATGTAAAAATGAAAATATAGAAACATTTAAAATTTTCAAATTTTATTTTTATTCTATTTAAATAAATTATCTAGATTGGTACTGATAGATAACAAGATTTTTATCTAGATGAAGATAAAGATAACTGAGTATAAATTTATCTAGATAAGATAAAATATAAATAATTTTTATCTAGATACATTTATCTAGATATTTCCCAACACTGGTCTATTGTCACACATCGTCAAGAAATAAGTTTATAATATATTTAATATTTAAATATTAATATTAATTTATAATTTAGGAATATTATATTTTTAAATAAATTTTAAATAGTATTATTTGTAACCAATTAATAAATATGTACAATCGGAACATTAAATTAGTTCGGAGACGTTTAAATTTAACCATACCAACAAAGTTTTGATCAACATAGCACTGTATCAATTTCCTATATTTCATAATAGTTCATATATAGTCATAATTGACTAGCTGTTTTCGTGCACTTCGTTGCCCATTAAAAGTGCCAATTATAATATTGTGTTTTATTTTATATAATGAATTATTCGACGTTGCCCATCGACCAGTAACAATGCATTCCTTCGTTATTCATATGCATGTTGAAATTATTGTCAACATTAAAAAATACATTTTCATTTATTTTTATCACCTAATAAAAAAAAAGTTAGAAGTTTTCAAGCAATAAATCAGAATTTTATTTATTTTAATCATTTAAAAATAAATTAATAAAAACAATTCCTAAATTATTATAATCTTCCGTTATATAATAGTAAAGATGTTTCCCACAACTTCGTTCACACAAGTTTCTGTTATCATGATCGCGACTAAGAAGTTTTTAAAAAAAATATATTTTAAAGCACTTCTACGTAAATGATATTTTTAGTTTAATTTTCTGGCGGTAGAAGAACATAGGTACTGATTTTTTCCGCAATCCGATCTTGACAACGCGACATAGTAGTTGGCCGTGTGAAAAGCAGTCTTGGAGTAAATCGATTCCTACGTATTTAAATGTTTGCCTCTGTGATTTATTAATTCTTACGGTAAAAGATTACTTAATGGGAAATTGAATTCTATTAAAGTTAAAAGGTAAATCATTTTGAATTATTGGTATGCGAGGTATGAGCACTGTTTGACCAACTGTTGGACGAATCAAAACTATTGCAATGATCATGTTATAGCGAAGACATTTGACTTATAGTCGGGTCTTATTACATAAATTTGGTAGTTTCAGATTTCTAGGTAAAATTATTTGTGTACATATTAGATTCTGAACGGAGTGAAGAATGTATTGATTTTACAATGATGTGTGTTTTTTTTTTTTTTTTTTTTTTGTGTCTGTCGACACGATTTGGGGCAGTAAAAATGCTTCGATTGCCTTATGGAGCAACTTTTCTGAAAGGAAAGTGAATCTATTTGGTACTTTGGGGGGTCAAAAGTAAAAAATTTCCAATATTTTTTAAATGCGACGGGAAAAACCATAAAAAAATTTGGGAAAAACGGGAGTTTTTACGCAAAACCAGTTTTCGACATAATCAAATTTTTTATTTTGCTATAACTCAAAAACTAATCAATGTAAATACTTGAAATTTTCACCAAATGTTTAGATTAGCGTTCTCTATACACCATTAAATTTTCAAAGTATTTTGATTTTTATTGAGCTATTTATAGACAATTGAAATTTTCAATTTTTTTAAGTATTTTTTTTTTAAATAACGATAAAAATTTTTTGGCTGTCCAGAAAATCTTGAAAATTTAATACAAGGTTTCTTATAAGTTGTTCCTTAACTGATAAAAAAAAAGTTCCAATTTATACGAAATATGTAAAAATCACGATAATTTGCAAGTTATTTTGTAGATAAAAATTCATAAAATTTTTTCTGTTCATACTTAAGGTTCAAAATTTTAACACTAGGTTATCTATAAGCTACTCTTCAAAAATCTTTAAAAAAATTTCTACCGGAATTAGAGGAAAACATTTTATGACTGTTTGAAATTTAAATATTTACGAAATTGCATAAAATAGCGATTTATTCTCAAACGATTTTAAATATTTTTTATAATTCAAAAAGTATAAGTCGCAGATTTTTGAAATTTCTACTAGCTGTTGAGATTGGTATTTCCTTTATGTCATATTTTTTTCAAAATATTATATTGATTTTTAAGCCACTTATAGGCATTTAAAATATTCGATTTTTTTACATTTTTTTTTTTATAATCGGTGATAAAAAAAATTTGGCTCGTACAAAATACTTGAAAATTTAATAGAAGATTTCACAGAAGTAGTTCTTAAAGTCATTCAAAAATTATTAAAATCCATAGGCACAATTTTTTTTTATAAGCGTTTGAACAGCGAATATTGACATAAAATTACATGTAAAATATATAATATAATGTAGAATGTTCTAGACTGACAAAGATATCGGTTTTTTTTAAAATGCTCTAACTCAAAAACAAAAAACTGCAACAACTTGAAATTTTCACCAAATCTTTATATTGACGTTTTCTATACATGGTTAAGTATTCAAAGTATTTTGACATATTTTGACTTATTTATAGACAATTTAAATTTTCGATTTTTGTAAAATATTTGTTTTTATACATCTATTAAATTTAATTGATTGAGCGAAAACTCTTGAAAATTGTATACTAGGTTTATAATAAGTTTAACTTATCGTAACTAAAAAATATCGGTGATCGGTTAACTCAATTTTTTTTTATAAGCCCTTAATGCTCAAATTTGTATAAAATGTGTAAAAATCACGATAATTTGCAAGTTATTTTGTAGATAAAAATTCATAAAATTTTTTTTGTTCATACTTAAGGTTCAAAATTTTAACACTAGGTTATCTATGAGCTACTCTTTAAAAATCTTTAAAAAAATTTCTACCGGACTAAGAGGAAAAAACTGTATGACTGTTTGAAATTTAAATATTTACGAAATTGCATAAAATAGCGATTTATTCTCAGACGATTTTAAATATTTGTTATAATTCAAAAAGTGTAAGTCGCAGATTTTTGAAATTTCTACCAGCTGTTAAGATTGGTATTTCTTTTATGCAATATTTTTTTCAAAATATTATATTGATTTTTAAGCCACTTATAGGCATTTAAAGTATTCGATTTTTTTACATTTTATTTTTATAATCGGTGATAAAAAAAATTTGGCTACTACAAAATACTTGAAAATTTAATCGAAGATTCCACAGAAGTAGTTCTTAATGTCTTTCAAAAATTATTAAAATCCATATGCACAATTTTTTTTTATAAGCGTTTGAACAGCGAATATTGACATAAAATTACATGTAAAATATAATATAATGTAGAATGTTCTAGACTGACAAACTATATCGCTGTATGCAACTGCCAACCCATCCTAATTGAAAAATATATTTATTGTTTCAAAATAAAATATACTTTTTACAATGTCTATAAATAACAATGTATTATATCCTAGACAAACATATGAACTCATTTCAGAATCGTTATTCGTATACAATGATATCTATCATTGCATTCAAATTTAACAAATCCATTATAATAATGACCTATCCTATAAGCGAGGTACACTCCACCCCTAACTGTACAGCAGAGCGAGGCCCATCCGGTTCTTTTTTTAACTTGAGGGGATGTGAGAGAAGGCTTTTTTAGGTTTAAAGAATTAAGAAACTCCTGTTAATAATGGACCACATCTTCTTAAACTTTGATTTTTGAATCTCCAGGAAGTTTACTTATAATTAGGTTGTTCATTTTGTCTAACTGTTTTTCGCCGCCAATTTTGTCCTTTTACACATCTATTGATAAACTTTATTTTCTATTCGAAGATATCAGGGTTAACTTTCAATATTAAATCCTCAATGCAAGTCACTCTTTCTCCTAAATTGCGATCAATTTCAATTTCATTTTCAAAATTAGGTACTTTCCCGTCTCCTATTAAAAGTAACTTTGAAGGAAAATTTGTACTACCTTTCCCCAAATGTGCTCTCATATTCGAGGATAATTTTAAGGTATGAACAAACTTCCATAATGAGAAATATTTAAGGCAAGACTTTACAATGTCTGCTCTAGTTCCCTTCACTATAACCATGGCTTCTCTCAAATTAATGAACTCTTCTGCTTTTAATTTTTTTTGATTTCTTTTGATGAAGTCAAGCCTCCCAGAAACTATTTTTGTAGCCAAATCAACACAATATTGGTTGAATAATCCTTTGAAATAATGTATGTAGTTTAAGTAATTTATTCTTACTATGAGTCTAAATTCATAAAAAAACGTACATGATATGGTTTTAGATCTAGCAGTAGTATTCTATTATATATTGTCGCGGATATTTTTTATAGATAATTTAAAGAGAAATAATTCTTTCATACAGTTTTTTTTTTGATAACTTGAACCGTTTACGTAGCGCACACAATATAAGCCTTCAAATAAGAATAATTTTCATTTTTTGCAACATTTTCACTGATGATTTACTCCTATTGGTGATGTTATGTAGCTCAAAACCATTCTTGAAAAATGTACTATCTAAATCAAAAATAATTTTTCAATTCGAACAAGTAATTCTTGAGATTAGCGTGTTCGAACAAATTTTTTAGCTTTTAGTATTAATATAGATTAAAAGGAATATAATTAAAATATTTTATTTTATTTTCGTTGAAATATGAAATATATATTTCACATTCAGCACATTTGTAAAATCGCTAAAAAAATATTCCAGTAAAAATCAGTGATATAAATCAATTTGTGTATCAACAGATAGTTAGTATTGACATTTAGTAATGTATTAAATATTAAATATAATAATAACATAAAAATGTATATAAAAACAAAAAAAATTTAACAAAATGGAAAAACATTGTTTCAAATTATGAGCGTAACTACTATGTCATATTGATTTTGCAATTTTGTGACTTTTTAGATTTGAAAATTATCAACAATTCAAAAATAAAATTATTTTTATTTCAAATTTTAATCCTGCAGATTATAACAAAATACATACTAAATACACATCTGTGTATTTATAGTAAAACGACAGAAACTCGATGGTAAATATACACGTACACACGTTCGTTTGCAATTAATATATAATATGTTATAACGTGTACTATTTTTGTTAAAAGACCAGCCATGTAAAATACAGATTCTGGAGTTACAACCACACATAATTTTACGTACCGCGTTGCCCAGCCTTTATTTTATTACCATGATTATTAGGTCTAGGTATCTGAATGAAAAATCTGTGCATGGTTATGAGATAAAAATCGTAAAAAAAAAAAAATTAAATTAAATTAGAACATTTTAACCTAAAATATTTACTTGACTCCCGAGTACTCATATTTTATTAATGATAGTGACTTTTTATTAAATTTCAAAAATATTTAATATATAATACCTGTATTCACAATGTAAATAACCTACGACAATGATCAAAAATGTCTCTGGTTAGGAAAGGTTCAGGTATGTACTGAGCAGGGGCGGATTTAACAATTTTCCGCCCCTATGCCAAATTAAATTTACCGCCCCTATCTAAAAAAAACTTACTACCTCTTTAATAAAATATCCTCAAATAAATAAATTTTTTCAATACCTACCTAATATGCAATTTTTGCTTATTATAGTATTACGAGACATTTCTTAAGCAATAAGATAAGCTATAATACAATACTATTGTCGTTGTCGTAGACGAGTTCCTGGGAAAATATAAATATTATTTTGCTAAAAATAAACAAATACCAAATCCATAATTTCAAGATTTTGAAGTGATAAATACAATTTTAAAAATGATGTACCTAATTTTACAAAATCAAAATAAATTTTCAACATAATTTTGCCACCCTATGCCGCCGCATAGTTCGCAGTGCCTTAAATCCGCCCCTGGTACTGAATTTAATATAACTTATATAATGGGTATGAAAAAAATTATATTTTTTTATGTTACTCGTGTTGAATATTATTTTTAGTTTAATTTTATAACAGCATTGGTTTTTGTTTAACAAAAAACAATAGTATACAGATATTCTATACCATTGTCAAAACTGATAGCACTTACATGTAAGTAGCTAATATATGTCACTGCAATCGTAAACGTGTATACAATTGTTGATAGTTTTCTATTGTTGACAATTTGTTTCTATCTAACTGATAGCATATGATCACAAAATATATGAAATCAGAATGGTAAATGAAAACAATATTTAGCTACCATATTTAGTATAGTAATTTCTTATAATTTTAAGAGTCATCACATTTACTCCGTGGTAATTGTACTGAAAATATTGAGCGTACTTAATTGTTTTGATGTAGTATGCATACATATTAAATGAAATATATGCACTAATAGGATACCGTAACAATGGTCAAATGATTTTTGAACTTTCCTATGTTACCTGTGTAAAATCTTATCTGTCACTATTCTCATTATATGATTTCTGTAATAAAATTATATTGATGCCTTATGACTGTATCCACGTGACCGCTACCAATTTTGATTGAAGAATTACCTCTATTTTATTCATGTAAATAAAAATGTTATCATTATAATATTTTAATAATCCAGAATCATAATAGCAAACCGAAATTGTTTCCATAAATTAATCAGCTTAAGATAGGCAAATATTACAAACGGACATCTGCGATGTAACAATATTGCATACCCAATACGCCGTTCGAAATGCTTTTTGATTTACGAAGTTTTCGCAAATTACAAACAAATAATAATACATAGTAGTATCAATATTTTCACATACGGAAACAATCAGTTGTAATCATCGTTTTAATATGACGTTAAATTATTTCAACTGTCGAAAAAATAAATATAATTATAATTTATTGCTATTACTAATAACAAATAAAAAATAAATAAATAAATACCTTTATTATAATAACAGGTGTATTGGAAATTTAATTATGTTTCTCGCTTAAGTTTTTATGGGAACTCATTTGTTAATAATTGAATTACATTATGTCATATACAAATTTTAAAGACTTGTAGAATAATTTTCTGAAACTATCAAAATTATTTAAGGATTTTAATTGAAAAAAATAAAAATAATAATAAAATAAAATACATGAAACAGTAATTTAATACAAAACTGTTCATAATAATATCATGAACATTCGTGTTGGAATTTTATTGAAAAATATCACAAGTGAAAAGTTTCTAAGTTCAGTATGTTTATTATCGACTTACCATCGCCTTTTAGAACAATCAAAATGCCACCCTTGTAGCCTATATTTAGCCATAATTAAATTAATATATCAAGGTATTCACTTGATGATCACGTTAATAACGTTTTAATTTAAGTAATTACTATAGTTAATATATATATATATATATATATATATATACATTTTAAGATATGCTTAGTTATTTAAATCTATAGAAATATTCGTACAGCAATTATGAAAACAAAGAATAGTTATGATAACGAAAATAAAATGCAATAAGCAATGCTCAGATAAATTTAATTTTTTTTCTATTTTGTTTAATTTTAATACGCATAGTCAGGAAAGTAGGTGAAGATATTTGAAAAGTCAAGACTTTGAATCGAATGGTCATTGATAAACATTGATCCTGTACTTATGAATATTTAAATCAATAAAAAGATAAATAACAAACATTTATCTATATATATATATATATATATATATATATATATATATATATATATATATATATATATATATATTCGTGTAGTATACTGCATCGATTTCTTGAACTATTATATCATATAAATATTTTAAAATTGTTAAACATATTTTACACTTTTAATAATCTAGAATTTCGTAAACTAAAAATGTACGTTAACTTGTGTTAAAAAAAAAAAAAAAAAAAACAATAAATACAAACTATATACATTATCTAAACGAATAAATTATCAAAATAAATAAAACAATAGGTATATCGTGTAAATGTTTCGAAAAAATTATCGAATAATTAAAAATTACTCATAAAACCGGTGAGCAATTTAAATATAATTTTACGACTTGTATTCAAAACGTGAATATTAAACGTTGTTGTTTTGAAAATTCAAATGCAGCGCAAATGAATAAAACCAAACGATATAAAAACCATCGTTGTGAATGACTTGATTTTTGTAATTTTAACGAAATACGAGTATAAATGACGTGAACCACACCGAATATCATTATAATACTGATAAAGTGTGTATCGTTTAAACGGAACATTATGAATGTATATTAATTTTTTTGCCCCGAAGAGTTCTTAAACGCGGGACTACGCAACAGAACAACATCGTTGGACGTACAACGATTGAAACAATATTCTATTCAGATCTAAACGTGTAACGAATTCGACATTTCCGGGGTGCGGCCGTATCCGGGACGGTCGGTAAACGAGACAAGCTTTTCGGGTTGTATTATCCAGGCGGTGACGGTAATGCATTTTTAAACAAACAATGTTTGTCACGTAAACGGACGACGATGATTATGGCACATGCAACGCACACACTCGCGTCGTCCTACACTTCGAACGGCGGTGGACGAGTCTTGGATCATTTCGGTGCAAACGTATAATCCAACTTGACGACGAACGCGAACGATAATTATTGTTCGCACACGTAATTACACAGGTGAAATATGATTTATACGTACAATACAACGTCTAAACACTGTACGGGCTGCGTAGCCACACGTTTATGCGCGACATTTGACGTGTTACCGATGATCCGTGTTCAACAAGATGTTTTGCGCGCATGTAACCTGAAAACGATCGTACAACGGATCAACAGTTGATTCGATAAGATCAACTTTTTACCGACCCTTCTTTCGTTCAAGTATTCGTTAACAGAGAAATTTGCGTGCTCACTTAATGATCCGATAACCTATCCCCTCCACCGCTTGCCATCATAACGATTATCGTGTAATACTATTATTGTTATACCTGTACTGTAGTTGAGTAAAAGTATTAAAAAAAAAAAATTAAAAAAATACGGTGTAATTTGTGACAAATTTAATAACGATTATTGCGGGTTAACGTTATGCATATTTCGATAGTGTAACTTTTGTGATCGTCTAGCGTACTCCAAAAAAAGGTAAGTGCACCGCAGATTGAGAAACAATGATCTGGATCACGTTTTGGATTTTTGCTGATCCCGACAAAAAAATAACGACTCGCCTGCCACCGTTTAGAGCCGTTTTCTGGTGATCGAAAATCGAATTGGAAATTGGAAAAATTTAATACATCTCATTTACGCCGCGATTTGTAAAGGAACGGTGTGCACTTGTATTTTTGTATACTACGGTACACGATTGAAATTGCAAGTAGTCACGGAACTAAAATCTAATAATTTTTAAATAAATGTGTGTTTATTGTAAATATAACTAAAACACAGCGTTACGGCCGTATCAGTTAAATAGTTTATTTCTAATATTAAAGTTATAGTATTTTTTTAATACAAATTGTAACCATCTTCTATAATGCATATCGAATAGGTACTTATCTATATTTATTGGTATTGTAGAAAAAAATATATTGATCTTTTAAGAAAACCTTTAGTAGTTATTTTATCATTTTTTTATCATTACGGTGCCGTAAAAAAATTAATAGATTGATCAATATAAGTTATATTATTAATGAACCCAAACGAAATAGGAATATGTTTTATTGTGTGAACACTGAAATCCCATCACTTTTAAACATGATAAATACTTTTCTCGCAGTATTTTTTGTGATCACTAAGCGTATGACGTATACAACTAGGTTATTATTATAATTATTATTATTATTATCAGGGCCGGATCTTAACTTTTTGACACCTGGGGAAAATTAAAATATACGCCCTTTTCAAGAAATTTCAGAAAAATTACCAGAATCATTATTATTTTTTTTATGAAAAATCAAGCATACTCATATAGTAGTGTGAGCACCAACCATTTATAAAGCCGTTTGTAATTCACTGGACCAATAAATTATTTATCAAAAATTATTTTTTCTCTGACCTTTTTAGATAATAAAGGAATAAATTCATCTTGAATGTGATGAGAAAAATAAGATACAGAGCTTTTCCTATAGGATTCAATATGTTGCCTTAATACTCCATCAGATTTACTTATTAAGCTAATGAGATTTAAAAAATGCCCCACTGCTGGATTACCTATTTCTTCAGAATTTCCTCTTAAGGCTAGATTATTATTTGCACAATAAAGTAACACATCTAATATTATTTTTAAAACATGTCGCCACTTTTCTTGTTCTGATTTTATTTCTTTCTGTAAGGAGTCATCAATATCCCCTCCTTTCATTACTTTATTTTCAAGCATTTTCCATTTTGAAAAATGTATTATGTGGTCTTGAGAATCTTCATGTTCTTTTAAGCGCTCAATTTTTTTCCAAGACGAAAAACCTCTTTTGGGATCACTTAAAGCAGTAAATTGTTTACCAAATAATAGACAACAAAAGCAAAAAATTACGTCATTTGGTTGAGAATACATCATCCATGATCTTTCAACACTTTCTCCATTACGTAATTTTTTGTAAAACCAATGGTTTTTAAAAGGCTTATGTTCCATTTTTCCACGATCTGGGCCATGTTGAACAAGTATGCATCTTAACTTGTCATTTATAGTTGGCCACGATTGAGGATTATTAAATATTATTTCAGGAGGTTTTAACACATTTATTTCTTCATCAACAAGTGATTGTTTCTCAACTATACCATGTGATAAATCGTGATCAACTAAAATATTTTCTTCCAACTATACAGGTATTCCTTGAAAACTTAATTCATTGGTATTCGATGTTCGTTCAACTTGACTACAACCACTATCAATTTCAATTTGAATACTTTCATTTATTTTTTGAATTTCAGAAGCCCCATCTTCTAATGAATTGAATTTGTTTTTAACGTTGAACCATTTACTTTTAGATTTCTCCCATTGTGCTGCTAGTTCTTGAGCTTCTGCTTCTTTTTATTTCGGAAATAGGAACCTGGTGGTCTTTTTGACATTTTGAGCTTTAAAAATAAATAAGATGAAGAAAGAAGTTTAATAAAAAAAACCTATCCAAATCAAATATATGAAACTAAACAAAAAAGCTCAAACAAAACAGAGGAGAAAGTACACCTATCAAAAATATCTCTATGAAGCTTAGAATTTAAGAAACAAAATAAACAAACATGTTCTATGGGATCCATTATCTTCTTAAAGAATAAATAAAAATAAAAAATAAAATAAATTAAACCTTAAATGTATATAGTTGCATTTATGCAATGTTTTAAATTTTTATGACTACTGATACGTTGTTTAAGGTTATACTATTGTATTCTTTAAGTAATTATGATTCTGATGTCTATTGAACATATGTTATATGAAGAGTTGGCTGTTTCTCTTTGTCAAATGGGAGAATCAGTGCTCCCTAAAAGAGGCAGACCACTCAGAGAAGAAAATTTAGGTAATATAACAGATAGAAAAAGACAACGCAACATTAACACTACACCTTTAAATATAAGATATGATGGTGTTCAGCATTTACCTGAGTGATCTCAAAGTAGGCAAAAATGTAAATACCAAGATTGTAAAGGCATAACATACATCAGCTGTTTTAAATGTAATAAGGCTTTATGTTTCACTAGAAATAGTAACTGTTTCAAAATAAAATTTCACATGAAATAGACTGATTTCAGGAGTTTGGACATTTTTGTTATTATTATACCAAAGATTGGTTTTTATATTGATTTATATTGTTTATGCAGTGGTTATTTACCAAATTATTAAATTTTAAAACCAAAGACTGGTACTTTTGATTTTGAATTGTTATACATACCTACTGTGATATAGTTTGATGTTTTTGTTTTAAGTTTTTATATATAAAATGTTTTAAAGTTTAAAAAAAATGAAATTTGGACTATTTATTTGTAGTTAGAGAAACAAAAACAGTAAAAGTGGTTATGAAAATTAGTGGTATAGGTTAAAGAGGAAAAGGAATAATAAAACAGGGATGGTTTTATATGGCTAAGAATGATATAAGGACTGTTGGTGTGTGCATAGAGGATGTAGAAAATCAAAACTAGTGGGGGTTTTTGGCAATGGTAGCCGACCTCAAATAGTTGGAAGAAAGGCAAAGGAGAAGAAGAAGAATATTATTAATAATATTGATTTTTTAGATTGAAATTACAATTCATTGAAATAACTACAAAAAATTAATCATTTAAATAAAATATAGTTTTATGTAAAAATATAAAAAAAAAAATAAAATGAAAATAAAAGACATTTAAATCAATTTTTTTTTGTATATTTTTTTATATTATAGGTTATATTCCAACAAAATAAGAACATAATAGCATATTTTATAGTCCATATATCTAAGGTTTTTAGAGCATATAAATTTGAGTTCTAGTTATTATTATCTATTATTATCTAAAATAACTCATTTATATCATATCTTAATAGAAAAACACAAGAAAAAATTTACAAGCTTATAAAAATTATTTTCATTATGTTTGAAGATTTTTCGGTCTTTTAGAAGCATAGGGAACAAAAAAATCTTGTTAGACAACTTGTAAAAATATATTAAAAGTTTCATGCTACAACAATTGAAATCGGAAATCGACACAAAAGGTATTTTTTAAATATCATTTTTCGATATTTTTATTTATTCTCCAAACCCCATAACAAAAAAGAAAAAACTTACGAAAACATTTGACTTTATCAATAGTTAGTATTTTTTTATTATAAAAACTTGATTTACTCTACATCAATACTTGAAATTATTGTATAAGATTATTTCTGAAACGTTTTAATATATTCTATAACATTTATGTATAAAACTGTGCACTAATACCTACACGTCATAGTAAAATCAGTCTTTTATAACAATATACCATTGATGTTATTGCAGCAGTAGAATATTGTATACGGACTGAAAATTTTTATTTTTCTATTTAAATAATAAATTGAAAACAAATAAAAATTATTATGTGAGAGTAAATATAATCTATTCAAGTGAATAATGAATACTTAAATAATCTACAAACTAATATATAATACTACAGTTTGGATGATTTATGTTTAATTGTTAGTATTATCAATTATAATATAATATGTTTTAATAAAGGAAATTTTCTAACGCAAAATGTATGTTTTTCGATGAACAATATTAACTTTTATTATAAACCAATATTCCATACTTAAATTATATCTCAGATAATATTTTATTTCGAATAATTGAAAATAACGGATATATTTGATGATATAATTGATAAATTTAAAGTTACTTCCATCAAATGAAGTTCTTGTGTAGCAAAGTAATATTTATATAATTGTTTATTTTTATTCCTGAGAAAAAAAAAATGCTTGAATGTAAACAATTGATTGAAAATAAACATAAGAAAATTATATCTACTGTCAAATGAGTTATCATTAAATAACATTTTAAAATATTAAAACTGTATTTTTATAACAATGGGTTGCAGTGTTTCATTTAATTCTTTCAATGCAAAACTATATACACTTATATAAATATGTTAATGAATGACGACTAATCAGTCAAACTGTGGACTGGATTAACTGTAATGGTAAAATATATTATAATTTCGGCTTGGATCTTTCAAGTAAATACAATGAGCGTCAAGGGAGCTTTTCTTATTATCTAAAACTTGCTGTGAGCCAACCATCCGATTCATTCACTTTATATGTTGTAGACTTATAAGCTGCAAAACATACTTTTGAACGTAATTTACTGAGTTTTAAAATAATATTATCCCTTTGAGAATACATAACTTTACCTTTGTATGGATTATTAAGTTAACCGCAGTCCTTTTTTTCCGTGTGAACCTCATAATTAGTTATACGTGTCTACCGTAGCAGAGTACTGTTCGGTTTATTGTTGATACCTTTCATATATCATGTTAACAACTGAATTACATAGATTGTCAATAATTACTATTGAAAACACTTTTTTGTTTATATCAGTAATCGAGAACAGAGCAAAACAAATGGATGAAACATATTACTGTACATATATTATAAATATATATTATTATAAAATTATAGGGTAAAAGTTATATTTTCTGATTAGAAAATAAAGCGCATTAATATGATTATTTTAATAACCTTTTGATGTAGATCAATGCATATTTCCGTTGGCCTTAATAAATAACTTTTTACTTACTTAGAGAATTTAGTGGATTTCATTATGTACAATAAATTTAAATATCCTTTGAAACGATATTCCACTTATTCCGCTTTTCTATATGTGAACATTTTATTTTACAAGTGTGCATATTTGTATATATGTGTATAAATAGTTAATATTTTATTCTGTGCCGATAATATTTCTTGTCTGTAATACAGTAAATGTCGTATAATGTAAACACGTTGGTGCCAATCCATTCTCCTAAATTAAGCAATTGGCCGTATAAACCGAACTTAGGTCAAAACAGTAACATTTTTAGAAATGAAAACTTTTTATTTTGTACATGTGAGCCATAAAGTTGAATAAAATAACGTTAAATTAACAGTCAAATAAATATAGAAAATAATAATGAATGTTTAATCTCAAGTTTCATTACTTTTTAGAGATTCCATGTTGTATAAGTGTCTTGAGGAAAAAACTTAATTTTGTCCAAATTCGTGATTTTTTTGAGACATAGTCGAAAACATTGAAGATAGCGTTGAAATTTACGGTAAAACTGAAATTATTGGTGTCTTGTGAGGAAAATCAGCCAAGTGTAAAGTTTTATTATTATATATTTTTTATTATTGTTTTTGATAGATGCAATTCGATAAATCATTACTTCAGTCCTCTTGTATATTACTAGAGTACGGATTTTAAAGCAATAAAAAATTAAAAAAAAAGCACTTAAAAAAAAGCAATAAAGCTGTCTAAATCCTCCAAAAAAGCTTTAAAAAAAGCATTAAATATAGGTTTTTTAAAAAAAATGTATCACAAAAAAAGTATTGAAATTATTAGTTCATAAAAATTATTATTTAAAAAAAAAGTATCATAATAAACTTATTAACAAGCCTGCTTCTCCGAGTTTTTCTTTTTTCACAATTATTGATCTATAAATTAAATTTATTAAATTTAAGATAATTTATAAAAAATAAATTAAATAATAGTTTTAAAATGATTTTTTTTACCTATATCATCGGTTTCAAGATAAAATAATCTACTATGTACAATATACTATATACGTATCTAAATTACATCGATAAACGTATCAAACATAACGAGATAAAATCGGTTGAGCCAGCTATATACAATATACGATATTAGAAAACACATTATTTAATATAAAAATTAACATTTTAATACGTTTATTAAGAACACATTTTGAAAAATGTACCGAAAATGCCGAAAATGCCCATAAAAGCATAAATATACAAAAAAACGCAAAAATGCAAAAAAAAACAAAATAAAATCTCGTGCATAGTAGTATAGTAGTATAAATCGAATTTGTTGTTGATATAGCTTCGTTTAAGAGCAATAGAAAAAAAAAGGCAAATGCCTTCAAAGTCCGTACTCTATACATTACTAATAATAATTAACAAAAAAACATAAAAATCAACATGATCAATTTATTAGCAAAATCTCACAATTCGAATTTCCAGTTTTGCCAAAAATCATATCCTCGTCGTCTAATAAGACCACTTTCTTCAACGTTACTCTCTTAAAATGTGCTAATAAAACTCAAAAGAAATCGGAATAGAGACCTATTGCATTAACTCTACTCCAATAACTACATAGAAGCATGGGCTTACTGAATGTCTTCCCATTAAAGCTACTAATTTCCCAAATTGAATTAATCTAATTTACTATTTACTAAATGTCCAAGCTTCTGTATAGATTTTAAATAAAACATTTAAAAACAAAAACTTTTGTTGATGTTAAGAAACATATTTTCATCTACAGGTATAGAATAATAATTATAGATCAACAATTATGGTTTTTTTAAAAACTGGTTACGAAAATAAAGTGAAAGATCTTTTATAGCAACTAATAACGTATGAATGTGTAATATTTTTAGATACTTTCAGAACATAGAATATAATAATGATTATAATAATAATAATCAGGGCCGGATTTAGGGGGGGAAGTCGGGGATTTATCCCAGGGCGCATAATTTTCGTTGGCGTATTTTAAAGGTTTTAAATTTAAAATGGACTTTGAAACAAAAGTCATAACTACAAAATAATATTTTAATAGAAATTTGTAATAATAGTTATGCGAATAAAATAGTATTATTTTTATTTTTAATTTTAACAAGTAATAACAATATTATTTTAAAATTGACTAATAGGTACGTATTGCAGTGGAAATACCCGTCTACGACTGTCAGCGGGATTGACTGTCGCTGCAGATCTAAAATTAAATATTTTTCAAATAAGTGGGAAATTAAGATATTGTTGAATTTGATGTTATTATCATTGTATTGTGATTCATCGATTCGTGTGTCCGTGTTAATGTGTTATACTAATAATATAGCCTGTATTAGTTTATATAATCAGTTAATTTTATACATTTATGCTGGATTCCATTTTAATTTTGACACCGCTACAGTTAAAAGACGTCAGTGCTCAGTCATTAGTACCTACTCAGATTAGTACAGTCAAAATTAACAATATTACTAGTTTTAGTAATCTGTATGTAGACATGTAGTCAATAGTTTTTTTTGTTAAGAACATATTTTGTGAATATCTAGTAGTATTTGTTATGGAATTTTATAAAGTCGCAGACCGCAGGGCAAACTTTTTTTGTAATTTTTATTTTATTTTTCGATGTGTAGATTTACTCTCCAATAAGTGATATAATAATGTATGGTAAATTACATTGTTTTTCTTGAATATAAATATATAATATAAATACATACTAATAAATTATATAGGTATATCTTTTTTATGAATTATGTTAATAGTTATTTAAAATTTAATCTTAAAAATGGCTTCATTAATTCATTAATTGTAATTCATTGTTATGTAATTTTTAATCAACAGCTATATACTTTTTTAAATAGAACATAAAATGTTACTTACTACTGATTAGTTGTTTTAGATTATTTATTAAATTAAATATTTGTAGGTTTATAAAAGTCTTAATATTTAACAATGCCTTTTTACAAACTGAACATTTTTATAAATATTGCTATAGCCACTAGTTAAATGAAAAAAAACAAAATTAAGCATTGTTACAGATTACACCAAATACATTGTTATTTGTATTTACTACCTATTTAAATACTATTTATTTTCTTAATAAACTTTATAGTACAAAAGTACTACGTCATAATTAAAACAAAAATACTATCCTATTGATGTTTAGCTTAAGTCAGATAGGTTATTAATTATCATGTTTTACATATCAATCATATTATAATAAAATCAATTAAAAGGAAACAACCCATAATTGCATGTCTTTTTTTTCTATTGAAAAAAAGTTTTTAACTAATTTAAGTATGATGAGTTTGTAAAAATTGTTAAAAAATTCTAACTTGAAACACAACCTTGAAAAGTACAACTTTTAAGTCCGTTGCACAAATGCAACTATATGTGCACAGTGCACCAACTCGAACATTTATTTTGAATTACCTAAATAAATATGAAAATTAATTTTTAATATTTTTGCTAACTACAAATAAATAGTCCAAATTTCATTTTTTTTAAACTTTAAAACATTTTATATATAAAAACTTAAAACAAAAACATCAAACTATATCATAGTAGGTATGTATAACAATTCAAAATCAAAAGTACCAGTCTTTGGTTTTAAAATTTAATAATTTGGTAAATAACCACTGCATAAACAATGAATGTTAAAGAGAATAATATAATGACAACCACTCTTTTTAAATGTATATAATATTATAAGTAAAAAACAATTTTAAAACCAATCATTATGTATTCAAATAAAATAATAATATAAAAACCAATCTTTGGTATAATAATAACAAAAATGTCCAAACTCCTGAAATCAGTCTAGCTTTTTCACATTTTCAAACCTTCTCACTTAATTTTCTTTCATATTTTCCATTATTGATGCCACACCAATACTACTTCTCACATATTCGTTCCTTTTTTTTTTCATCGCCTTCGCCGCAACCTTCACTTCCTCCTCACTATCAAAACCAATATATTCTTATTTCATGAAATACTCCCAAAAGCTTCTTTTGGATACTTCTTGTTTAGCAAATTTCTAAAAAAAATGTTTTCATCCTTTTTTCATATTTTTATCATTTTTTAACAACCTCCTGTCTTCATTTTTATAGACCAAACATTTTGGAATTCCCCGGATGGCTTTTCTTTGTACATAGCCAATTTATAAATTTATTTTTTCCTTTCTGTATTCCTATACTCTAATGTAATTTGTCACGGTTAACGTAAGAGTAGAATTTTGTTTACAATTCTATGTTATCAATTGTTGGTTCAAATACACTATTCAATGCTGTAAGCTGTATAAGTTGAAAAGTCGTTCGATCACTATTAGGTTTGCGAATTATTTATTTATGGAACACAAATATTTCAAAAAATATTAATTCACAATTGTTCACGAGACACATAGACACACTTTCAATAAAATACGACGGCGTTTCAGAACGAACCAAAAAAAAACGACTTATTGCCGGCGACCGGTGCTCGTACCGGGCGACTCATCTTCCCGTCTCGCCATTATCGCGTGGTGGGGTAGTCGACAGTCGTCGTTGTTCGTGGTGGTGGTTAATAAGGTGCTGACCGGTCGTTGCGGTTCCTGTACCTAGTACTTGCGACCACTACGTACCGTGCCAAACTCATCATGCCTATCAAGCTTCATTTTGCTTATCGCACTATTTTTGTACATTATCCAACCTTCATTCATCTTAATTTATAGCAAACTATTTTTGGTTTCACCAACAATCTATTTTTCTATGTTCTTAACACAAGTTGTTATTCCTCTTCCAATTATCATTTGTATTTCCCCCGATATTCCACAAAGATTTTTTCTTTTAATTTTTTGTAATAATATTATAATGTAACTGGATTTTTATCGTCCTTCAAAAAAATTTTAATTAATTTTAAATTTTTTAATAATATATTACATGAACTTAGTCATTTTAGCCGTTTTGCGGTTTAAAAAACGAAAAAAATGATATAAATCAAATTCTCTATTCCATATTTACAGTGAAAATATTAAATTTTTCAATGAAACGATGTTGAATCGAGTTCACCAATGAAGTACAATTATGATGGTTTGAAATGAACAATGACCCAATTAACGAGTTGATATAATGTAATGATTTATGATTTAATGTAAGCACGTACTATAGTTACCTATTGTCATTATTGGCCTTGGTTATGGGACGTATAACCAAAGTTGACAATAGATTGTTTCATTGTTGAAATCGAACGTCGTGAACATAATATGTATATGAAAGGAGAAAAACGAACATTTTATCATTTCAACCGCTGTGCGATTAAACTACAGATGCTATTTCGTAACCAACAACGCGTTGCAACGATGTGGTCACGAAAGTTTTAATGGTTTTTTATAATTTAAAAGATATACGTTTATAACGTTATACGAAGCACGACGGATCGCGAGTTTGTCATTGAAATTTTATCAGTGTCCCGTCAGTGTTGGAACGGTTTGTTTTCGTACCCGCTGATTTATCACACTAAAACGTATGTAATATACTGCAAAACATTTGTGGTCCGGCCACGAGTTTTTGGTCAGTTGAATGATGATGATACTTGATCGAATGATAGCTGATACTGATATACTTTAGACCAGAGAGTATCGATTTTCGAGTCATTAATGTAATTTCGGGACTTCCTAGAGTACTCCCAGAAGAACGGCCGGAAACATTTTTCGACTCATTTTATCTCTCTCTCTCTCTCTATCTCTTTCTATCTTTCTCCTTCTCTCTCCCCAACCTACATCGTACATCAATTTTTGTTTTTATTTTCATGATACATAGTTTTATCATACGCCAGTTATTTAAGCAAGTCAAATTCGTGTTTAAAGACGTACGCTATTCTAACCACTTAGAAAAGGGAAAGTATTTCATAATAATATCTTAACAAGACATCAACTGTTGTTAAAATTTATTTGTTCAAATAGCTAATTGAGCTATGTAAAATTAAGTGCAACACTACATAAAAAGTAGTATAAACTACTGTAATCAATAAATAGTATTTATTCTATATGTACTAATATTATATAGAAGTAGAGTTTGGGAGTTTGTGAGTTTTTATTGCAAGAAGTTATCTCTTTAAATATTGAATCGATTATGAAAATTCTTTCACCAGCAGTGAGCTACAATATTCTTGATTGACATAAGCTAAACTTAATGTCAATTTACAATATTTTTCAATATAAAATAACAATATTTATCGATTTCTTGAAAAAAAGCATGGTGCATTTGATGTATAGGTGTGTACTGAGTCAGTTACTCCTGACTACAGGTGAATAAATATAATCATTCATCATGCTTAAAATCATCTCCTATATAGAGTTCCTTAAAATTTTAAATTTATACACAAATATGATAGCTCAATTCCAATAAAAACTGCGTCAATAAATTTACACGACTATTTACTTGTAACGAAGGAAAAAAATTACATTTCCTAGTACTAATAATAATAGCCCTGTAATTGAACTTTATTGGTGTAGTTACAAATGAATGGGGATTATCATTTTTAATAGCAATCACTCATAACTATAATTAGTAAAAGGAATAATTTATGCATTGTTTTTTCTTTTTCATTATACTAACTTTTGATATAAATGTATTCATCATAAGAGTTAATAATTTTTGATACAGATATATTAATAACTCGTGATATAAATGTAATGTTGAGAAATTTAATTTCGGAAATGTAAACTGATTTGAATTCTGGTAAAAAATTTTAAAATTATAACTATCATTATTAAAGTTGCCAATTATATCAAATATTACACATTAGTTATCGTAATGATGAAATTATTTTACGAAAACCGTATACGATGTATATATTTTGAAAATATTTCGTAGCATTAATAATAAAACCTAATGTAGATCATACACTATATGATCTTGTGCATATATATTGTTGTTGAACTTTTTAACCATATGCCAAGTAAATTTACTACAGGTCTATTAATTTGTTCCAAGATTTTGACTGTATGATTATCATTATTATAACAATAGGGAAAAATAAAAATACGCCGCACGTAGACTTCAAACTTCTAATAATCCATTATAAATCTAGATATAACATTAAATAATATTCCATGCGTTAAATTTCAACAAAAGGTGGTTTACTGAGAAGGGACTATCATTGATATAATATACATCAAAGTCAATACAATATCTGTTTTCTGTTTATGTTCTATGAACTACCTAAAAATGACGAATTTAGTATCCTGAAAATATTAATCGTACAGGATAATACCTTGGTGTACCATCAATAGCCAGTTAATAAATGGTTTCTCTAAAGTATCCTCTACATATATATATATATATAAATTATAAGTTTTTTGATAAGCGTTTACATCAAACCCCGTAAACAATTATAAATAGTACATTTTTCATATTAAAAAATCACTCTCTATCTATATCAACTTTTTACTGTTTATTAAAACTGAATTATAAAACTTCGTAAAATTTTTAACAAAGCGAAGAATTTATTTTATTGGAAAGTTTAGTAAAGAAAAGTATTTATTTGTAAGTATTTGATTTATAAATAACGATTCTTCAGACTTATTTTGAATTGTGTATTACAAATTAATGAAAGAATAACATAAATTGAATGACAGAAAAAACACTATTGGATTGTTTCTTAAACTCTATTCCTTAAAGTTTAAATAACTAGATTCAGTTTGTATAAATATTTGATTTGTGTTGGCATGAAAGCTGTCTAGCTTATTTTTCACTTGAATCATTATGATATTAATTAATAGAAATAATTTGGATAAAACAATTTTAAATGAATAGGTTTTTTTCATTTGTATAATTTAAAATTTACAATTTACACTTAATTCAGCTGGTAAATAATTTTCAATTCATTAATTAATTTATGTTGTTAGAATATATGATAAGATTTCAAATCAATCATAAGTATTATGATTATATAAGATTATATAGATATTTTGAATACAACAAAATGTCTTACAAAAGATCGAAGAAAACAATCCTTTTATAAGTATGCGATTTCATCGATTTCATTACATTAAAATGTTGGTTGAGCTGGGTTGTAAAGAACTCAATCTGCTCAATATATAGAAAGTCATAGTTTTCAACGTCATACAAACCAAGAGACAAACGTACTAGTTATTCTCTTTTTACAATCTTTGTTTTTATAGGCTATTCAATGACTGGCGTGGTTGGAAAAGTGTTACTTTAATAAGGAAAGTTTTCGTCCCCTTTCTAACGTTCCTAAAAAACATCAAAAGTCAACAGTTAACGCATTTTAAATGGCAGTGAAAACTTTTTTTGAGATTAAATGGTTGGTTGAAAGTTCTGAACAAAAAGAAACGTGTTTGTATTAAATGAAATAACATGTATTAATCATTTTAACGATATTATTTATTATTTTAAACATAATTAAATAGCAGTGACTTTAAATTTACGTATTTTTGCCATCTGCTATTTGAAATTAAACTCAATGCACTTATTTCCCCAGAAGAATAATGTAGTTAATATGTCGAGTTGTGCATCTTAGACACTGACATATTTCGAAATAATAATAAATATATAACGGTTATAACTTAATCATTAATTATACCGGAAAACGGCGCTAAATGTACGCAATTTAACTACATACACGCCAATCGTCATTCAAATTGCCTATAGTCGACTTTATAATATTATTACTTTTCTTGCGCTTTACGTATGTTGTAAATTATTCAAAATACTCAAAATCTATATAATTTTTTTAACATATTTTCATTGTTAGAGTCATAATAACTCAATGAACTTAGCTTTTTTCGTTAACTATTGACGTCGATGCAGCAATATATCCGTGTTTTGGAATTCAAAATATCTATCGAATATGTTTACCATACAATGGAGTACAATTAATCACTAATTTTTGTAATTATGTTTTATTTTTTATTTTTTACAATAACCATAAAAAACCATTCAATTCACATGGACATAAGATACAATTTCAGAAAATTTTTATTGTATTATGCTAGTACGACTTACTTTCATTTGACTTTTCGTAGAAACTAAGCACTATTTATTTTTTTTTTTAACTTTTATTTAAACGCGTATAATCTGTAAGTTAATTATTACAATATGTATGCATGCAGAAATATATAATATAGTGTGACATAGATACGTGATAAAATCAACCACCCAACGGTGACACTTTATAACATGATTAGGTTAAATTAAAATTTACCTTTTTATATATTTTTTTAATTGATATTTGGGTCTCCAAACCACTTATTCTTCAATCGAAGAGGAGGATTACCAGGAATGGTATCAGACCCTCGAACAGAAAAGAGTAGATTAAAGTGGTATGTCAGGCGGGAATGGAAATGTATATAAAAAATTTTGGCAGTTTTATCTATTGTATTAATATTTTATTCTGTATGAAGGAAAACATGATGTAAAAACATAATAAGGGGCATTTGTGATTATACGGGGGGTTGTAGATTGGAAAGTTTGTATTTTATTTGTGTTAGATTTTTTTGTCTCTTGTACGAATTAAAAAAAAAATTTATTCTACTCTACTACCTATTTTACAAATCTTACCTTGAAGTCCTGTAATTTTTTAGCAACATTTTTATCAAAAATGTCGTCCTTGGTCCGAAAATCTGATATAGTCCCCCAAGGAGCCGTTTTATCTTCCACTCTATACAACCTATATTCAGCTTATCAACAGGCAACTACTTACACCTCAGTTGCAGATTTTTACCGACAGAAAAATTATCTACTGCTCACACACAGACCTAAAAATCGCTAGCATGAATCTTCAAAATCACCTAGACCATATGTTTTCTTAATATGACAAGTGAAAAAGTCATCCCATTTTATTTTTATATTAAATCATGGAAGCATACCACCTATTAACTTAAATACCTAAATTATTTTAAAATCTTTTAGCTTCCGTTATTTGGCCTTGTTTCTAGTTCAACGATTAATCAGGGCAGACAAAATAAAAAAATAAAAAAATCCTCCTAAATTCTAGACGAAAATCACTACAGTGCTTACGTGGTAAATACTTTAAACTAAATACAAAAACAAAATTACTTCTATACAAAACTCTATTAATGCCCATATGAACGTTCGAGATTCAGCTATGGGGCACAGCCAAAAACACACTATTTAATAATAAATTATTTTATTTTATACGTATAATTCATAGTCGTATAGTGGTTCGGAAAACATGATATTACGCTTGTAATATCTGAGAACGTATAAATGTAACAGCTGATATTTTTCTTTTGAAATCCGGGGCAAAAAAAAGTAGAAATATCATACCTATACTTACAATGGTTAAAACCTCTTTACTTTTAGCATCATATCGAAAATACGATGAGTGTAATCCTCACTAACAAAGTTCGTACATTATTTGATAGAAAATCCTGTTTTCTATCTCCAAACTAATGCAGCTGGCTTCCAAACATACCATTTATTTTTATCGTAATATTGGACGAATAGTCTACGATTTTCGTTCGTCACTTACCAATAACAGATAAAAACATTAACTTATTTTGATTTAATTAAAAAAGTATATAAAAATTAAACAAAGCACATGTGTGGTAGACAATTTGAGTTTGAGTGAATGTAAGTAATATATCACTATATTTGTTTATCGATGTACGTAAAGAACATTGTGTTTATGATGAAACGAGGCCTTTTTTTAAATTAAACAATATTTTTTCGTCGTTAATATTGTAATTCATTATATATGTGTAAATGTTTACTTTTGGTGATTTTTTTAATCGAAACCTGATTAAAAAAATGAAGTCAATATTTGTAAATATCGGTGCATATTAAACAGTAATAGTCAAGACTAAAACTATTCTTCCTAGATACTATACTTCATTTTTACAATTATATATATATAGGTATAGTTTCTTGTTATTTTGAGGGATAAACACAAAATAATTTCATATTTTTTTTTTTATTAATAATTTAAATTGCAAGTGTTTGTTATGAGTTTTACTGAATATCGGAGGTGGAAAACCTATAGCACGTGTGTTAAAGGTTGCATATTGACCGAATTTTTATAGTTCGCTAAAAAAAATTGATTTTATTAAAAATTATATACAAAAATTAATTGTGCTATTTATAAAATTTTAGTTTTAAGAAATTCAAAGAAAACAATAATAAACATTTTAAAAATTATAAAATTCCTTATACAATAAATATTTCGTCCACTTATGCTTGTGAAAGTTTATTTACCATAACAAATTTAATTAAATTGAAAGAAAGAAATGCATTGACTGACGAAACAATTACTACTTGTGTTTCACTAAAAAAATGACTAAGTACACTTTTGACATGGAAACTTTTTCCGCTAAAAAAAGAGCATAAAAGAATTAAATAAAATTTAAAAAATTTAAGGATATTTTATAACATAAAATATAAACATAATTTATAAAATAATAAAAATATATGTATCTTTTTAATAAAAATAATATTATAAATCTATAATTATATTTTTATTCATAGAAATTATAATGTCCTTTAGGCACGAGAACGATATCTAAAGGCTTGAATTAAAAAATTGGTTACTTGACCCAAAAATAATTTATTACCCCTGCTATGATAGTAAAATCATTATAATTATTGCCTTAACTAGAATATCAATATTTTACCATACTTGTATTAACTTTTTACAATTAGTGAGATTACTATAACATTATTATGAATATCTCTTTAGGTTCTGAATCTTAATAAAATGTAACCTTGAGTTTATTTATGTTACCTACAAATATTGAAGTTTATATGTAAGTAAATATAATAACCATAATCAACTTCAAATTTTAATTCTAAATATGATATCTTATTTTATTATGAGAAAAATAGTATAAGTACTGTTATTTATTTTACGGAAGAAGATAATTAAAAATTATTGTAAGTAATTTTATGTACCCATGATGTCGTCGATTCAAAAACGGAAAAATAAACTAATCCTAATTTATTTATTTAAGAACATTATCACACATACATTAAATAAATAGTTAATAAATTATATAAATAATAAGTTTATTATTAAAATATCAGTAATTCATTTGAGAGGATGTAAAAAAATATGTATTCTATATTCTTATCATACTAAATCATTTAAATAATGAATTTGGCGATGGAGATAATAATACTATATAAATATTATTTACAGAAATATTATAGATATATACTTAGAATGTTGGTATCTAAGCTTTGTTAAAATATAACATGACCTACTAAACATATTAAAACTCAGTTAAATAAAACAAAAATAAATAGTTAATTAGGCAAGGAATGTAAGTATTTTGACCGGTTTAAAAATTTTAAAATTCCCGACAAACCTTGGTAGATTTAACCATGGTGGTGGATAAGTTGAAAAAATAATCACATTTAATATATATATATAGTGATTAATACTACGTGAAATTTTGTATGCATATCGGAAGGTTTGAATTGTAGAAAGGACATCGAGTAGTACTATGAATTAGTTCTTTGATGGCCACCACTTGTAATATGGTTTGCAAATTGTCTCAAGTATAGTACGTGTCACTAGCTCTTAAATTCGTGTTGTGAATTAGAGATTTATCAGTGGTATGAAAGCGTTTAAAGACTTTGAAAGTATAATCGAACAAAATTGTCTCACATAGCTGCGAGACAATAAATAAGCAATAAGCTGCTAATTCAGAATCAACAAATGAGAAACCTCAGATTTCGATTATATGACAAAAAGCAACGCAAAGCATATGAATATTTTATTGTGTAATCTGAACAAGTTCTTTGATAATGCCTATTTATAGACACCAGAAAATAAAATTAATTTGAATGCTACATATAGCATGTCCTCCGCAATCATTATCTGAAATCCTTTTTAAGGAGTTGTAATACGGAAAAGAGTGAATGTCAAAGTAACTAGTTACAATCAGTTAAAAGTTAATCAAAAAACCTGTATGCACTGGAGATCATGACGTGAGAAATAAAATCATGCTCCATGATTAACGACTAACGTTTTATTGATATATTAAAATTCTAATATAGGATGGTTGAACCTTTTGTAAACGTCAAATTGATGTTCACAATTATAAAACGCTGGAGGCTAAGAAAAAAAAAATTATCCATTTCAATATTGGTTCATACAAACATAGTTTACTCGTATATTACACAATTCTAATAGTTCCAAACCGATAAATGATAAAATCTCTTGTAAATTTAATTGTTCAATGTTGTCTTCCATGCGTTAAACTCTCATGGCCTATCCAATATTTTATTATCTATGATTTCGATTCACTTCTACGTAGTTTATTATCTAAAGTACGAGTCATATATTTATATATCATTGTATTACTAGCGCTCAGTTACATTAAATACATAAAAAAATAAATACTATACTGGCATATGCATATAATCATAGTTCAGATAAATTCAACAGCGCACCTAATATATTTATATATAGTTTTATGAGCTGTGTTTACATGAGGCCCATTTTACTTACGATACTTTCGTCCGTACGATTTTTTTTTCTGGACAACGTTATTTTCACAAAGGACGGTTTTTTTTCCTTGAGCCGTTTACGTTTGGTTATATTTTACTTTTAAACTTTTAACTCAATTCGATTACAACATAAATCAAAATTGCACCATTGTCATGCGTGGCATTTGCATCGTTATTTTCTATTACGTAGAAAAAATCGTATATACTGATTACAACCAACTAATAAAATAATGAATTTACACTTCTTCAAAATTATTGTTGGTTTCGTTATAAGTTCGTATAGGTTCGCATCAGAAATTACAATTTCCATGTCAATATACAATTGTTTTTATTACGATGAGCGACAACGAGCGGCTTTGACAATGGACGGCAAACGAACAAAATTCGTCTTTCGCGAAAGCGTGCGTTAATTCACGTAGGTCACTACGACTGTAAGCCCGTTTACCATACAACAGTTCCGTCCGTTCGTATTTCAACTGACAATAAATACATGAATGTAAACGGGGCTTTCACGGGACGGTGGACAGATTTTTTCCACTCGGTCGCCGTGAAACAGCTGTGACGACTGAAATTACTGTACCATCGCAGTCTTAAGCGCGATTCACACTGTTATGAAACGGCTCGGACTGGACCGAAATTCATCAAAATTATCTTGCAGCTCCGGCTCGCGCCGGTCCGCGTATTGGTACGTTTAATATCGGTGCAGTGTGAGCAGCATACACTAGTGATAAAAATTAGCTCCTAGATGAAAAATTACCATGTCTAAGATACGATGACGCGGATGGAAAAATGTTATCACCTATACATTTAAAATATTTATATTGTAGTTTTCCATGTGTTAACGCATTTTTTTTTTTTCAAAAATACTTTTAAAACCTCTTCCTACATAGCTAAATTATCGATATTAAAAGATGTAATAGAACTTTTTGTTAAAATGCAACTATCTTCTTTTTTTCTCTTTTCATTTTCTCCAATGAAAATTATTGTAATATCTATAATTGTAATTATAGGTACTTATTTATTGCTGTACGAACGTATATTTTATAATTTTTTCTATGCACACTCCGATAAGTTGGTACCTACTCGTACGTAAAATATATCAAAATACTTGATAATACACGTATTTTTGTGTTAATATATAAATCTTATTACGTTACCACGTGGAAAATAAACTCAAGGGATGTAGAAAAGTTTTACCTATTAATTGACATTTTGTTGCATCAATCTTAAGCGATTTACACAACAGTTTCAAAATATTTAACATCGTTAAAGTAATATTTCATGCTCGGTTACCAAAATGTTTGTAATTCTTTAATTACCGAAAAACAAATTCCTAAACATTTGTAATAATTATATTCATTAATGCATAAATGTAGGTTTTAATAACATTCAAATCAATTGCTTATCCTGAAAAAAAATATTTCCTTACTAATTTCTATTAATATTTGATCTATACGCATACATCATATATTTATGCCGGTGTCGTAAGTCTGTTCGGAAAAAAAAAAACATCAATTTTAAAGTATTAAATTAATAGATTTTCTAGTATACATAATGAATGTTTTGAAATGTTGATGAAGCCTTGCAGTATATACACGAGATTCCGGTCTTTTATGCATTTATATAAAAGGATAAGAACAACGGAATATTCAAACAGAATATTAACGACCTGGCCACTATTATTATATTGTACCACGAACGGTATTGGAGGAACAAATAACATTGTAGTCGATCAAAACATGCGCACTGGGTCAAATAAGTTAGCGATGCGGAACTGTATCACAATTTTAAAGCAAAACAAATCCTTGAAACACTGCTGAAGGTTTTGGCAAACATGTTTATAGTTAAAATTCAAACACGCGCTTGAGTACATATAAATCCATATGGTTTTGATAAAATCGTAGCAGGTAATAATTTCGCAGTCAAGTCAAGTGTGTGCGTCGGCACAACAGCGTTGAACTATTTTACGCTGAATCGAAACTACCGAAAACTCGGCAATAATGATCTATATTATCGTAGCGATTATTGTTGAAACAACGTGCGAAGATGATTTAAACGCAGCGTTTATGCGAATTTGAAAACAAAATGATTAGTAGCGATTCGATTCTTCGTCCTCCTCAAAGCGTACCATGCACCAACAGTTGTAATGCGTTTTAACGAGTAGAGGATTACGGACGTGAAGGGAACGGAAAAACAATCCATACACTTTGTTTGCGAACCGCTACAACGACTGCAATAACCGTCAATAACCGTATTATAAATAATGTACCGTGTTCATATTCCCATTGCTACTTTGTGATTCGAACACCGAATGCGTTTTAAAACCGGACCATAATCCCTTTCACAACTCGGACCGGCCGCGGGTAGATTTATCTCTTTGCGTGTTCGCACGCCATATCGGAAAGTTTCGCGGCAAACAATGCGTTTCACACAGAACACAAACGGATGAACGTAGGTGGCTTGATGTATCGATACGGTTATGGTAACGGCGGCGAATATCATCAGCAATATTATCGTGCGGACACTTATGCTAATTCACTCCGTTCGAATAACGCGCGCGACCATCGGTGTTTGTGTGTGTGTGTGTGTGTGTGGATAAACGTACTTGTTATTATTTTTGATTTAATTTTATTTATTTATTTAATTTATTTTTTATTTCATTTTTTTCTATATTTCACGCAGACTTACGTTGTCGCGCTGGAAGCAACGATAACGCATGCAAGTCACCGTCGAATTCGGACGGAACGTATTACGTTACCGCGGACCGTGCAAATCGAATTAGAACGGGATAACCGATGAATAACCGTTATTACCTTTGATCCCTGTCGCGCCGTCGTTACGGAGTATCGCGGTATCGTCGACCACGGAACGGTAAGTTAACTGAAACGCGTTGTCAAATAAAGATTTGACATATTCCCGCAGCGCCGGGGGATTAATACTATTTGAATAATCGCGAGCAAAATACGCAAAATGAATATACATCGATACGTAAATATGTCACCGTGTGTTTAACACTGTGGCGGCTGTAATACTCGGATCGAATATACGCACACGGACGGGACTTTTAAACATAACCGTTGAATGTTAATTAGTCGCCGCATGAATAATAATTATTCAAATAAATTATTTATTGCAAAACTAAATCGAAATGATTTAGAATATTTAAAGCACTTTAAAACACACGCGTGCACACAAATTTCGTATTTATATAGTACGCAGTACATGTGTCGGATGTACATTTATGGTCGAAAAACTTTATGAATCCGAAGTTATATTGCAAACAGTGTAAATATATCGTTTTAACATGTTTTATGTTATCGGTTATAAATTATATTAAACTACTGAGTGCGTATTTGGTGACGTGTGTAGAGCTTAAGGTACGATTAAAATGAAGCAATAGTACACAGTGTTTAATAATAATATATATATATATATATATATATTATATATACCATTCATTTCAGTATCAAAACTTCGGTCAACGGTACCAAAGACTTAATCGTATGAACCGCGTGAACATCATAATTACCTAAGTGACTTGACGTAACTTACAGAATTGTTATACGCGTGCTTTCCAATGCTGCGTTCATTACGCGTATTTTCTAATAATATGCTGATTTACGTATGCATACGTGTTATAAGTATGCGGAGGGATTGAAGTGTCAATTTAATGCAAAAATTACTATTTAGATATATAAATATAATTCCTACACTGTTTGTAACAATGGTTCAAGTTAAAAAACAAAAATCAATACTTTTATACTTTACGACCATTTTCACGATGATTTTATTTCATTTATAGTTACTGATAATTTGAAAGTTATTAAATTTCTAAGTTTTTTTATTATTGGGTAGAAACTGAAATTTTATTAATTGTTTATAGTTTTTGATATTGAAAATCAAAAACTTTAAAATCATTAGAAATAACTTTTTAGTTTATACTTTACTAGTTATATATGATTCCATATGTCTGCGTATTTTATACCAATTCAGGTGTTCACTTTTTAAAACTATACTAATGAAGTCAAAAACTCTGAATGACTCAAAAATTTCTAATAACCCAACCAAATACAGTTTCTTTGTCATTTAATACTGTTTCATATTTGTTTTTAGAACTTAAATAAAAAATTATGAATTATAATATAAAATATTACATAAAAACAAATACAAATCACAATACAATTAAAAATGTAATAGTTACGACTAATAGGCGTTTGATTAAAACAAAAACACAGATAACAGATAAAAAGAAGTTACTCAATACAATTCCATAACATAAATTATGATAATAATAAAATTTTCATAATAACCGAAAAAAAAAATTATTATAATTTATGTTTTTTTCGCGTCAATTGACCTTGCGTCCAAATAGCTGCGTCCAAACGGTCGGTAAATTTGTCTCTGTTCGTAGAAATGTAATGCACATGTAGAATAACAATTCATAAAATGATGTAATTATAATCTTATGTGAAAAATATGAAAATTTTCAATAACATTTTATTATCACATTATTAACGATATTGATCGATTTATACATTTTAATTTTTTTTAATATTTTAATTTTACATTTTATCATAATATTCGTAATATTCATAATATTGTATTGTTTTGCTTAATTAAATTTTACAATTAGCGTTCACTGTTTTTCGTTGCGTTTTTTCTATCGATTTCAATCGTTTTTTGACATGCACTACGTTATAAAAACGTTTCTGTGCCCTGTTTTTAACCATTTTACAGTTTGTAACTAGTTATGCATACATGTTATTGAAAATTCATACATATTTTATAATGTTTAGTTATTATTTAATGAGTTAGTTATTGTTAGTAAAACGCTGATTCTCGGAACAATATCAAATACCGCCGACCTCTAACGAAACGATATAAAATAAGACCCTTAATATATAATAATTAATTAATAACTAATGAGTTATTTTTATTTCGAACGATTATTTTAATCGGAGAATAATTTAGCGTTATAGTGAAATTGATGAAGAACATTTAAATGTGATGTTTTTTTAATGGTCGTGGAAGGAAAAAGGACTTAGTTCTATTATGACTATCCTATTTTGTGACCTGTCTTATAATATGAGAATGAATATTTGAAACCGCACTTGTAATAACTTTTAAAGCCATAGCATTATCGTTACATGAATAACTATATATCTATTATAACAGATTCGATTAAAAGTCAGAATAATATAATATACTAAAACTCATATTAACTCGAGTTTAATACCGATCTTTAACGCTTATTTTCAACTCTAGTACCGTTCACACAATTGTATTTATTTGATTTTTCACAGCTCTCTGTCAACCTATGACTGTAGGCACACACTCGTTATTGAGAACACTTACATTTTTAAAATTTGATGCCATGTCATGGCTGAACTGTGTTAATGATTTTTAACGAGATGTTATGTCACCTAATACCCTTAGTCCAAAAAGGTAAACAAAAAAAAAAAATAAATAAAATAAAAAATAATATAGAAATTAAGTAGAAAGGATAACATGGTTTTTAATTTGACTAAAATGCATATATGGTGGTTAAAAATATTCGTGATCATACTGGCATACACACAGACATTTTATAAACATCTTAAACTTTTCACAACGTGAACGAAAAATAACAGTTACCACTTTAAGTGCAAATACAATTCTATTTCCCATTATTGTGATTCACAGGATCATTATACAGAAGGTCTTATGTACAATCTCATATACATATCTTTTTCTTTTTCTTTTGCGAGTCAATAAATAATAAATAATATTGATATTATTTAGCTATATTATACTTGGTACTATATTTATTCGATGAACGTTTAGTGTCTTATTCTACTGACCATCATCACTCGTTTTACATAATATTATATTTTCATGTAACGTTTTTATACCATTACATGAAACATCGGAGTATGTTTTTTATAAATTAGGTTGTGTTTCAATATTTTTCTACATCTTGTTTTAATACATTAAGTATTGTAGCTACTACATCCGTGAATGCAAAACAATATCGATTTACTTCTATATCATGCACTTGAATATATTATACATATATATTATAATAAACTATAATTTATATCGGTAATACGATAAATTAATTTTAATATAGCTATTATATAAGTTGTATATATACGCGTGTATATTTTTTTATAGACAATCGTCAAAAGTGGTTGTTTATTCGTTATACATACAAATACATTCATGTCATACTCATCACGATAAGTACTTGAAATGAATTGACATAGTTGGATAGAAAAAAATGCCTTTTTTATATTAAAAATATTTCAATCCACCCTTTCCAGTATTTTTTCTCGAATAATCGCCTGAAGTCATCGAGTTAGCAAAGGACTAACTTGAATTAATTTCATTTTTGCGTTACCTTTTACTCATTATTTTTTTCTATTCAAACGCTGAATAGTATTTAATATTTTCGAATACTGCTTCATAGTGCAAAATAAAATAGCAACACAACGTCATTAAACCTCAATGCACCAACGCAGAAGGTTTTGTCCGTTCAAATTCAGTACTATCGACGTCGATAAAAATGTTGACGGGTATTTTCTTCCTAGGTCAAGTAGAGTATAATATTATGTAAGGAATGAATAAAATTACGTGTTCTAGTATTACATGTATTAGCCGAAAAATGATGAAATTTTAATAATAATAGAATGTTTTATATTATATTATTTGAAGATACGCTATACTAGGTAGTGTGGTCGTGGTATATTCAAATTGATCGTAGAATAATTTATTACATTTATTTTTGTTTAAATAGGCCAACATTAGTGTTGTGTGTGCCTTGAAAATATTGTAATAATAACGTAGTCTTTTATTTATATTTAGAAATATATAATAAAAAAATATGTAGATGTTGAAGCTTATGAATTCTGAATTGATTTCGAAAGGTTCGATGTGTATAGTTAGTTAATAGCCCATTTTCGAAGAATCTTGATACTCCTTTGGTATAGAGAACAACCAAAATATTCTATATAAGTAGATCGTATCCTTGTGTATAGAAAAAAACTAAACATACCACAAACTACATTTTGCTTGTACACAATTTTATTAATTTTTAACTATCCTAAAAATAATATAGTTTTATAATATAAACTTGTAGTTTAGATGATTTTGTATCAAATACTACATCATTACTTTTATAATAACAAATTCAGCTTTCATAAAAATACATGTCATACAAATTAATATTGAATGAATGACTGATAGTAGTTCTGTACACATCCATCGACATATGATCGATGTTTTACGTGGAATAACTTTTTGCAACGTATCTGCGTAGGAGGGTACTGACCGCTTTCGATAATTTTTTAGTTTATACAGTACATACTCGAGTAATAAAATATGTTTTGTTTTTGGAAGTTCATTATTTGCTCGTGAAGAAAATATACTATTGAAAGTTATAAGAAGTCTTATCATAATATCAAATCATATGTTTTATTAATATTTGAACCAATCGGCAAGTCTCCATGCATGTGATATCATTGAATGCACTCATTTTAACGACAATTTATTGTACATTCATGTATGCTTATTTCAATCGCAATGATTATCGTCATTCATAAATTATGACACTTGAATACGTTTTCATTTTTATGAAATACCTTTTACTTTATAGATAAAACAAAATATTTCTGAACTGAATGTATTCAATGATACAGTTGTAGTGGTCGATAGCAAAAATTCATTCCGTTAGTTTTTTTTTACACTTTAATCATTACAGCAGTTTTCAAAACTAACACAAAGAATATATTGTTGCATTTTCATATTTTATAATATTAAATACTATACATATATATTTTGATATATTATCATGCAAAAATTTAATATCAGTTATTTGTGGTATAATTTTTAATACAATTTGAAATTTTTTTATTTTTTAATACATATATATACGTGTATATCATATTTTATGTTTTAGTTTTATTACAATGAAATGTAAAACATATTTAACTTTTGAGATATTGCTTTTCTTGTTAGTGTTTTCTTCAGTTTTTAAATCTAGTATAAAATTCAAAATGGATACATAAATAGTATCTTTTGGTAAGAATTATATTTAATAGTTATTGTCAAAAACATAACTAAGCAATTGTGTACATATTTCCATAACTTTAATGTAATGGTTTGTTGATATATTGCTTTTCAACATTTTACAATTTAAGTTTTTTTTTTTTATAATTAATATTTCTTATGCGTTCAAAGCTTATGATTTCAGAATATTTAATATGCAATGTCTATCAAAGCGATTAAAATTAAATAACGGTCAATAATCATAAGAAAAAAACTAAAACGAAATATTATTAAATGTAATCATAAGTCGTGCATGCAACAAAGTTACCGAAATAGTATACTCGACCAATTTTTATTTTCCTTTGTAGATGGGGCATCTACTTCAATATTATTTATACCAGACACGTTTTATATTCCATGCCAAGTTTGTATTGTAAACGTTGAATATATAAAGATTAATGACAACAGTTGGTGCCCTGATGTCAATCAATCTTTTGAAAACTATTCACGGAAAAGCTTGTCGATCCGATTTTGCATACACTGAAAGCATTTCAAGACTTTTCCTATTCTTCCGGACACCCGCAGCCAATAATGTTTTTCACTTGGAGCTCGGGACTCTTACGGTATCACGTAAGATATGGATGTGACCAATGGCATCGAGTCCGTTATTTGTTGTTAGCAATAGCATGTACGCTTACTGAAAGAATAAAAAATAATTAAAAAATTACAATATATTAATACGAAAAACGCCCATGAGGAAATATTTTAATTATTACTGTAAGTTATATTATACAAATGTGTTTGAAATCATATACAATTAATTTTTTAAATACATATAATAAAAAAATATTTTTTCTACACACAAGTTGCTAATGCCAGTAGTCCGCTAAAATTGTTGTGTTGGAGTTAGGTGCAAGTAAAATTAAATTTGTAAGCGATGGGACATTGCTTGCGTAAACTTTTTCAGTATAACGTCAGTAATGTTATTATTCGTCAAATCAGTTACCATTAAGTGCTTCCTCAATCTAGAAAAAAACAGTTTTGCATGCATATCGATAAAAAAAATTATAGAAAATTATAGTTTTCGACGAAATAATTTAAATCTTAAACAATTTTTAACTACTCCAAATATGTCTGATAATTTTGATTTAGTCGGTATAACAAAAATATTTTTTTTTTATAATTAAAGGGATAACGTGCTAGGTACACTAGTCATTTAGTTATAAAAATACGTTTTACGTGGTACAAAACTGTTCAGTTTAAATTCAAAGTAAATGTCTATTTTTAGATTCTGAACGGTAGTGAAAAATGTATTGATTTTACAATGTGTTTTTTTTTTTTTCATCAAATTTTTTATTTTACTATAACTCAAAAACTAATCGATGTAAATACTTGAAATTTTCACCAAATGTTAAGATTAGCGTTCTCTATACACCGTTAAATTTTCAAAATTGACTTTTATTGAGCTATTTATAGACAATTGAAATTTTCAATTTTTTTAAGTATTTTTTTTTTTAAATAACGATAAATTTTTTTTGGCTGCCCAGAAAATCCTGAAAATTTAATACAAGGTATCTTATAAGTTGTTCCTCAATTGATAAAAAAAAAATCTTAAATCGTAAGTCACAATTTTTTTTTATAAGTGCTCAAAGTTCCAATTTATACGAAATATGTAAAAATCACGATAATTTGCAAGTTATTTTGTAGATAAAAATTCATAAAATTTTTTCTGTTCATACTTAAGGTTCAAAATTTTAACACTAAGTTATCTATAAGCTACTCTTCAAAAATCTTTAAAAAAATTTCTACCGGAATTAGAGGAAAAAATTGTATGACTGTTTGAAATTTAAATATTTACGAAATTGCATAAAATAGCGATTTATTCTCAAACGATTTTAAATATTTGTTATAATTCAAAAAGTATAAGTCGCAGATTTTTGAAATTTCTATTAGCTGTTGAGATTGGTATTTCCTTTATATCATATTTTTTTCAAAATATTATATTGATTTTTAAGCCACTTATAGGCATTTAAAATATTCGATTTTTTTATATTTTTTTTTTTATAATCGGTGATAATTTGTCTCGTACAAAATACTTGAAAATTTAATAGAAGATTCCACAGAAGTAGTTCTTAATGTCATTCAATAATTATTGATTTTAATAATTATTGAATGACATTAATGAAAACATTGGCACAATTTTTTTTTTATAAGCGTTTGAACAGCGAATATTGACATAAAATTACATGTAAAATATAATATAATGTATAATATTCTAGACTGACAAAGATATCGGTTTTTTTTAAAATGCTCTAACTCAAAAACGAAAAATTGCAACAACTTGAAATTTTCACCAAATCTTTATATTGATGTTTTCTATACATGGTTAAGTTTTCAAAGTATTTTGACTTATTTTGACTTATTGATAGACAATTTTTCTAAATTTTTCGTTTAAAAATAAAATATTCTTATTACAATATTTATAAATAACAATGTATTATATTCTAGACTAACATATCATCTCCGTTCAGAATCATTTTCGTATACAATGATACCTATCATTGAATTCAAATTTAACAAATCCATTATAATGACCTATCCTATGAAGAGTCGCACTCCACCCCCAAGTGTACAGCAGAGCGAGGCCCATCCGGTTCTTTTTTTTATTGTTTTGTTTTAAAGAGAAAAAAAGTAATCTGTAATGTAGCGCGTATTTATTTTTTCACCAACAAAAATGGATTCAAAGTTATTTCAATGTTAAATGGTCATATTTTTAAAATTCTCAGTTGTTCATTGAACTTATAAAAATTGTTGATAAAATGTATCAAATAAATAAAAACGCTACATCATAAATAAAATTCTCTTCTTTAAAAAATAAAAAATTAACTATGAATTTACATTATAATGTCTATTAAATATTTTTTCCCAGCGCAATAAGGGTTTTCTGTCAAAAAAACTGTAAATAGATGATTAATTATTTTCCAGATTCACAGACGATCACTCATCACGCACTCAAATGTATGACCCGGAATATAGATTATATCTCGAAGTACACTTTTGAATAACAAGTCCTCTTAAATGCCACGGATATTATATTTATTTAAACATTGACCATTACCACAACAAAAATATTTTAACTTATACTTTATTATTATACTTACATTTGACATATTTTGAGTGATTTTTTTTTTTTATTCTATTAATTCATATAAAGAATAAATTACTTTAAATACCGATTCGTTAAAAATTATTTCAACAATAACATTAATTGTAATGTATTTATAGTTATTTAACTTAATAATAAATTTCATAATCTAGAATAAAACAATACAATAAGCGTTAGTAGAAAGTAGTCATTTTTATTTTTTTCATCAAAAATTCGATTCTAACCATAATTGTGTTTGTAAAATATACCTGCCTTTGAAAAAGTATTATTAAATACTATTACAAAGAATAAAATAGGCCAGATTTTTACTCATAGACGTACAAATAAATTCAATTCTAATAAGGATAAAAATATTGCTGAATAAAAAATAATAAAAATATATTTATTCTAAACGGATAAAATAAAGAACTACCACAATGTTGGTTTGTGGTCCATGTCATGATTATAAATTATTATTTACTCAGTTATTATTTCTAACGCGAAAACGACGGCGAGTGTATGAGTTACTTGTCATCCGATAAAAGATTTTAAAATAAATAATTATGAACGGTAACGATAAGATAATTAGAAAAAACAATTTGTCCGTCATTTGGTTTTTCTGGGGAACGGATAGGAGTTTTGTGTTATAATAATAATGAAATTTTACAACAAAGTCAAGTATCTCATTAAAATAATAAAATAAGCATGCATATCAATCGGTTTTACTCAGCAATTTTATTTCGTTTTAAAAAGATTCGCCGCCGCCATGGTATCATGTACAGTGCAAACAGTAGTAACTGTAGTTACTATATCTGCTGCAGCGGAATAACGGCCATAATTGTTGTAATTGATGTTGGAATTCACGTGTTGTAATAAATAAATAAATAAATAAATACTAAATAAATACTGAACTCATCGTTCAAAAAGATTCTCGATTTTTCATTTATGTATTGTTTCGTATATATTTCAGACAACATTTATGAAACATGTACCGTACATGGATACATAATATTTTAATTATATTTTTATCGAGATAATTCCATAGAAATTATTTAATGATCAAAAAGTGAGCATTTTACTTTTTCTTGTCCGTGAAATCTGTTCTGGAACCTTATAATATATCATAATTGATTTTTGTTTTATTTTAAGTATTCTAAACCGTTGAAAAACTAATTACTTACATACGCCTACATCATTGTGATGACTTGAAATCAATGATCACGAAAAAACGATTCTGAGTGAATGACGATAGATGAATCTAAAAGTGGTTGATTTAGTCGAAGAAACAATTATTTTTATTGAGGTGGTTGAACTTATAACGTTTTAGGATTCACACAAAATACAAAATTATCTAAAATTTTGAAATATTAAAAATTTTTAAGTTCCTTTAAACGGAAAGAATTTCATTGAAATAATTCGAAAAAATTCCTTAAATAATTAACTTATATCATTTAATGGAAATTTGATGAAATACCGACTACGTTAATATTTAATTTTATAAGCGTATTAATTATTTTTGTAACTATTCAATAATTTTTTTTTGGCTAAAATGTAAAATCATACGAAAACTTTCGTATTCATTTTTGCAAATTTAAATATAAAAATTGATAATATAGTAAAACAAAAACGTTGCAAAGTTTCATGATTCTTATTGTGTCAATATTTAATATTTGAATACTTTTATTTCTTTTTTCTTTTACGTTTATTATATTTACATTAATTAGTAAAATATATGTATGAGAAATGTTGTGTTACATTTTAAACATTTCCGGCTAAATCAAGCTTATTACGAGTATACTGACATTTTCTAGAAAAATCTAAGAAAACATGACAATTTAATTTTTAATAATTAAAAAAGTTAATTATAAACAAATAACTCAAAAAATATTATATAAAAAAATTATGTGTCAAAAATGTGTGTCGTAGTTAACCGGAATACATTATAGTTTTAGTGGCATAGTGAACAGTTTCGACATTTGGTTCGATTACTATTTTGTAGTGCGACTAACAAGAGCATGGTTATAAAGTATATGAGGTAATAATCATATCCTAAGATATCAATAATACACAGCGTTAATATTTCGAATATTGTCTGTAAATCTTCCTGCGTTATTAATACCGTTATGCAGTTATTTAGTTAAAAAATCGTTTATTCTTTTCATTTCGTCCAACAATATTTCATAATTTTAAAAATTAATTTATTATAATTTAATACATATAAAGGATGAGCATTGCACTTCTTTATATTTATGACTAATTAAAGTTGCTATTTATAAAAAAAAAAAAAACTCATAATTTTCATTAAAAATGTTACCTTCTATATACGGGGAGATAACGAGTTGTCAAACTAAATGGTTTCAGACATTAAAACATTTTGGAAATGAAATTTTAGATTTGTAAAATATAAAAGTAATGAGAATGTCGTTCGGCAATACTGTGGATTGGGAGAAAAATAAATAAATATATTTAAATAATTCTTCATCATCGACTTGACAGATCTAAATGCTATATTCGACCACTCGAAATGATAATCAAATTATAAAAATTACGTTGAAATTACGAAGAACTTACAACTGTAACATTACAACCTTTAGCCACTCGAGATTGACTGTTTCAAACGTTCCGTTCTACAAACTGCGTTAATACTGTGATTGTAAGGTGTCCACAGGGACAAACTGGAACGAATGTATCGTGATAACCCAATTACAGTCGGATAGAAACTTTGTGATTGTCAAAAGAGTCTGAGATAAAATAAAAATGTAAGAGTGAATAAGAAACGAATGCAACTAAATACCATTGTGTTACTACAATTATCTTGTTTTTAATGTTACATTCCATGGCAGAATACTATGTAAAGTACTGTGTCTCCTTTATTGGTATAGTTTTAAAGTGAAGCATAAGAGGGATTAGATTTATGACCAAACCAAATGAAATAGACACCTGTTTTCCTGCCTCGTCAAAAGCAATTAATCTCGGTGTTCGCACGAATGTGCATAGTGGTTTCATCACGTGGCTTTTCTTCCATTTACTATTGCGTATAGTATTGCACAAGGACCTATTATATTATACACGAAGCTAAATAAACGTGGAAGTATTTTATTCCACGTTCATAGATTTTTTTGTTATAGTGACATTACGAAAAATTGAGTTTCTTATATGTTATATAATATATTTTATAAAGTAACCTGAAAATTTAATAAATCCAAAGCAGTGGTGGCCAACCTAAGGTACGCGTGCCTTTTACGACAATTTTGACAGTATTGAATGGCACACTATTGTGCCAGATAAAATAACACATAATTTTTAAATATTTCTAAAACTATGATTTCCAATTTTAAATAATATTAAACATTTTAAATTATAATATGATATAATAAATTAAATTAGATTATAATAATCACAATAAAATCCCGAATTATTATTCTGAAATGAAAATTGTTACGTTACGATTACAATCCTAAATGTGTATTCACTACAAATTAATAAAATAAAATCAGTCGTAAAATAATCAACATTAAGAAATACTCATTTAAAAAATATAATGCTCGTATCTTCAATTAAACTCCAAACAAATTACAAAGAAAAAATAGATAAACAACAAATTTAACATTCTCATTAAAAAAAAATCACTTTAGTAGCAATTTTCTTGAAAATAGTATAAAAAATGTAAAATGTAAATTTATGTAAACAAATAAATATATTATTATATAATTGTAAATAATTAGCATTAATTTTAATGGCACATTCTCAATTTTTAATTTTTTATTTGACACAATATAGAAAAAGGTTGGCCGCCTCTGATCCAAAGTATACTTTCATATAATACCTATTGAAAATAAAAAAAAACAATACGATTACACATTGGAAGATTAACATTTCAATTCAACAAAAATCTTATATATTATTCTTACATGGATAAAATATTGTCACCAAGCTAACCACTCTTCTCACTCCGTTTAACCGTAAGCGCGAGTCAAAGTTGTAATATTTTTATTATTCATTTAATAGCACCCTCATTTGAAGAAATACTATTTAAAATTTCAATAGCTGATTGTTGTATGTTACACGTATTTTAAATTTTTAGAAGTCACTCAAAAAATATAACTTTTCATTGTAAAATATAATATATTTTATTATATTTCAAATAAAAGGCTTTTAAAAAAATCGTAAGCTATATTCAAAATACTAATATAAAAAATTTTTGATCTCATTTATAAAATGCATCGTGTCAAAAATAATACGATTCGAGAGTGTTTAGTAGTTCAAATATTATCATAATCTAAATTTTTTAGAAAAAAAAATAAACTTAAAAAAAATTAATTTTAACAATCTCTCCAAAAAATCAGGAGGTTAGTGCTAATTTTATAAAAAATATTATTTTTAGTATATATTTAAATAAACATGAACCAAAATAAACAATAATGTATATAATTTGGTTTGAAGCCACGAAGAAATAATTGTAAAAAAATGTTTCACAAATCTAAATATTGATTTTTATTAGTACCGGGAAAATTAATTGATAATTTTGAAAATGTCACTATGTTCATGCAATGATAATTATACTTAATAAGTATAATTTGTAATGAAAAAATTACTTACCTATTCTTTTGGAAGATATATTATAAGAAACGTTTCTGTTTCGGGCTCGTCTTTTTAAATTTCTCTGTTGTAATCTATCAGTTGTTTTTAAATAATTTAGACGTATTCATTGTCCAATGTTAATCGAACGATCAGTTAAGAGATGCGATAAAGATTTTTAATTCTGATACTCGTGTTCATTATGAAGTCTGATTGAGATTGAACGTACCCCGTTTTCAGTGATTAATTTGTGGTGCATAATCAGCGCTTTGGCGTATTTTTTCCGAAAAAAACATTTGTTTATTACAAAAAAAGCAGCCAATACATTTTTCATATCACTGGATAAAACTAGAACGAAGAAAACGTTCCAAGAACGATGATTATATGAACTCTGTATTGTACGTAGAAACTTAAAAAGAAAAAACCATATACAAATCAGAGTTCGTGAATATGACGTATTGCTTTGTTACTTCATCAGAGTTTTTAAAACAACGATATTTAATGCACTGTAGGCACTTTTCACTTTTCTACTTTCTGTTTTTATTTTATTTTTTTTTCATATAGAACTTCCCCATATTTTTCTATCATATTTTATGGTACGTTTGAGTTGGTCGAGTATACAATTACACTCGTGTGTCGCTACGATTATTGTTTTTAAGCTCTGTACGAACACAAAAGTGATTGCTTTCGGTTTCACGTTTGAATTAACACACGCACGTACGTGCTTCGAAAGAAAATGATCATATTATTTAAACCGTATATATAAAATGTATAATCTACTATGACGTTTGTGTGTGACGGGTCAACCCGATATACATAGCAGGAGATGAAATAGTGTATAACACATATTGTTTAAGGATAGATTGTGTACCGAGATCACAATAACAAAAATTCTCGCACAATGAATTTTATTAGAACTAATATTAATCGAAAACCGAACGATTGATTGGAAATAGAAAAGTAACTAACTACTTGTTACCTGTGTGGATTATTTCATCAATCGAATGGAAATGTATTAGAAAAACACCGACTTATAAATGTTATACCCGCTAAAAATAGTAAATTAACATCTCTACAGTTCGGTAGCGCAGTCATCACCTATCAGTTATTTTGTTGTTTTCAATGTTATCAATGTCCGTGCTGTGTTCAGTACAAATGTGGTGTAAGTATCATTGGGTTTTGATTAGGTGTCACAGAGGAATTCGCTCTAATTTTTAGCCGATATTTGTATATTTACTCCGAATTTATTTTTGTTTAAAAATGTTGAGCACGTTACCGCGGTAAATACGATAAACTAACGGTCCATAGTGATATTGTTAGGTGTATTGTATTACAAAAATCATATAATACAAGTAAATTATTACGTGCAGTACTGATGTTCTCATAGAATCGTGTATCCTGTATAGTTTTAAATCTATGTACTCTAATATTTATGCTTTCGGAGTATTTAGTAAACCAAAGTCAATGTGTATGTTTAGAATTAATAATATTAATATAATATAATATAATATTATAATAATAATATGTGCTTCGTACGAATATATTTATAATTTATTTGTACTTATATGGAGATAGAACGAGAACCCGTTTGTTTCTTAGTGAAAATCAGAAATGATAAATCAAAAATTTATAAACATATTATTTATAATATATTCTTATAAATAAAGGAAGCCGCGAGTCGTAGTAGTTGTGCTCTTTTCATTCAATAAATGTACATATTTATATGTGTACTTGTATAAATATGTTCACTCCGAATGTGGGTGTGATTGAATAAATTCGTAGAGACCGCGATCGTCTTGAAAAACTGGAGTTTCATTTTTTGTAATTAATTCATATAACATACCTGTAATATACAGTATAATTTTTACGTTTTACTGAAAAATATAAATATGTGGTAAACACGACTGGAAACCGGTTCGTTTTATGTTTTTTAAAAAAATTTCACTGCATACTATTGAGAACCGAATCAATGATATTTATTGTTATAATTTTTTTTTTTTTTTCGAAAACATTTATTAATATTTATGTATTCAAATTCAATATTCGGATACCAGAAGTAAGACGGAACAAAAAACAAATCATGTTATTAATCGGGACAAAGAGGTCACTTACACGCATTGAATGAAACCTACTATTGCCGGGAGATTTTGTGCTATTGTTTTTATATGGTCACAAATTTTTCAGGTCAGTCTGATAAATATTTATGGACGTTTTATTTAAGCCACACAGGATATTGCAATAGTTTATTCAATATCACCTTCTTCCGATCGTTTTTCAATATAGGTGTTGTGTGCAGATGAAGACTTTTAAAACAGAAATACTGGTTTTCCACTTCAGCTAATAGATAATATTTACTGAGTCACCATTAAGCGAATATTAATGAATATTTATTCAGTATGACAAATTATAGCACATTATCATTTTATCACCAATGAACAATGTAATTATTGAGAAGGTAATTAATACTTCCGATTAAATGTGTTAATTAATGTATTTGAGTAATATATTTATACTTTCATCGTAAGTAAAATTTTCCGTTCATAGTGAATTTATTATTTATTATTTAAATTAATAATAATTTAATTATTTAATTAATAATTAGTATAATTATTTCTAAACACGTAATATATTTTGCGAGTGCCAGAATGTCTGAACATTATTAAGAATACTTGAAACGAATAAATACATTTTATTTTACTTTCTAAATCATGGATGCAGATTTTTGTATACTCGTATATCAAACGAATTGCTTATAGATAAATTTACTTTGTGCCAACATGACAAATGGTTCAATATTTATGTTAGAAAATCTAGTTCATAGGACATTTTTCATCGTTTTATTTTCGCAATGAGTCTTATATTGTTGTATTTTTTTTTTATGTTAATGCTCTTTTTCCTTCTTATTTTCTTATTAATTTTTATTTTTTCAAATTGTAAACTATAAACTCGGGTTGGATGTTAAAACTCGGGTTGGATGTTAAAAAAAAAAAAAAAAAATATACGGTTATAAATTTATTACAACAAATTGACAAAATGACTCTGAAAAATCTATATTAACGAACGAACCATTTCATTGGTTTCTGTGTAGAAAATAACTCGTCCCACGTTTTATACCGCGCATTTAGCTCCAAGCTCGCGCGCATTAACGTCATCGCATCGCGGAATAACGAGCGAAAGCCGATATGACCGTGCAATATCATTATTGCGTATAAGCACATTTTTCGAACAATCCCGTGTCCAGACGCATAACATACGCACCAGCGCATCATCGGAGATGTACGGGTGGGTTCACTGGTCGTTGAAGAAAAATCGATCGAATTATACATCAATGTACACGGCGAGTGTTTTCTGCACAATAGCCGCTTTAGAGAGGATATTTGTTCACTTGTAACAGCAGTGAACTCCGTTCTCGATTAGGAGTGATGAGAAAAATCCTACTTAGACGATATTATTTTTACAGCGATAACTGGAGGTAATAAAATAGGTATAACAACTGAACGGAACTATTTTCAATCGTTTCTATGTTGATTAGCCGATTTTGACGGTAATGAAGTCCGTTCAAGATCGGGATAATCGAAAAATAATCTCATAAAGCGATATCGCTTTTATGGCGAAAATCGGAGGAAATAATTAAGGTACCTACAGCAATTGAACAGATTTGTTTTTCGTTAATTTTTGTGTTGACATACTATTTTGGAGTTAGAACCTAGTAATTATGTTATAATATTTATTTATGTACACACGCGTATTGAGTCGATGCACTTGAAAGCGTTTTAATATTAGCTTTTAGGTTTGATTTATTACTATTAAACATGTCAGATCTGTAAAATATTCAGACACTGCACTTTTCAGTTTTGTATATATTTATACTTTAATAATTTCTATTTCGACCATCTATGTATTTCAAATTGAGTTTTCGCTTATTTGTCGTTCATCCGCATGCTAATGTATATCATTCCGTCCATCAATTATAACTTGTGAATGTTGAACTTTACTTGTTTACTAGAGTTCATATAATGATATTGATTTTCATTGTAAACAGTGTTCATAATAAATAATTATACCGTTTAAATAAGATTTGTGAACCCAAGTGGTTCAAGCGCTATAACTATTACAGCTTTTACTTAAAACCATGTAACTACGTAGTTATTGGTTACCGCATACTGATTCGTAAACGAACTACGTGACCAAAATACATAAAATCGTAATGGAATTTAAAGTTTCATAGGAATACGTTTCGATGACGTGCCGCTGAAAAAGAATGCGCAGAATAATGTTAATTTCCAATAACCCAAACGCAACGGTTGACAAAAAAGGCATTTGTCAATGGGTTTTCTTATTTTTCTATATATTCAATATAATATGATACAGCGATTGCGATAGAAGGTACCGTGTTCGATATTAATATTCAAATAATGTATCAATGTTATTTTAAGGATGTTAAAGTATTACGGTCAAACATTTGGACTCCAAGTATTATTATGTAATTCTACCTACATGATTATCTGTTTATATTTTCTATAGACTGCCTGGTTGTAGGAAAAAGTACATTTAAATAATAATGAAATGTATATAAATATAATACCGGTATGGAATAAAATGGATTAAAACTATGAGTGAATACTGTTGTTTTGCTGTATTGTAATATAAATACTTACTCACATCAATTGACGACGATTATTTGAGTAAATACATTTTGGTATTAAATCAAATAACTGTACTATATTGTCGTTTATAGCTTGAAAACATTAGAAGCAGGAACATAAATTTGGTTTATCCGTAACGTTAGCAATAAGGTGCTTCTTATTTCTCGGCTATACTTTCATCGTTAAACCCACCTAATGCTCTACCCTAATGCTCATTAATAATGAATAATGTATTAAGTTGAGGAAATTGCGTAACGCCGAATCTCAAGTATGGGGGTGTGTGCATGATGAAGCTCTCACTTTAAACTTTTTAAGCGAAAAACCTTACGAGTATATTATAATCAGTTATATATATATATATATATATATATGTGTGAACACCATCCCATCATCTTTCGCTTTCTTCATCATTAAAACACATTAACCAATAAATCAGCAAAATGTTATATAGTCTCTCTCCGACCATCATATTTTACTTAGTTATGGTGAAAATTTGCATGAAAACTCTGTCCTTTTTGGTAAATACTAATATTTGGATAATATTTAATTTTATTATGATAATATTAATTAACTATGATAATAATAATAATAACTATTACATATATAATATTGAGGAATAACCGAATTTATTATTATTATTTGACGATATCGCATGTAATTTGTTAGTTTATAGATAGCGGTTGAAACAATCATTGAATTAGATTTCATTGCGACTATAATATTATTATCAATGATGTTGAATTTTGAAATATTCCATAAAAACACGATTCGATAAAAAAAAAAAAAAAAAGGTACACGCACATATTATGCTTCGTTTCCTCAGAATCTTTAAATGCAACTCCATAGAAAATAACTCAAATTTTCCGTATAACTTTGCTAAAAACGAATACGTAATGCACTGAAACGTAACTATTTTATATGAACACATAACGATGGCAATGAATGGATGGAATATAATAAAAATCCCGTAGGCATTCGTGACCATATATTGCAACACGTAGCGGTTGAGTGAAGGAATTTTTCAAAAGTTTTTGAGTTTGTTTATTCCTGTATGGTGGTTAGAAAAATAATGAAAGGATAATTGTTAATTCGTGTTATTATTAAGTTTTCTATGATGATAGTTTCTTATATCTTATATTACAACGAATAGGTGATTCAGTTAAGAAAAAAAAAAAAAAAAATAAATGAACAGTCGAATTAAGAACATTTAAATAATTTCTAAGTAATAGAAAATTAAATTTTTATAGAAGAAGAAACGCAATTTTAAATAAAAACATAAAAGTTAATATAAATGTAAATTATTTTTAAAACATAATAATGAACAACAGAGAGTTTAGAAAATCAAATAGTAATATATTCTTTTATACTAAACATTAAAAAATCTAAATGTTCATTTACAGAAACGATGCAACATCTACATTACATCTAGAATAATAAAAACGAATTACACATTAATAAATACACGAATGGTAAAACAATGTTTTAAAGGAACACTTGAAAAACTGGATAAACAATATTATCAATATTTATTTATTTTTTATTATTACATTGCCTTTAATAGTAACATTACAGCTATATAATAAATCATTATTATCATAAGCATATCATAAAACTTAATTATATAACCAACACTTATAATAAATTGAATGAAAGTGTACATGATGAAGGGTAAACGAGAATAAGAAGGACATGTTTGGTCGAAAGTAATCTAGGGATACATATATTGAGAAGAGAAGACGTATTTCTTATCGTAAAGGACATAAAGATTATAAGAATTTAGGGGAAGCCGGAAGGTGTGATAGGAACAGAGCAATGTTTAAGGGGGCAAGGGGAGTAAATTGAAATAGGGTGGCAAATTTTTTTGATGTTCGATGAGGCGGCAAATTTTTGAGGACCAACATAAAATAAAAAATATATAATAATAATATTTCTTATATGATTGTATAACTATAATACGAATTATTTCGCTCATAAATATCACAAAAAAGCCGCAGTCTACCGCTGCATTTTATGCACAAGGCGATAATTAATTAATAATTAATAAGGAACTTGTTATAGTTGTACTGTTATCGTATTTTCGTTATTCATGTACGTTTTTCCGTCGAAAATAATCGATTACAAGTAAATCATAATATTTTATCTCATTGTTCTATTGCATTGAATTTCGTTGCATTTTGTAAACAGTGATGAAAATTTTCATACTTGCCAATAATATATACGTATAAATGATAAGTTTGATTTATATAATACATACATACTTCTCAAATAATATATATTCAAGGCACTTTCTACGTTTATAATAATATGCAACATATTGGACAGATAACTATGTACCTAAAGTTTGAACAGGTTTTCTGGAAAATTAAACTCGTTATATTTTGTGATTCTCAATCACTTCATAAATACCTTGTTTTATACAAAAAAAAAAATGTAATGTAATGTAATAAATTGGCATAGTTTTTTTTATTTATTTTTTTATTTTTATAGCCATCAGTCATATACTGTTATAGCTCAACAATTACAATTCTTCTTCTTCTTCTTCTTCTACTTCGCCTTCCTCCCAACTATTTGGGGTCGGCCACCCTTGTCCTACACCTCCACTTTACTCGGTCAATCACATCTCCTCTGCACACACCGACAGCCCTCATGTCATTCTCCAAAGTCTCCCACCATCTCTTTTTTGGTCTTCCTCTTCCTCTTTTCCCTTCAACGTCCATCTTCATAACCACTCTTACTGCATTCGTTTCCTCTCGCCTCATCACATGCCCAAACCATCTCAGCCTATTTTCTCTCATCTTGTCCACAATTGGCGCTACACCAACACTACCTCTCACGTATTCATTCCTTATTCTATCTTCTCTTGTCACTCCACTCAACCATCTAAGCATTCTCATTTCCACCACACTCATACTTTGTTCTATTCTCCTGTTAACCGCCCAACACTCTGAACCATACAGCATAGTTGGTCTCACTACACTTTTATAAAATTTACCTTTCAGCCTAATTGGAATTCTCTTATCGTATAACACGCCCGATGCTTCTCTCCATTTCATCCACCCGCACTTAATCCTATGTTTTACATCAATGTCAAAGCCCCCGTCCTTTTGAACAAAAGATCCTAAATATTTAAAGCTCTCAACTTCACCTATCACATCACCATCTATTGTCAGTTGTCTCCTCATTCCTTCAACTTCTTGGTCTAAAATCATACTCAATATACTCAGTTTTATTTCTACTAATTCAACAACTAGCTCAACAATTACAATAAGATATAATATTACATACTATTTAAAATAATTATACATTGTAGCAAAAATGACAATGATTTAAAACAATTCGACGTGAAAAATAATAACAATAGACATGATTACATACTGATTATTACTAATATACCTATATAGTGTTAGGTATTTTACAGAAATGAAATAATAATATAATTAATATTTAAAATTATTGAAATCTATCAAAATTCAAAGCAAACATTTTTGACATATTATATAAAAATACAATCATTTTTTGGAAAACTAAATATATTAAATCTTGTAATGACATTACGTATTGGAAAAATTAAAAAACAATTAATGTTTGGTGAAAAATCAAACTGGAAATGCCCCTGAGTGGTCCAGTAAAATAAAACAATATAATTCTGTCAATTCAGGCAATAACTATCTGTGTTTGAATTCAACTTTTTTTCTTATCTTATATATAATCAAACAAAATCAAATTAAACACGAATATAGTTAAAAACAAAAAAAATACGAGAACAAATTAAAACGTAGTAAGTAACAACGTAATACAACGGAAATTAAGTCAACGGGGGTCAGCGGTAATTGACGGACTGGCGTTGACACGTAATCGGCACATTTTGTAAATGGTTATCCACACATACTTTACGGTATGAACGATAAGATATGCTTGGCTATTAATGTAGTATCTGCTTCCGCCGGTAAAAAACCAATATATTTTGCTATCGATTTTTACTTATTTTCCTTGTGTGCTTGTGTCCTTGGATAAAATTTGTCCACGGGTCACCATTTAGTACAGGGTATATTCAGTAAAGCAAGATATGATACTAGGATAAGGTATTTAAATAAGGTATAAAATAAGATATTTTATAATTATAATTTTTTATTTTATTTTTTTAATGGAAAAATCTTCATGGCAATATTATTAATTGAACATTATTACGATAAATTTAAAATTATTAAAATATAGATGTTTCTGTTACAATAACATCAACGTAAATAAGAACTGTCAAAAGTTTGTTTGTTAAATTGTATAGTGACGTTTTCATTTGACTTATAATTTATACATTACTGAATTAATGTGTATTGCCCTTAAGGAAAATTATGTAAAAATTTGAAAAAATGTTGAATGAATAGATTTGACGTTGAAATTTATAAAAGCACATTTTGTTTAAAAAAGATATAAAAAAAATAAAAAATCATTTTCATCGAAGAAATATAATGATAGTGGTTAGCATTTTCATAGTTTCTCATTCATTTCCATTTATCTTAGCATCCTTTTGTATTTAAAATTAATATATATATATATATATATAAACATGCCTATTTTTCTCTCTTTCGTTGCGGCTTTATTAGTTCTACCGAAATCGAAATAGAACCATTGGCTGCACCAACAAAAGTCCTGAGATGTTTAATATCGAGTATCTCTTTGTAAGATTTTGTTTTTTAGAAATAACTTGACTCCCTGTAAACAATCTAATGTGCTTTATTAAAACCTGTATGTTGCTTCTACTTCGCTTACCCTTTTTTATTCATGTTAGTATGTTTGAAGAAAAACCTACGTTTTAGTCTTTGTTTACGAATATTATCGCACTCTTCGATAAAAATCAAAATCCTTAGTTATTTACATCATAAATTTGTTTTCCTTACAAGGTTCCAAATAAACGTTTTATATCTATATATTTCATACTTTTTACGGTTGTGTTTATTTGTACTGTATGTTGTTCAAAACTCGACGGGAGAAACTTCTGAAATCTGGTAAATTGTGTCACCGTGCATCATAATAATACGATATTTGTACAAAATCAAACCGTAAGTGTCTCAAGTTTTGTACAACTATATATTGTTTGGATTACAAAAGATACATACATATGTATATGATAATATGATTGTGACGATTTTTTTGAATTCATTGGTCGGAAATGCAATTTTAGTCGGACAAATGTATTTTATTTACAATATAAACTTTTAATGTTTTTAGTTAAAATTAAAATAACTATAAAGTTTTAAATATACTGATCATGTGCTAAAATTTAAAAAATTGCATTTTTCTTTATTAAATAAAATTATAATTTTTTTAATATTTTTTTTTTCTTCTTATAATTAATTGGATTCTTCAGATACATCGTATTTCAATTGTCTATAAATAGCTCAATAAAAGTCAAAATACTTTGAAAATTTAACGGTGTATAGAGAACGCTAATCTTAACATTTGGTGAAAATTTCAAGTATTTACATCGATTAGTTTTTGAGTTATAGCAAAATAAAAAATTTGATTTTGTCGAAAACTGGTTTTGCGTAAAAACTCTCGTTTTTTCATTATTTTTTTAGAGATTTTGCCGTCGCATTTAAAAAATATTGAAAATTTTTTACTTTTGACCCTCAAAAGTACCAACTAGATTCACTTTCTTTTCAGAAAAGTTGCTACATAAGCAAATCGAAGTATTTTTACTGCCAAAACAGGTGTCGTCAGACACAAAAATAAAAAAATAAATTAAAAAAAAAAATAATAAAAAAAAAAAAAACACACATCATTGTAAAACCATTAGATTCCATCACTCCGTTAAGAATCTAAAATTAAGGTTTTTAATAGTAATGTAAAATATATTAACAGTGTATTTTAATTTGAAAATATGTATGAATATAAATTAATTTTACAATTTTAAATCCATTTTAATATAACAAGTAAATTAATTCAACTTTTAAAAATTGCAAATACAATTTGATTACTTTATAGTTAATTAATGAATTCATTTAATATTCTTAACCGTATACTACGAATTTTATGTCTTATCGTTTTAGAGTTATTTCATTTTAAAGCGGTTATCGGTGCTTTTTTAACCCATGAAATATTAATGTAATTCTATATACGAGTAATAGATATTATTATTATTATTATAATATCAAGTGCAAACTATCACATTTTTATTCATATTATTCTTCCATTATGTTTTCCTAAAATCATATATATATATATATATATATAGAATTATCGATTAAAATTATAATAATTATTATTTTTATTTTCTATAAAAAAAAATAAAAAATAAAATAAAACACGAAACTGTTACGGTGAAATAAAAAAAAAAAAAAATAAACAAAATACTTCAGTATTAAGTGTTTTTTAATAATTTTTTACACTCAGTCATTGTATTATTATTTTGACACCTGATGATTCGTTAGGTATGTGTTTTTATTTAGAACAAACTTTGAACAGTTTATTTTTATTCCTCGATTTAATTAAAATATTATCACTTACAATATAATTTAGAAAAATATATAAAAATAATAAAAATTAAAAGTTAAATAAAATTAGTGCAGTTTTGAAAATGTTGAGCGATTTTATTTTTAGAAACATTTTTCTGTTATACTGATTGATTATAAACACATTTATAATTTTTACACCTTCATAGTAATAATAATGATTAAACTAGTTGCTGGTTATACTGGTATTTATGTTTAGTAAGATATATGAAAGCCAATTTTTCTATTCTACGGATGTAATAACTTCTTGCACTAATAATTTTTATTGACTATCATAATGATGATAATATATTTAAAAAATATAAAATTTTAATTTTACAGTTTCATAAAAACAAATTAAAATTACATTAAAAAGTACACCGATCTTTATGAACGATTGATAGCGTTAAGTATTTACATTTAAAGTATCTTCACGCATGACCAACGTTAAATATTTCAGTCGAATGACTTGAATTGAAAATTAATCCTTGGTTGATGAAAGGAAATACCGAAATATGTTATTCAACTCGCTCTCTAGTTTATTCTATGCACGTGGAAATTTAACTAATAATAATTACTTTTCAACTACATAGCATATATTATCCCCTCTTATTATGTTATATATTTAGACTAACTTTTAATTTTACCATTTAGTAATATCTCGATTTTTATCTGATATATGTCGAATCCTTGACAAGCTGATATCAATATAGAATCCAATTTTTATAATTTCATAAGCAATAATAGGTACATACTTTGCGTCACTAAATTGCATAAATAATAATTATATAAATATTACCTAAAATGTTAAAATTGTTATATATCTTCTTTTACTGCATTGATAAATATTGATAATGTTTTAAATGTGAAATACCTATTTCAAAAAAAAAAAAAACAATTTATAAAAATCATGGAATTTGTATAATTATAATTTGCATTGCAGCATGAAATTTAAATATCCTGTATACTCAAAAACCATTGAATTTGAGAAGGTATTAATTTGTGTTTTTTGATACCAAATATCTCATTTAGTACTTAATATATTACTTGGAATTCGAATGAAACATTACGTTATTATTTTTATTTTATATTGTGATTAGACTCCTAAGTAAACTATATCTATCAAAATGCATTATCACTTTTAAACACTTCCAAATCGAAAGCCTAGTATTAAAGGCACGTATTAACCAATTCCTTAATTTTCAGAAAAGCAATTAAAAACTTTTTATTTTCTATTTTGATAGATTTGGAAAAAAAAATTAAAGTTTGGATTTTTTTTATGTCTATAGATTGTTAACTTGTACTTTATCAAAATGTCTACTAATAAATACTTTAAAACATAAATATTTTATGCTAATAATCAAAATATCACATTTTTGGTTATTACGTTTCTTTAATACTAGACTCTCAAAATGTACTCGTAAAATTGGTGCATTTATTGTGAACAATCGACGAGAGCATCACAGAACAGAAGCTTTGATCGAATTATTACTATTCAACGAATTAATGATAAATACAATTAATTATAATTATTAAAATTAAATGTTAATAAGGTTAAGTCTGTAAAATAAATAGTTAATCGAAAAATTTTATTTTGAGACGAAATTAAATATTTTCAAGAATAGATTATATGAATAGAATATAATATATATATATATATATTCGAAATCCAAAGATTATGTTGAGGGTTAGTGTATTTATAATATTATTTTCATGTTTTTTTTAATGATGTTAATTACAATACCGTTTAATTTATTACGGTTCATTGTTATTCTTAAAACTTATAAAAGTATTAATAATTAATAAAAAATTACTACTGTTTAAGAAAATTTCTATGATGTTATTTACACTCTTAAGTGTAACAACATAATTTAATAATATGATTTTATTGCGTATACTTTCGTATTTACATGACATAACTGTTTTAGCTTCGTAATCAAACATAAGATAATATTAGAGAAAAAGTACTTTCAATAACATTATTTTGTTAATACCTATGTTATTTTATCGAGTTGTAGCTGTAATTTTCATAATCAGAGGTTCTCTTGTCATGATTTCTTTGCTTTGTTACGAGGAAATGGACCACTAAATCCTTAATCTAAATAAACTGAAAAGTTTTCGTTTAAAAAATGATATTAGAAGTATGATAGAAAAAACTGGACACTCCAGTATTCAGATAAAATAAAAGCTAGCACAAATAATAAAAATAATATAATTTAATTTACCTTCGAAAAAAATATCAATAAATATTGAGTAAAAACAATCAAGTCAACTGTCAAAAGAATTTTTTGAATGTTCTGAAATAATTAAAACACAACATATATTACGGTACTGGTCTCAACAAAATTCTAAAGAACTTCATCACTGATGAATCATCTGCAACCACTCTATAGCCTTAAAGTAAAAATTTGGTGTGCCATTTTTGCGTCTGATATGTGGGATCCGTACTTCTTTGAAGAAAACGGCGTTACGGCAACGGTGACCTCTAATTGTTATTGTGTGATTGTGATGCTTGAAAACTTTCTTCGGCTGAAATCGAACGATTTTTTTAATGAATATGGACAAGATAATGTGTGGTTTTAACAAGATGGTGCTATTGCCCACACACTCATCGTTCACTTAGCATTTTGCGAGAAATTTTTCCCGGGCATATTGTCTCTTTACTTAGTGACATTGGGTAACCACCGCGTTCACCAGATTTGAGCCCATGTGATTTTTTTCTTTGGGGCTATCTCAAAAGCCAAGTGTACCAACATCGTCCCCAAACTGTGGAAGCATTTTGAGGAAGCAATAACTCAGGAAGTTGCCGCCATCCCGCCCGAAATGACCCGTAAAATCATAGATAACTGCTGAAAAAGACTCAATCAGTGAATTGAAAACGAGGGTCACCACTTAAGTGATATATCTTTTAAAAATAGTTTTAAAAAAATGCAATTATATATACAATTTATAAACAAAACATACTTTTTGATATTTGACTTGGTATGGTATTTATAAGTTTCACAAATCAGGGAGGTTTTTCTGCCGCACCCTGTATTTGGATACAATACCCTTAAACACATGTATGTTAAATGATTTACAAGATGAAAATTGAATGAAAATGTATAAAAACAGTTTATTTTATCCCCAATAAGCACCTGATCTCAAAAATAATAAAAAAATTGGATTTGGCATTTCCAAAAATAATATAATTAATATTTTTATAATTTTTTAACTCATATTTGAAAAGTTTTAATTAATGTATGCTAATATAATTATTTAATTTACAACACTGACTACTATGCAGTAGTTGCTTCACTCCTGGTAGAAATCGATTGCCGCTCATCGTCGTTCAAGGGTTGGTTTTTGTCAGTTCTTGGTACTATCTGCATGCTATTATTTTCTTCGAGTTAGTTCTAGTTGTGGTTATTGCTTAAGTGCTTGAAGATTTTATTAAAGTAATTTAAGTATAATGTCCACCGCCCGTATGTATGTAGTTCGACGTACCAATTGGTAAACCTCCATAATCAGCTTGTGTTTGCTTGTAAAAATTGTACCGTCTCTGTCGCACTGGTTTTGGTAAGGGTATAAATAGATAAGTAAAAACTATCCCTTTCTACCAATGCCATTTATGTGTTTTTGCGACCCCTGATGGTATAATTAGTGATTGTAGTCCCATTGCATTTATATTGCGGTTTTCTCGCGAGTGGAAACATGACAGTTGAACATATGCAACGTTCAATTATGTCCTTTTAAATTACATTATATTTTAATAAAAAAACACAATTTAACATTATTTCAATCTTAGAACTTTTTTTTTTAGTGTCTGCCTATGTACATAATTATAAGTTGATATATGTGTTTTTAATGACTAATATATTTTACCTTAATTTATTTTGCATAACTTGTTTTTTTTTTCATTTTTCATCCGAAAGTTTAACATTGGAAAATTATATGTTCTATGTATAAAACTGTATTTATTATGACTACAAATTTAAAAATATTTATATTTTTTTTACGTTTCTTGCTCAAAAGATATAATCTACGTAGGTAAGATTTTCCAAATGTGAATCCCAAATGTTTTATTTTTATCGGATTTATAATTACAAACTGAACATTAAACACAATAAATTACTTTAAATAAGAAAAAACGTTAAGAAATGTTATGTACAAAATATTTTTATATTTCTACCACGTAAATATATTATTTATAAATATATACATATTCAATTACACTCACAACAAAATCCCATTACAGTTTAAAGGATAATGATTTTTATTACTTTTGATAAACATTATCTCACGGATACCACGAAACCCAATTGTATTAGTTGTTAACACATATTCTAACGCTACGGTCAAATAAATATCGCCCACATAAACCAAACCTTGCGCTCATATTATATTGTTTTTTTTTTTAACCTAGTTTACTCTGGATCAGAACATAGGACCAATAAGGATCGACGGAATGTCGATAAAATGAGATACTGATTATTTGCGTTGGTTGTAACTTTTTGTTACTATCGACAAAAGTTATTTTATTTATTTTTAATATCCGTCGTATTATTACCTGTTTTGATATCCGTCGTATTATTACCTGTATATTCCAACAAAATACGAAGCACGTTGACCGTACGCATTTTTAACATTTTCCAAACCCACCGAGAAAAAAAAAATCAAAAATACCATCACCATGACGTATCCTGCGTTTTGCGCGCGGCATCCCTTTTCGACTGACAAACTCAAGCCTGGCCCGGATCTTTCTCCAAGCCCATTAGTTCGTATTTACATATATTTATCCCGTGGAATTCTCACAGGCGTACATATTAAATATACATATACACGTGTACATGATATTAGACGGTAATAAATCTTTTCGCAGCGCGCCCGGACGGACGAGAGCTCTCCGAGACCCTATTTATTTGCACCGTCAGCCGTACACGCAGAACACCACTGTACGCCGTGTAGAATTTCGTACGCACCCACGCACGCATCGATGGGCGATTTGAAAGTCCGATCACGTGTCCCCGGGTCTCCGAATTCCGCGGGCCTCGAACAGTTCTTGTCGAATCGACGACACGGACACGGTCGAGAAAAATGTACACAGGTACGGTCATTTTTCGGCTGTTCTGTTAAAACGCCTTCGGTTTACGTGCGGTACCTGGATCCCGTTTAAACGGAACACCTCTGTGGCGCGACGCGTTTTAAATGAACGCCGTGCAGACCGGGTGATGAATCCGTTCGTGTCGCTTTTCGTGACTCCCGAACGGACGTGAATCGCACGGCGAACTGGTAACGGTATTCGGCGAACGAACTTAACAACGAGTTACATCACGTGATACGGGCGTAATTCATATTTTGTTCGCCTTACTGGTAACCATGACCTCGCAAAATTATTGTTATTGAATAAATCTATGTTTAATTAACATTATAATACGTATTTTACGTATTTTTATTATTACTATTATTATAATTATCATCTTTTTTCTGTTTCAATATTTAAAATAATTCGTTTCGATGTTTTCCGTTGGAACATGATACACGGAAACTGTTTAAACATTTTAAGTCATTGCTAAGTGTACTTTGACGGTAAATAGTGTATGTGAAATCATTATCCAAACGATTCGCTTTCAACAATTGTTTGCGATTGAATTGGAACGTAAACAATTATCTTTTATGTTTACTTCTGAAAAATATCAGAAGTTTTCGCGAACAATTTGAATCCAAAACTGTAAAATCGGTTTTTGCGCTAATATTTATGTGATTAAATATCAGTTTAAAGTTTGGTCTCTTCGTTGGCCAATCGATCGTGTACAATTGCATCTTATGTAAAAATTTATTTCCAAGCGTAGTGGCTTGATAGTAAACAATGGTGCGATAAATTATTCACATAAATTGAATTTGTACAGCGTTTAATATTGTTATATTGACACAGACACGTCTTATCGCAAGGGGTGGGAGAGGTTATGTCAAAATGTTGTCGAAAACGTCACGTCAAATGTCACACTCGTTGACGGTCACGGCAAATTACTAGCATTCGGGTAAGAGTGCATGCAACGTGGGCTTACTATAAAATTTGATAATGAATTTGCCATAGAATGTGCTCGACGTTATATGAAAATATCTATATATTTTGCCCAATCTGTGATTTTACTAAAATCTACTCACATTCAAGTCTGTTGTCAGAGAAACGGTTCCATTTTACTCGTTTATGACGTATTCATGTTTAAAATATTCCACGTACAGCGTAGACATTCTATTGTTGTTAGTTTTTATATTATTTTTTCAACTTTTAGTTTTTATATTTGTGCAAATATAACTGCATTTATTCAATAAATATAAGAATAAAAAAAAACGACGTAGACTATTGAATCCAACGAAGACTTTTTGTTTATCAAATTTTATTACGGGGGTTAAATCTGTTTTACCTACCGTTAATTTTGGTAACGATGACCGGACATTTTTGATACCTGTGTATTGCATCACTTTGTATATTCAATACGTTTTTCGTCCGGTTTCTGAAGCTCTAAATTCGAATTCTTAAGCTTAACATTGTTATTCGTGTTAGTTGTTTTCGCACGATTGTTTTTTCACCTCCAGAATCTTTTTAAATCATATCATATATATTATTTCCATTAACACATTATTTCCATATATTTTTCTGATAATTGTTCAATATTTTAATAATTAAAAAATTGAAGAACCATCGAAAAAAATTACTGTTTGCAATTTTGTGTAGGTACAATTTATTTTAAAACATGAATCGACTTTCCTCGTATAGAAATGTGTTATATTGAAATTGGAATTGTACTTGTAATTTAACTGGTTCTATTAATACGACATGTATTGTATTCTATTCACATCCAGTGTTAGGAATAGATAACTAACAATTTATCTAGATAAAGATAAAGATGACTATACTGATTCTTATCTAGATACAGATAAAGATAGTTATACTAAATTTCATCTAAATAAAGATAAAAATATGTATATTTTTATCTAGATAAATATGAGATAATTGCATGTTTGATTTTGAAAATATTGAGGATACTACAGCCTACAGATATTAGGTAAAAAATTCATAATTAAAAACATTTTAAAATAAATATAATTTTTTAAACTCATTTCAAACATTAATAAACATAAAATATAAAATATTTTTTTTGAAATAAACTTCATAAGAAGATGAAAAATCATTCTCTAACTTAATAATAAAAAAATCTTAGATTTGAAAAATGACAATACATTTCTGTTTTTTTTTTTAACAAATTTCAAACATTTTGAAAATAAACACATTATATAAATAGTTATTTTTTTTAAAATAAACTTCATAAGAAGATTGTCATCTTGTCAATTATTATCTGTGTAATAGGTATATGATGTACAGAAAAATGTAAAAATGAAAATATAAAAACATTTTAAATTTTCAAATTTTATTTTTATTCTATTTAAATAAATTATCTAAATTAGTACTCATAGATAACAAGATTTTTATCAAGATAAAGATAAAGGTAACTGAGTATAAATTTATCTAGATAAGATAAGATAAAATATAAATCATTTTTATCTAGATAACTTATCTAGATACATTTATCTAGATATTTCCCAACACTGTTCACATCATAGATGTCACAGTTATGGTAAGAAAACGGTATAAGGTGAAAAGCCGTTCGATCACTATTATAGTTGTGAATTATTTATTTAATTGAACACAAATATTACAAAAAAAATGTGAACTCACAACAATGTTCACGAGACACACTTTCAATACGGCTGCGTTTCAGAACGAACTTGAAAAAAAACGACGTCAATCAAATACGACTGTGTTTTGAACGGAAGTAAAACAACGACTTGTCGTCGGCGACCGGTCCTCGTACCGGGCGACACGTCTTCACGTCCCGCCTTTGCGCCTGTATCGCGTGTTAGGGTTAGTCGACAATCGTCGTTATCCGTGGTGGTGGTTGATAAGGTGCAGACCGGTCGTTGCGGTGCCTGTACATAGTACTAGCGATCGTTACGTACCGTGTCATAGACTTACTTGTTTGTTTAATGACGGAAGCAAGCAGCTTCACTAGACTTAACTTCATTTTCCGTAATCTTATTATTTTTCCTAACATTTATTATAAAGTTTTTCACGCGTTTTTGAGAATTTTTTCTACCTGTATTCATGATTTTATTGCACGTATCTCAATTTTGTGCTTTCTCGGTGTCATTATTCTATCACATACCTTTAAGTAATTTCTATAATTTTGCTAAATTTTAATGGCTTTAAGTTCAAACTCTAGGCGATGAGACTTCAATCACTCATATTTTCTTTTGACGCATACTTCTGATAATTAATTTTTTTTAAAAAAATGCATAAACTTCTATTAAAAAAAAAAAAAATAAATAAAATAATAGTTTAAAATAATTTTTAACCATTTTTCTATCATTATTTTCTAATCTCTTTGTTAGATTACTTTTAAAACAAAGTTATCTAACTTTCCAGGTGTAGTGATAAACCGTTTTAAAATATAAATGGTATTTGTAATTTAATTTTTTTTATGTAATTTATACAATTTAATTTATTTTTTATTTTTTTTATATTTACCTAATAATAAACATTATTTATTTAAATATGTTTAAAGAACAGTGTAGTGCAGTGGTCACAAAGTTAGCTACGACGCGTGCCGTCATCACTTCAAAGCCGAATTTTTGCAAAAACATTCTGCAGAATTAATTGTGTGGTGTCTCTCCCTTGCCATTGTTCTAATTACTCTATATTAATCTTGGCCATATTAACTCCACTCAGATAATCACGATAATTCTCTACTTAAAAAATTACTACATTCAACTTTACCTTCCCATTCAAAAAAAAAAAAAAAAAAAAAATGAAAATGATCTCCGATAGTTATTTTCATGAAAGAAAAAATATTGAAAAAAAATAAAATGTCCCTAATGTACTACATATTAAACATGGTCAATAATTAAATTTTAATTTTTTAAGTACAACCTTAATTATTGTGCCTGTAGAGCTAATAGAATCACAATAATTAAGATACATTTTTTTTTTTTTATTGCATTTATTGAAAAAACTAAGAATAATCAACTTTAAGCAATCTTTTTCTAGCAATACATCATATGATAGTGCAGTGACCAGCGTCAATAAAAATTATGAACGGTTGTCTTGGTAGTTTAGACACCAATCATAAATATTCTATAGATATAAATAAAATTTTTCATTTTCCCATAATTTTCTAAAACAAATTGTGGAATTCATAAATTTTTATACTTACAGAAGTAAATAAAAACACACCGGCTGGACAATAATATATATTGAAATCTAACAATATCAAAGCATTGCTGGGTCAGTAAATAAAATTTATACGACTGTATTACATTTCATCCATGTAAAATACTTACTCTTAGGTTTATCGTTGGCAGCGATTGAGTGAGTTATTTCATTTAACTTTGTACACTTGGTTCATCTTTAGTTATATTATTCAGGCTTTACACCTAGTTGTATCGCTAAAATCATTAATATTCTCTTCCGATCCATCTCTAACCATGATTACCATCGATGTCCGTCACTAAGTATTATTTTTCGATGTCAACTGTGCTCTTGTTAGATTATTTTGCAACTTTCTCAGCACTGATATAATCTTCACGTGTAACCAGGCATTATTTGATATTTTATATACTTTCGTGAAAACTATTGCAAGCGATTCTTTATTTTTTACAATTGAATTTGAAAAATTTAAACAAGAAAACACATTTTTTAATGAAAATGGACATTTTAGTAAGTACTAATAGAAAATCTATATCGACTTAATGATACTGTGTAAACTGCGAAATACTTTACTTTGGATGCATATATGTAGTGTTAAATAAATATAGTATATGTATTACTATTTGTATATTCGATATAACTTATAAGGTTAATTAATCGGATATTAATTGTATGGTACGTGATTTTTCCAGTTATATTATTTAAGGCACACGATTTGATTGCTTTTTTATTAAATAATCATATTTTGCGTTTTGTAATTCTGAGACGTTGCAGGTATTCATACTTTTTGATAGCAGTTTTTCTATTTAATTAATCTCTTAAACGTTAAAATATATAATTATAGACTTTAGTTTTGAAAACTTGTTGTTTTATTTTACAATTAGAAGAAACATTCATCGAGTCATCATTTATTATATTTGCATGATACACAAACTATATTATTTACCATCAAAAAAACTATAAATTCATTAATTAACAGAATAATTATTTTATGCGAAAACTTTAAAATTAGTTGTGATGTTATTTCATAATAAACGATTAGATATTATGTTTGAGTAAACAAAATATTCGAAGTTTTCGTGAAGAATTTTATACAAAAATATTATCAAACTTGATATTTCAAGTACATTAGTTTACTAATTAATTATTTATAAAACCACACTTCAGTCTAATGTAGTCCAATGAATTACAATTTTGTTTTCGATTTTCATCATACATCATTGAAATACACTTTGTTCTAATCTCCAATGACTTTTGATTTATTCACAATTTTATAAAATTATAATCAAAAACTATATTTATGAAATAGTTTTCAAAATTTCACCCACGAATAAACCGTAAGAATTTATGATCTAAAAAATTACCATTAAATTTTGTAAGTGAATAATTCAAGGCGAATTATTGAAATTTAATAAAAATCTCCATACTATAGGTACTTTAAAACTGACATTATATTGATATTTATCCCAATAAATTAATTATTTTAAGTATTTCAATCAAACATTTTTTCCGTTTCAAGTAGTTTCAGCTATTAGTGAAAGCTATTTATTGTTTTGACCATGCGGAAAAGTAATCAGTGAAAAGTCTGTCACGACAACAAAAAACACAAAAATAAAATGTCAACAAGATTTCCAGTAGGTATACCAGTAAATATTTCATCGATAGAAGCTATTGTTAAAACAAAACACCCCAGAGGATAATCAAAAATACGTCAATCCTGAGAACACTAACTCGAAACCTTAAAACATAGCAAAAGTTAAACTAAGTGTATAAAGTTTTGCGAAATAAGACCTACAATTCCTCCTGTTGATAAACCTAAATGTAAGTTTATTACGGAGATTAAATAAAATTTAATTAATTTATAGCACCTTTAAAATTACAAATATTATTTTAATTTCAGAACGACCAATTAACACACTTGGATAGTTAAATTAATTTATTATCATTATGTTTAAGGACTCCATTTTTTCTAATCGTAAAATGACTAAATAATTAGAAAACAGAAATAAAACGTCAAATGCTTATAAAAAAATAATGTTGAGAATATGTTCCAGTTCAATGTGCAATTCTTTAAAAGATTCTGTTTAAACCTATTGATAATAACTGCTGCCAATTTATTTTTTTGATCAAATAACGTTAATGATACAGTAAACCTTTCTAAACCTTTTTAACTCCAAATTTGTACTAAATGAACTGCAAATATACGTATGTGGTATTACACATTTTTCCGCAATCAGTGATACTCTAAACATCAAAATCACTAGCCCAAAAACATGTTTTTTGTGTGAATCAACCTACAATGTACGTTGTACAATATTGTTCAACACAACGGCCCCCCAAACCAAAATATTATAACAGCTTATTTGAATGAAACTGACGTCAGTCTTCAAACATTTTTTTTACTTGTTTCACATTAATTTAGAATTATCTCCAGAAACCTTTACCACACCACCCTGAGCATTGACACTTTTGTTGTTTTGTCCGAAAAAGGACTTATAGTCAAGTAAATTTACAATGTAAAAAATAAATAAAACAATTATCTTCATTTAATATATTTTTTGGACCTTTTAGTTAACGATAACTATAACAACATTTATATCATCACTTTACTATAGTGTATTTAGGTAAAAGTAAAAAACCATCATTAAAATAGATGAGACACTTGCAATACCATAATTGTCAAAAATATGGATACGCATATAACTATAGAAATCATCAATCACGTGTTGAATTATTGCGAGGCTCACTTACCCGAAGACTACAATAATAAATGCAGTAACCCATAAATATGTACTTTTTACAGCCAAAACTAGACAGCCAATTTTAAGACATGAAGAATCTATCAAGCTGTTTTGATACATCAAGATATTATCTCAAAAAACTCTCAAAATAATACTCTTCATCTTACAAGTATAACTTTAAAAATCCCTTCCAAAATTCCGATCCAACCAAATCCATCGTATATTTCTCCTCAGTGACAGAATGCAATTACTAATAAGCTATTTTTGTAATTATAAATATGACACTTACAGACCTAATCATTGAAATGCATTATTTATACAAAATAAAATAAAAAAAAACTCATTAAATGTACATACAAGATCACAAATAATATGGTATTTGTCTGTTTGTAATCTATGAGTATTTCAAGAATTTTCCGTCTCCGAGTCATTATTAAAATTTATTTAAATTAAAAAAGCTTTGCATTTGGACATTTTGAAATTTTATTTATAAATAAAATAAACCAATTGTGTGGACAATAATATTGTCAGGCATATTATAAAACGATATATTGTCTTGTGCGTTGGGATATTCTATTATAAATAATTCAATTGAGTCAAACGCCATTATATTGAGGTTCCATTTAAAAAAAAAAAAAAAAAACAATTTCTAGATTAATCGTAAATCGCATAAATTCGTTTTCTCTTTAACTTTTTCCAAAGAAATGATTACATTTATTTCTATGATAATTTTGTACCATAAATATACTCTATCAATAAATATCACGTTTATACTTTTTATTTTTTATCTTCAAAGAAATTTAAAAAGATTTGTATTAAATTGTTCTTGACCATAGCAAATATTTAATTTACAGTAAAAATGCAAAGAGGCAAACATATATACTAGTCAAAAATCACTGTACTATTCAAAGTGCCCTCCGAAGTTTCACAGTTCTATGTATGATAATATTATTGTTTGGCGCCGGACAGGACCGACTCTCCCGATCTCGGGCGGTTACCTGCGCCGACTCGTGGGTTGAGAAAAACAATAAAATAATTCCAACAAATACGCTATTTGACTCGAGTTCGGTATACATATAATATATTAAAAAATTACTAGTAATAAACTAATAAATTGGGCGCCCTGGATAATAAAAACGAAAATAATGATAATAATTACACAAGGAAGTAATAATAATAATACAAATAATATAAACGACAATTAAAAGGTAATACGAATATTAATTATCTCAAACTTGAAATACACGCCGACAGTGAAAAACAATATTCACGGCGAGCGGGTACACGATCACGATGTCGAACAATCGTACGGCGTTGCCGACATGTGGAGTACACCGATCACTAGAAAGATCACGGAAAGAAACACGCTCGGCACGACCCCGAACGGTTGTATTGCGACGGCCGACACGGATAACCAAAACAAGCCGCCAATCGCCGGACAATGGAGTCGCACAACAGCAATCCAAAAAAAAGGGCAAAAAACGTGGTCAACGCATAAAGGCACGGTAGACACACACGAACCGACCACGACGTCAAGACCCGTACGCTCGTCGCGTATAACCACACCGATACACACGAGGGATAACCTCCACACGCAAAGTTTGATGAGTACTGGTTCGCGTCTTATCACTGCACGCGCAACGGTACGCATCGGACCGGTACGTTCGCCGACCAGCGCGCGCGTAATTTGAAATTAGTGGCGTGCCCGAACAATCATATTGCATTATCAATCCTAATGACCTGAAATAAAACACAGTAAAAATAATCTGTGTTAAAGTGTTACGTATAATTCACTGATATAGGTACCGTGATTCCTTTAGTTCTTTCGGGTACTATAAAACGAATGATAAATTACGAAATATGAGTTTTAATATTTTTCAAGAAAAACTGATAGTTGATTACAAAAACAAAACTAATGTGAATATTTTTTGTATTTTATGTTAAAATAATCAATTCCTGGTTTAAATTTAATTTATGGTTATTGCAAATTATAAATAATCCAAACACTTTATATCTTATCGGTAGACTAAGCATATATTTTTGACGCAACAATGAAATACATAGTTTATCCGCACACATATTGGAATGCAAATTAACTGAATTGCACAATCACACAAGAACAGAAAGCTGCGACTTTATTCGCAACGATGGTGTGTCAATAAGTCCAACGCTGTCGAATTTACGACTGATAAACATTAACCGTTATCCCGCATCTAGCCTATACTCTCTTCATATATTTTTTTTTATATGATTTATATACGATATTTTTTTAGTTTTTCAGGACTTAAAAATTTTCACTAAGAATACGACAATTCCGAAATTAAGAAAAAATTATAGCCAATGAATGGTCACAAAACTCAAAATCTGAACTCCGAAATGATTTCAAGAATTTTAGAAAAATTACCAAATCACTGAGAGCACTGCATTTCGTACGAGATATTTTTAAGAAAATAACTCTAAATAATATGTAATAAGCACAATTTATAAGTTTATTGAGAATAAAATATCGGTTTTTTCCTAACATATAGAATGTAAACCTACTACTAATACAATCAGTAAAATACGTAAAGTAAGAATAATAAACGAAGACCCAATTGGTTATGGCTGTAACCAAATTGTATAAATTAGTTTACAAAATGAAATTTCATGGAAGTTCACGTGAAAAGCACTTTAAAAATATACATCTCACACAAAACAATTATGATTTAGAAGCAATGTAATCAAATTTTCGTCTTTTCGAGAGTAAACAAAAATTATTAATTATTATATGTAATTCTCATTTAAAAAAAAAAAAAAATAATACTTTTTGAGTTGAATGAACTACTCGTATTAATAATCGAAAACATTTTATGAAAATACATCAAGTTATACTTAGATACAATTAATGAAGTAATTAATATAGATCATATTAAATTTCTTTATTTTCTATTAATTAATTTACTTTATTATTTTATCAAAAATAATAATATCCAATAAAAAAAAAAAAAAATAAAGGAAAGAGAAAAATTATTACTTTACAGTTTAAAATTATATTTGTATTAATATTTCAATTTTGAACAATTTCAGGGTTTGAGTAGAAGTGTTTGGTATGGAATTTCATTGTTGTTAGGAGAGAGGTTTGTAAGGTCTTCAATCTTTGGCTCTTGCTCAGAAAACCGTTCAAGCAAACTTAGAGGTTTCAGCGGCATGTATCCTTTTCGCCCTTTGTAAGTCTAACATGAGGCAACAAATCATTTTAATCTACGTGTTCCGTAAAAAGAATACATTTTCTGTGTGAGGAAGAAAAGAAATCTATCGTGTAAAACTATTTAGGTTATTTATTGTTAAAGATTTAAAACTTTTGCGCTCTTAGCTTTAGTGACACAAATCACGTAAGTGTAGAATTTAAAAGTCGGTATAATAGGTTTGGAAGTCATAACGGTTTTCAATTTAGCAGTGCGTCTGTGTTGAATACTTGATCTTACTGGACACACCTAGAGACGAATTGCTTACATATGTTGTGAAAGTTAGAAACAAATTATTTCGTTATTACTAAAACAGTGTTGCTTAACGATTTATACAGTTATAGGTCTTCTACACGTTGTAATATCACGGTTGGTCATAATATTGAAATGTTTTTATCTATTTAGCGTCAGTGCGATTGTTTACAATATTGAAATTAAAAAACAACACAATGTCATAATATCAGGTTGCATGCAAACATTTGAATGTATTTGTTAGATAAAAACCGTGCACGGCAATATATAGGGTTCGGATGGCCCGAAAAAGTTGTATGAAGTTTTGAGATACAATATTATTCGCATGACGGAATATCAATTATCATAATTGGTTCGTTCCCGACACGAAAGGTATAATTATTATTACATGGTAAGTATACGCGTTGAAAATATGATATTTCGGAAACCGAAGGCGTACGACACGAAGTCTACTGATACGTTCCGCGACGGTGAGTTGTACACTGCGGCAAAGTTAAGTTAACGATGATAAAGTGATAAAACATTCATGCACCGATAGTAACATTAACACCGCTTGGGAGCATTAAGGAGGTTCAGAGTTTGGAAATTATTTATGCTCGTATTAATGATAATACACATTTCTGAAATATGTGCTCGTTAATTGCTCGTATGTATGGCGCGTATCGACAAGGCGTATGAGTTTGTGCGGAGCGACTGCATTCGTGTTCATTAATGATTCACGCGACAATATTATACCGTTCCCAGCGGTATCTCGGGTACAGCGGCTGCGAAATCTTATTCGGCGAAACCTGCGTCGACCCATTTAACGACCCGTACCTAGGACTGTTCGGTCACATCGACATTGTTACACCAACCGATCACAGGTTAAATCGATTATCTTTTGGTATACCGTCGATTTACTTGACAATCGATCGACTCGAATATGTTTCTCGAATGCATTTTTCAAAGCGGACTACAAAAACAAGACTTCTTGGTAACCTGAACGGTTGGATGACGCCTGAAAATGTAACGGACCACAGAATTGATCTTATTCACCGATATCGATTACGTCCATCGTTCGATTGTGTTTCTCATTTTCTCTTTCACATCCTTATTGTTGCCAGCTATTTCGTTTGCTCGATATCGATATTGATCGTTTTCGTACGATTTAATACCAATGTTTATGGTGACAATGTAGGGTCAATCGATTTTTTCCGATCGTTTTTCACCTTTGACAATAGGGCAGCCCCGTCCGAGCCTAGTGTGATGCACCGAACGGCGATCGTTCACGGCTTTTACGCACATACGATTGTTGTGGTAAACGTTTCAGAGGAAAATGTAAATATTTATGAGCCACCTGAATACCTACACACACAGATATACACACACACGGACACGAACACAGATACACACACACACACGCACACAAATATTACACATTGTAAACGTTATACGTGGCACGGCACGGAAACGATTCACCGGTCTTGTGCAGTTTTTCACGGTGTGCGCAAGCCCTTGCCGGAAACCTTTATCGTATCCGGTACCCGCGTCCGCCGTTCTTGACTGCCCCTCATCACTTCATCGTTCGTATGTACACGCACAGGATCTGGCCCTTTTTCATTCCTCTCATGCCAGTCAAGTTTTTCTTCCACTCCCGGGGACTCGATGACTTTTTAACCAAAGTAATACGTGCCAATAATATTAATATTTTCCATCACTGAACGCTTTTATCGAATTCGAATGCATTTGGTTGGCTTACGGGAAACCGGATTTCAAACTGTGGTGGATTTGAAGGAGAGGTGGTAGTACTAGAGGACTGAAATATCCACCGTTCCATGTATTGAACTTTTTTTGTTGCTTTATAAACTGCTTAGATATTAGTCAAACATGACACATCGGTTTGCAACTGATTTTTTTGAACATTTGACATTTAAACTTTAAATCAATAGTTTATTTTACCTAAAGTCATCAATAAAGATCATAACAGATCAAAATAGCATCCACCATGAAAAAATACTAGATACTAAACTAATTCTAAACCAATAATAATTGTCGATATTATTTTGAAAGCCATCGAATTCGCCATTGTGGTTGATCATATCATAATGTATTTAGAACTCGAGATTTACTACTGACTAAATCATATTTAGATGCTTAAAATATGTATGCTGTCGACAGAAATCTAATCTTACTATTGTCTACTATTTTCAACACAATTAAACGTCGTTGTTTTTTTTTTTTTTTCGTTATGTCCAGAGGGACCATCGAGAAAATCAAAACATTTATAAGTATTTATGGAAACCAATTTTCAGTTAAAATAAAGATTAAGTTAAAATTTAAACATAAGCCTCATTCAATAAAACTCAAAACTTATGACATGAAAAAAAAAACCCATACAATTTAAATGAATTACTATGAATATTAAAGTTAATACAACACTAAGATGATATAAATAATTTTGTAAGATTTAACGTCTACCAGAGGAGAATCTCACTTATCAGCTACAGTATCATCCAGGTAGCACTTTTTACATGCTCTGTTCAGTGACTTCATTGTTTCAGTGAAAATACCAAGCAAACATTTCAATTGTATTGTAGTTTGACAGGCGATAACTGTAAACATTTTATGTTATTTTTATGCGTTCGAATGCATTTTTTTTTTTTTTTTTATATGCATATTATTTGACAAAAGAAAGTAAAGTCGTACAAACAACACTCGAAGTCCATTTTATTAATTAATTCCAAATAATCCTGATGACTAGAATAGAATTTTCGATGCAGAGCACATTCATGAACATAATACTCAGTGCAAATGTATATGAAAATTTAAGTTCTATTATAAATTGTTTTCTTTTCATTAATATTATTTGTATTGAACTCTATATTGCATAAAATAATAATATACCATGCCATTAAAAAACAAGTATTATTATATTATAATAATTGACTATATAATTATTTATCAATGGATTTCAAATTATGTAAAATAAATAAAAAAAAATAAAATATGGATTATTATTATTTAAATTGGTAATTTATCTGTGGTTATTTTATAATTTTTCCACCCAGAGATCACCCCGTTGTTATTAGTTTGATCATTATAATTATAATTTATTTCTTTTAATTAAACTATTTTTAAAAATTTGGTTTAAGAAAACAAGTTGAACATATATTGTAAGTTTAAACCAATAATATAATTTTTTTAACATTTTAATATCGATCGATAAGTTCCTTTTTTTTTAAAAAAAAAAAAAAGCAACAATACACTTTTTGTATCTAGAAATTTTGCAATTCGCTTCATACAGCAATAATTTATATCACATAAATACATCAACACACTGAAAAATAAACATTTTAATTTAACTGAAACGTGTATCTTTTTAAAAATTATCGGATTAGACTTTTAATACTAGATTCTTCTTAAACATGATTTTATATCGTAATTATTTAGGAGAATAATAACCATCAGTGAACTAGCATAAGTGTACCATAAGAATAACTGTTGAATATTATTATTCAAAAAACTAACTACAGAGTGTTTTCAAAATATCAGTAAATAAATTAATGTAATTTTGATTAAATAATCGATTTATTTTTATAGAGTTTTATAATATCTGCATAAAAATATGTTTACTGAGATTATATGTTTCGTTGTAAATTAGAAAATTCGTTCATGGTAATTTTTTTCCTCCGTACAATTTATTTCAACCATCAACTTGGAAATTTTATGAAATAAAATGCAAGTAATGAAAAGAAAAAAAAAGTAATTTGTCATATTATTACTTATCTATCTTGTATGCTGTTCATGTTGAGACTTTATTATTTTACATTATTGATCTAAAATTAGAACTGTTGAATTTTCGCCATACTACGCGTCATAATACAGTACATCATGGAAATAGAAGGAATCGATTTTTTACCGTTGTAGAATGGTAGTGATTGTTTTCAAAATTATGTAATTTAACAATCATTGGCTGTATCGTTCACGCCGCATTCGATTGCTTCGAATAATGGACAAAGCAATACGCGAGTAGGCAACATAGAACTGTGGTGTCTTAGCGTAGGTACTATTCAGTGTTAGTAGTGGGCAATTTGAATCGATATTTTCCACGTGATCAGTTGATCTCCATGATCTGATCTTTTAAAAATCGATTCATTTTTATAAAGATCGATTTGAATAATTAATCCGATCTTTTATGTGAATCGATTCGTTATTGCTTGTTGATCCGATTCCCAATCTTTTCACAGGGCTGATACTTATATTTGTTCTCATCAAGAACTTTTCCTTCCAATTTCAATCGATTCACTTTCAATAATCGCCCATCACATTCCATATTTTCATTTATTTCTTACCTACATAAAATTAGAAGTATAGTGATGCGAATTGTTAATAACTATTATAACAAATACTATTTTATGTATGTTACTTTTCAGTATACACACTTACACCTCTAGTGTAGTATACAGTGAAACAGAATAACACTAAAGTAAACAAAAATATTAGAATTTAAAAATATTCTATTAAAACACACTAGTTAAAAACAGTTTTTTTAAACAGCGTATATAAGTCTCTCAATAATTATTCCTTAAATCTAATTTACAATTTAGCTGTCTTAGTTCATTTGTTTCACATGTATACTGGGTGTTTCAAGATGAACTGACAAATGCAATAACTTTTGTTCTGTTGAACATTTTCAACTTTTTTTTTTTTTTTTTAACTGTCAATTTTCGTCTGCGCTACATTCAATCGAACTCTATTATCGATCGATTTTGAATTATTTTTTCCCAAGAAATAACTTATTCTATTTTTAACCATTCATATTATTACACTACGTTAGTATCATAATTTTTTATTATTTATGATAACAATAATCACTATTACATTGATAAACAAGAAATAAATTAGAATTTAAGCAAACTTTAAAAATTGTTTAAAAATTATTGACTTAACCTTTGTAAAAGTTTTTGGCGCCAAAATTTTTCTAAAAATCGGATTTACAAAATGGCTATCTTGATTTTTTTAAAAATTAAATAGAACAAATTTTAATTTTTTAATTTTGCATAAACCTAAGAAAAAAACTGAAAAATATTTTGAATGTAGCGCAGACGACAATTGACAATTAAAAAAAAAAAAGTTGAAAATGTTCAATAGAATAAAAGTTATTGCATTTAACAGTTCATCGTAAAACACCCTGTATATTATAAATATTATTATACCTACATATTTTGTAACTATTATTTTTACAATTTTCATCGTCAGAAGTCTTGTATAATTACATTTAGAACACGATCAAAAATGCAAAAAGTGACATTTACATTTATAAATTAAAATAAAGCCGCATATAAAGTGAAACGACCTTTTGCCACTGATTTTTTTGTTTTTGATAGATCTTTTCATTAGAATTTAAGTCGATTCAAAAGATCGATTAACTTTAGAGAATCTTCGAATTAATAACTAATAGTAACTAATAACTCTTAATAATTACTAGTCAATAAATCATCGAATTCGTCGCGCACACGTCATCATGCACGAAAATATTACTTACTCAAGAGTTGATACGAATGTGAACGGTTCTCGCATAAGTAACTGCGCGGTGAGCTATCGAGTGATTTTCCGTGTAAACGTAACGACGATTGCTGTAATGGGATTAAAAATAATTAGCATTTTAATGGAAATAACAAAACGGTTATATTGTATTATTCAATATACACTGTGTACAATATACGAACTTATATTGCAATTACGTCGTAAACCTTAATTAATATGGCAAAGCCATAACAATTTCCGACGCGTACTTGCAAGGACGAAGAAATATACGCGCCGCGGTGCTCTCAGAACAAAGGCAACGGTGTTGCCGAACTATTTTTCACGGGAAAATAAGAAGACAAAAACACGTTAATGGATGTGTGTGCGTGTGTATGTATGTATGTATATATATATATATATATATATATATATATATATATGTGTATGTATACGTTTAATATAATTGAATGAATCCATAAGACTGTGTAATTTGGTATCCGTCGAATGGGGGAAAAAAAAAAAAAATAATAACAATTATAATAATAATAAAAGAGAGTGAAAACATCTTAAAAATAAAAAGGCTACGTTCACAAATAGTTTTGAATTTTGAAAGTCATGAGTGATTTGTCTTGTGGTTTGAAAAGTCAATGGCCTTTGGGGGATGTTGAATCGTAGAAAGTATAAAACTTTCAGTGTTTTTGTGATATTGATCACCGTGCATTGTTAGCACAGTGCGTACGTTATACAAATGCAACATGTACATATTTTAAAGAACATCTGTGTCAATCCACAAGCACGCGTACATACGTTTTATGTTGTTTGACTGAGCTACTTTCGTTCGGGGTCCAAGCGTAACGGCTATTAGAAAAATCGTGCTCGTGTTGTTTGACCGCATTCGCCACAAAAAAATTTTAATGCGATAGAACACATCCGCGCGTTTACGTACATCCAAGACCTACCGTTCCGTGGAGTAGGTGCTTACGTAATTATAAAATAAAATCTTAAAATAACAAAAATCGATATCAATGACTGAGCACGGAGATTGTGATTGGTTAAATGTTCAACGTTTTGAAAACATCCCGATTGTAGGTGTATGTTCATTTATACGAACACCGTACAAATTATAACTTGTTTATAATATCACAATTAATATCCATCACTGTTGTGTGTGCGAATGACGGGTGAAAAAAGAGTAAAAGATCAATTAATATTTAGCATTGAACCTGCGAGTTAGTTAAAATATTCAATTGTTATCCATTTTGATTGATGACTAACGAGGGAATTGAAAATCCCTGTAGTTAAAATTTGTAATAATTCGTTCTTACCCTTTGTTGATAAAATGTTTAATAGCAAACAAGTGAATGTAATTTATATGAATTTGGAGCGGAATAAATGTTGGATTTAGTTGATTGTTATGAATTGATTAAAAAACTGCAGTCTAGACTTATTAAAAAGATCACATACGTACGTATGTGATCAATCTTGGGATTGGCTCTCTTCGTCATTGCTAGACTAGGCTTTAAATGTGAAAGCCTTTCTGTTTTCCCTTAAATAAATCCTTACTTTTATATATTCTCCTTCTCACCTATATTCATTCTTCCCTAATATTTTAAAAGGATTATGTTTAAAAATTGGACTGTATACTTACTAAATGTGCCCAAAAATGGTATGTTTCATGTTAAGGACAATTTAACTGAATAGCTAATAGACGATACCGAATCAAAATATTCAATTATATTTTTTGTTAACAGTAGTGACAATTAATGATATCTACTGACATAAGTATGTATTCAAATACTTCAGATTAACCAGTACTCTTAAACATATATACTCGAATTTAAAAGGCTGCGTACGAGTTGATTCCCTATTGTTGTATATCAATTATCAATAGATTGCACGAGTAAAGACTTTACAACCGTAAAGAGTTCAACCGTCACACACAACTCCCTCTTATGTCCACCGAGACCACGCTTGAATTTACAAAAAAAAAAAAAATCATTACACGTCGCAGGCGAATGCCTGTTGGTCGAACGCTTTATCAAAGATTATCGTCATTATAATAACCTTCGTGTAAATATATAATGTATATGTTATTTATCATAATAATTGATTTTATATAGTTAGATAGCAGTTTTTATAGTTGAACATTATCTAGAATATTAGGAATGTTCCAGTATTGTTGCAACCATTATTAGTTCAACATAAATTGTGTCATTGTGTTAAAACTGTTGTGTTAAAACTAAATGTTTTTAATAGTTATAAATATAATATAATTCAATAAATAATAAATAAATAAAAATGAAATGATTTTCAAAATATAAAAAAACTAAAAAAACAATATTTTTGAGAAACTTGTCAGCCAACCTCCTCGTGGTGTTTCTTGGGTTATGCTAATAGGCTGAATATCTTACTAAATATTGAATAAAATATATAATGACCTGGGAATCAACTCGTACGTACCTCTTAATGACCCGGGAATCAACTCGTACGTACCTCTTAAGGACCCGGGAATCAACTCACCTATACCGATTTAAAATACCAAAAAATAATAAATAAATATTATTCGTTATCTAATTTGTTATTATTTTAAGAGACACTAATCTCAAAACGATTTTATTTTTGTTTTTATTCGTATGCTTTAAATGATAAAATCGATCAAAAGAATAATTAGATCGACGTAGAACACATAAATATATTATTATCTTATATAAGTAAGTACTATAAAAATGTATACACCCGGTAAAATGTTGTACATTTGTAAGAAAATGAAACAAAGAAAATATTTTTAAAGTATTCTCGTTCAATAAACCAGGGATATTATTATTTTTTGTTCAGTGGATTTTCCATGCAAATAAGCACGGCATGTGAAAGGAAGTAAAATATAACAATCGTATTAAAAGCACTTAAATATTCAGACAAGGATTTTCTTTTAAATAATTGTCCTAGATGTTTTATTATATTGATTCGATAACAAATAATAATAGCTGGCGTGAAATACTTAGGGTGCGCATACCACATATGCATATCCTTTGCGGACGTGAAAATTACTATTATTGTAATTCGGAACACTATTAACTCTATTGTGTGCGCACACGTTTCACGAATTCCGCCTCGTGAATCATATTGCATACGACGCGTGATGCCACACACGGCACCGGTGAAAATAAATAATTATTTATTTCCCCGAGCAGTACGTGTCCAACATTTTTAAAATTTTGAGTATCCCAAAGGAATTATAAATCTTCCTGGGAAATTCACGGTCCGGTTCGTTTTCTACGCGCTCTTAAAACGTCTAAACGCCACTTGATTGTAAGAAATTATTCGGTCTGACACAACGGCCGTCCGGGTTCGGATGCCTAAAAACCGTTTTGGAACGTTTTTCAAAAGCCAATTTATACCGTTCTCTCGTTCGCCACCTCAGCCGCCGCTCCGTGTCAACGGGGTTTTGATTAAAAGTTCAATCTCTGTCCGGACAAGCGGGCGCGAACAAATAAACACTCGATACTGCGAAATCGGAAGGGCTTACGCGAAAAATCCTCCATAAACCCGTGCCCCCGCCGACTGTTCCGCGCCATAGAAATGTAAACATTCGAATCGAAAACGCGGATTCGAATGCACGAATGTAGACAATGATGGTATTATAATAGCTTTTATATTGGCGGAGTTCCATCGCCGGGAGGATATAAATTACTAATTTGCGCAAGTATGTATTATTACGGATACGTTTCGATACAGTTGACGAGTCCCGGTGATGGGGTTTTTAGGAGATAATGTTTTCGGGATTAGCATCAGCGCTCGACCGTTACGCCGAACGATCCACTTCCAATCTGAATAATTCGGATCCAGTCCGATACACCTCTTTTAAATCATATCGCTGACGTCATGCGAGGCTATTTACGCAAGCGCGTTATAAATCGTAATGAGGCATAAGCAGTAACGTGTCTAAGACGAATTGTAATTTTAAAACAGATAGCGGGTTCACTGTAAGAAACGTAGATCGTTTTAAAATAACACTTCGCACGGACGCATCATACAAATACCGCGATATCACCTGTTACACCCCCTTTGTCATGGTATCACTACATGTTCTATTATCAATTTATGTGCGTCTGATTGAATAATAGAACCCGTTAAGGTGACGGCGATGTGTCGTGAAGCGTCCGCGGTCGGTTCGAACAACATCGGCGGATTATCTGATTTTAACCCTCTTCGTGAGTTTGGTTTACGTTTTTCGATAGTGTTTTGTTATATTTGCGATGCCATTTTTTCTTTTTATTTTTTATTTTTTGCTATAACAATAATATTATATTTGTTTATTCTGTTATTATTATTATAATAAATCTTATTAAAATTAACTTAATTTTTATTATTACAGGTGTATTGATTAGTATTTGTTTAGAAATGTGTTTCTTAGTTGCAATGTGCTTTACTAAAAAATTAGCCACGGCTAATGTTCCATAAATGACGAACCAGTTATCTAGGACCTGTATATTTTACACCACCTGAGAAATATATATGGTATATTTTTGTTGCTAACAAGAGATAGCCAAAAATGTGTACATAAAATGTATATTAAATGAAATCTATGGTCAGGAAAATTTAAAACTGCAATAGTAGTATAGTATAGTGTAGTGATCGAGAATAAAAAAAATCTATGTATTTTCAATGAACCATTTCGAGTACCGCTATATCCAATGAATCATATGCTACTCCCACTGGCGTGTGATAAATAATGAAAACAAGTCAGTCAAAACTACTTTTGCTCAGTGCCAAGACCAACCCCTACTAGTGCTCCTAATTGTTAAATATTTATGCCTAACCTTCGACAAATGAATGGCTTTGAAAAATATAAACATGCAACATGAATAAAACTTAACAGAATCTTTTTTATCTTACTTTACTCCGACCTATTCTTGTTAAATATAAAAAAGTCCCCCTAAAAATAAAAATAAATATGTAAAATCTCTTGCTCAAACTAAAATTGATGTATAATTTACAATTATTTATTTCTACACCTAAATATTATGAAACACAAAAAGTTCAAATATTGCAAAATAAAATACTACGATGAATAAGCAACGTTTCAATCTACATTTTACATACAGATCTACACATCTTAAAAATAGCAGAAAATCTAAAATGCGTGATAGTAAATTTAATCACAACGATCTGCATGTCCAAATTTTAACTAATTATAACCCCAGAAACCCTATTAGATGACTCAATTGACAATAACCCCGGAATATATTCTAATTGTTATTAATAACAAACCCAAAACCCATTCCAAAGAGCTATCACTAGATGGTTTTTTCTTCAAAACATCGAGTCAACTAAGAGATATATAATTATCACTTACGGTTATTGTACGACACAATATGCACACATTATGAAATACTCATAAGATAATAAAAAATAAAAAAAAATAGTAATAATAATAAATACTTTTCTAAAGTATTGTGAAATAGATAAATTATCTTATAATAAATTTTATGATAAATCGCAAATAAGATACCAAAGTAAAAACGAAATCTGAAATTCTACTTCGAGCTACTTTATTCCTCCATATCATACTTTTTAATCAAAATTTTGTTATTTTCATCGATACAAATATTTTCAGTATCAGAAAACAGGAATTAATAATATTATAATATTTTATAGGTTCATAAGTTATAAAACTAAGATCTGAGAATACATGAAACATCGTATAATATGATGTCGTTGCATTTTTTATGTCTGTTTCACTTCATAATTATAACTTGAGCATCTGTTGCGTTTATATCACATAATGTATTCTGAGTTAAAAAGATACTGCGGATCAATAGCAAACTTTTTAAATAGGTCATAGAATTCGTTTACGTATTTTTAATACATTTCTTAAATATTTTCCAAAGGGAAAAAAATACAACACGGTTAGTTATTATGTAAAAACTGAATCCAAGTAATATAAAGTTTTCATACAACTTAGTAACGCATCAAAATCAGAAACTAGTTAACACGTATCATTACTATGTAAACGAATGCCAATTTAAAGTGCAAAGTTAAATGTGTACACCCCATTGGTGTTTAGTCAAAGCGTACACTGTTAAAATTATCTATCACTAATTGTATGTTTTATTAATATTCTATTAAAATTAAAAAAGAGTTCATTTAAAAAATAAATCGACAAGTATATTAACCCGTTTTATTACAGAACCGTACTTTGATACTGTGCGCCATTATAAGGTGACTATCCTGTTAAATAAATAAACCGAAGGTTTATTGTATCACTCAGATATATATAATCAATGTATATCTACTTACAATTATTAAAGAAAACAACTATTCCGTGGCCGCATAATTGGTTTGAAGAAATTAATTGTACAGAGCCGTATCGGACCTGTCGATGCTCGATTGTATAATATACAATATATATATATTATATACAATATTCTGGAGTAAATGATAAATATTTGATATGCTACGCTAACTTAAAATAGGGATGGATTTTTTTTAATCTGTCAATGTACTTGAGGAATTCGTGTTCAAGCCGAAAAACTATAGAGTGAATATCAAAGGAGGCACGCCGGAGTGTCGAATCGGTGAATGGCCGTGAAAAGGGTTGATCTCGTACGTCCATCAGTTATTGCTGTTGATTTTACCACAGTCAGGATATCGGTGTTGTTGGTTCGGAAAGTTTTCCGCTTTGTCCTATTCGGTCGATGTTTGTCACTGCTTCGTCGAACCCATTTGCTAGGGTAGGTAGGTATATCTCCGTTGGTCTTCCTGGCCTTCAACAAACGAGCGCTGAATGTTTGTTGATTGAAGGGTGAAATATAAAACATCTCCTTCGATGATCGACTTGATAATTAGTCTTAAAAGTGATTATTTTCACTGTCTTATTTGTCGTCCGTAGTTCTATATGACAATGTAAAGTAGCGATTTCCCTCCTTGTTCGTCCCGATGAATACGTGGTATCATGTGGTAACATACCGGTGCTTATGGCATTGTTCATGTTACTTTACATTATTTGATGGTCCTGAAAATGACCGTTTTGCTATTATGTGTCTTCTCAGTTACAACTTGAATAAGGTAGTACTTGAACACCCAATACACTTACCTTAAATTATAGCTACCTCCACTCTGTTCGTGCACCTCATTTGATTCACCACTAGAATGAAAAAATATAATAATTATCATGGATATTTAGTGGAATACAAAAACTGATTTTAAATGATTGACAATATATTATGATAGGAAAAAAAAACCTTTGAACTTACTTTCTGAACTTAATGTAGTTATTAACTTAGTTACTTGATATTTATAAAACTAAATCATAAGAATAATTAATTTCAATTAAATAAACCATTACCAGCTGCGTTCAATTATTTTTAAATGTTCATCATTTTATAGACGTAAATGTAAGAAAAAACGAAAAAAAAATTTGAAGCTACTTTATTATATCTAAAAAGGTTTTGTTGAAAAAAAATTAATGTTATATTTTCCTGAAACGGTTAACTTCCTTGTTCCGCTCAGAAATTAAAATTAAACTAAACTAATAGTAGCAAAACAAGTTATTTTACTGGAATCAAAATTAAAGAAACAATATTTTTTATTTTATCTTTGTTACCGTAAGTAATTTAACAGCACTTTACATGAACTGCAACATCGTAATTAATAAAATAATTACATTTTAAAAATACGTACTTTCATAATAAACGAATATCTTATTTTGATAACGAAACTGTATGTTTAACTCATAATTCTAAAGATATTTGATAAAAAATCTTTCAAAATAAATATTACAAATACATATTATGTATGAAATTATCATTTTATGGACAAGTTTTATTATACACTAGAATTCAACATTATCTGTTAATGATTAAATTAATATTTTTGAAAATTGTAGGTATTATAATCATTTAGTTTAAATTAAAAATATCATCATATTTCAATCGCCATTATATTGAAATAATTATAAATACCATAATAATATTATAGAAATATAATTCGTTATTTTAGTTTTGTTTTTTGTATCACATCTATTTATATAATTTCTATTTCTTGTGATCATTTATCATCTAGTCATCTACTTCAAATTAAATTAGAGCTGTCATTTTTAGTAAAAAAAAAAAAAAAAAGGAGCCTTTAATAGATTTTGTTTGATATCTCATTAAACCAGATTGTATTACATTATAATTATTCTAAATTATATAAATAAATAATATATAAGTATAGTTCAATCAATTTTTCTAATAAAAAGTGAAATAATTAATTAAATTGTCCATAAAAAGTGTTAAGCAATTAATTACATTTTAAATTAAATTTAAAAGTTTACAAAGGATCATTAGCAAAAAATATTTTAAAATAAAATACGATTAAAATATACATCGCTAATAGTTAATGGTATAATTTTACACTTTTTAAAGTTGTTTTGAATCCAATAATTTAAAAACGTATGTTGTGTATTATTTTCATAAATGATTTGATTATATTCTATAACCTCTTTCGTTCATGTTTTTAAGTTAATTTGTTTTCTTTCATAACAAAATTATGACTTATTACAATAATTGGTTAACTGCATTCGCTGTTTAATTTTCGGTCAAAGCAAAAACATAATATGATGTTGATGTACATTGTATTTTTATGTATTATGTTATGTGAATTATATTTATATATAAATGTGGTACGTTTAGTTTTTTTTTTTTTTTTTTTTTTTTTTTTGTGTCTGTCGACACGATTTGGGGCAGTAAAAATGCTTCGATTGCCTTATGTAGCAACTTTTCTGAAAGGAAAGTGAATCTATTTGGTACTTTGGGGGGTCAAAACTAAAAAATTTTCAATGTTTTTTTAATGCGACGGGAAAAACCATAAAAAAATTTGGGAAAAACGGGAGTTTTTTATTTTGCTATAACTCAAAAACTAATCGATGTAAATACTTGAAATTTTCACCAAATGTTTAGATTAGCCACTCTATGCACCATTAAATTTTCAAAGTATTTTGACTTTTATTAAGCTATATATAGACGATTGAAATTTTCAATTTTTTTAAGTATTTTTTTTTAAATAACGATAAAGTTTTTTTGGCTGCCCAGAAAATCTTGAAAATTTAATACAAGGTTTCTTATAAGTTGTTCCTTAACTGATTAAAAAAAATCTAAAATCGTAAGTCACAAATTTTTTTTATAAGTGCTCAAAGTTCCAATTTATACGAAATATGTAAAAATCACGATAATTTGCAAGTTATATTGTAGATAAAAATTCATAACATTTTTTCTGTTCATACTTAAGGTTCAAAATTTTAACACTAGGTTATCTATAAGCAACTCTTCAAAAATCTTTAAAAAAATTTCTACCGGAATTAGAGGAAAAAATTTTATGACTGTTTGAAATTTAAATATTTACGAAATTGCATAAAATAGCGATTTATTCTCAAACGATTTTAAATATTTTTTATAATTCAAAAAGTATAAGTTGTAGATTTTTGAAATTTCTACCAGCTGTTGAGATTGGTATTTTCTTTATGTCATATTTTTTTCAAAATATTATATTGATTTTTAAGCCACTTATAGGCATTTAAAATATTCGATTTTTTTACATTTTTTTTTTATAATCGGTGATAAAAAAAATTTGGCTCGTTCAAAATACTTGAAAATTTAATAGAAGATTCCACAGAAGTAGTTCTTAAAGTTATTCAAAAATTATTAAAATCCATAGGCACAATTTTTTTTTATAAGCGTTTGAACAGCGAATATTGACATAAAATTACATGTAAAATATAATATAATGTATAATATTCTAGACTGACAAAGATATCGGTTATTTTAAAAATGCTCTAACTCAAAAATGAAAAACCGCAACAACTTGAAATTTTCACCAAATCTTTATATTGACGTTCTCTATACATGGTTCAGATTTCAATGTTTTTTGACATATTTTGACTTATTTATAGACAATTTAAATTTTCGATTTTTGTAAAATTTTTGTTTTTAAACATCTATAAAATTTAATTGGTTGAGCGAAAACTCTTGAAAATTTTATACTAGGTTTATAATAAGTTAAACGTATCGTAACTAAAAAATATCGGTGATCGGTTAACTCAATTTTTTTTTATAAGCCCTTAATGCTCAAATTTGTATAAAATGTGTAAAAATTACGATAATTTGCAAGTTATTTTGTAGATAAAAATTCATAAAATTTTTTCTGTTCATATTTAAGGTTCAAAATTTTAACACTAAGTTATCTATAAGCTACTCTTCAAAAATCTTTAAAAAAATTTCTACCGGACTAAAAGGAAAAAATTGTATGACTGTTTGAAATTTTAATATTTACGAAATTGCATAAAATAGCGATTTATTCTCAGACGATTTTAAATATTTGTTATAATTCAAAAAGTATAAGTCGCAGATTTTTGAAATTTCTACCAGCTGTTAAGATTGGTATTTCTTTTATGCAATATTTTTTTCAAAATATTATATTGATTTTTAAGCCACTAATAGGCATTTAAAATATTCGATTTTTTTACATTTTATTTTTATAATCGGTGATAAAAAAAATTTGGCTACTATAAAATACTTGAAAATTTAATCGAAGATTCCACAGAAGTAGTTCTTAATGTCATTCAAAAATTATTAAAATCCATAGGCACAATTTTTTTTATAAGCGTTTGAACATCGAATATTGACATAAAATTACATGTAAAATATAATATAATGTAGAATGTTCTAGACTGACAAACTATATCGCTGTATGCAACTGCCAACCCATCCTAATTGAAAAATATATTTATCGTCTCAAAATAAAATATACTTTTTACAATGTTTATAAATAACAATGTATTATATCCTAGACAAACATATGAACTCCGTTCAGAATCGTTATTCGTATACAATGATATCTATCATTGCATTCAAATTTAACAAATCCATTACAATAATGACCTATCCTATAAGCGAGGTGCACTCCACCCCTAACTGTACAGCAGAGCGAGGCCCATCCGGTTCTTTTTTTGAATTGTAATTAATTATGAGCTATAGTTAAACATGGTCAAGCAAATAGGTGTATGTATTTGTAAGATTTAAAAAAACCACTAAAAAGTTGTATAAGTTTTTATTTTCGATAAGATTCAATTATAATTTGATTTATTCTACGTCGTTGTATCTATTTGTTTATTGTTTATTATAAGACTTAATATTATTCTTATATCTGCTATTCGCGTCGAAATATTGTTATTTGTGTTTGTAATATTTAGTAATTACTTCCAATAAGAAATTCCTAAATTATTCTGAAATATGTATGTTTAACATCTGATATAGTATAGGTGTATATATGCACAATATCCGTTACAGTATTTACCTAATTATTAAATAATCATCTACATACAAAATATTGAAATGAAAAACAAAAATTCATTGTAAAATTATATCGGAACTTATGATTTATTTAAAATCTGAATTTATTTCAAATAACGCATTATTAGTTGTAATTCAATCAATCAAATAGTTCAATAGCTAGTAGCTACAGAATTTAATATAGAATTTAGAATTTAGAAAAAATTTGATAAACTGAACTGGTTTGACAATTTATTATATTCTAAAATGGACTGCCCCAAAAAATGTTGCCCTTGATTCATTTTAATATTCTAAATAATATTTTGCTTTTCGCTTTTGCATTCCACCTTTTATCACACTAGTAAAATATCTGTGTCATCGCACTAATAAACCTGTATGTTACAGGTTATTTACTTGGTTGAACACTTAAATTAATAATCACCGGTATTTATAATTGAATATTTCTGTGTGTTTGTACTGCATTATGCCCTTGGCCATTTATAACTCAATATTTATTATAATATAACAGAAAATGTACAGCTGATAACTAAGGATATTATGGGAACAAATTAATAAATAAACCCTCTACGTCACGTTTTAAATAAAAGTTGACAGATTATGTAATACAACGCGTGGAACGGTTGAAAGTGTTATTATGATAGAACTAAGTTATAAAATATAATGATTCTTAACGGAGGAAAAATATGCGGTGTTTTGGTATACTTAGTACCCTCATTTTTTGACATGCACATTAAGCTGATCCTTAAAATGTTACTCAGGACAGGGATAAACAATTTGTCAAAGAATTCTACAGATAAGTGAAACAGAAAAAAAGAAAAATATAATGTAATCAAACGAAAATTCAGACACGCATTATAATGTTGTATGAGCATTATATTATGTTTCGACGTTAAATTAAATTATATTTGATTAAAATGTAAATTATCGTATAGGTATAACTATAATATTGGCACAATAATTTCAATAATTTGAAAGTCGACTAATGTTCAAAATAAAAAGAAATATTTTTTTTTTAAGTAATTAGAGTTACAGGTTTATGTTTTACGATTGACTGGCAATTCATACACAAAATTATCATAATGAATACGATCCATTTTACAAATATTTTTCTATAACAAATAATAAGACAAAAACAAATCTAGATTCATAAGTTGAGATCATTGTACAACAGACACAGTAGTATGGTACACTTGATCAACACTTATATATATATATATATAGTCAATACATACCAAATTGAAATTCACAGATTTTTATTGTGCAAACGATTAGTATTTGTCTGTTGTTGTATAACTGTTTAAATATCGTTATTGCACATTAATGTACGATTAAAACAATATATTGTTATTTTTCTTTTATTTATTTTTTTTTATATCGTGTTATGCACACGAGTTGAAACATTTAATGATATCATTACATTATCAATATTAGATTATATTGTTTTGTATTGTATACAAGTAAATTCTCTGAAAATACGATTTCCATTGATCACTGGTAAATATTCTATAATAATAAAAGGTTATGAACTATTTCATATTATTAAACTGCCATTTTTAAAGAAAAAAAATTGTTTCCATATAAGGCTATAGCCTTTTAGTTATCATCACCACAGAATGTCGATAAATATAGGTGGAAATCTGGATGAAAATGATTTTATTTCTCTTGTATCACATAAAAAAATCTCAGCGTAAACGTATTGTTAGTAGATAAACATCCACTATAGCAATTGCACGTATAAAACGAGTTATAAAAATTTTTTTTTTTTCTAATAACACGTCTACTACAGTATATTTTTACTGTTACATGGTTATTTATTTATTTTTTTTTGTTAATTTGATTTTAATATTTTATCAAGCCATTTGGTGTTACAGTTAGACAATTGCAATTGATTAGTTCGTACAAACACTGCGAAACGAATGGCTTATAAAGTACACTTTGTCAATGTACTCATAATTATAAATAAATGTGTCGTCCAATACGAATCGACATTTGAACTGACCGAATATAATTGCATTATTAAATACTCATTGAGTCTAGTGAATCGATATCTCAAAACATTCAATGATGTATACTATACTACGAAAATATATTACATGCCTATTACGGACAACGTGAGTTTTCCTCCAAGGCAAAAAAATTTATTTAATTTTCAATACACGTAACACAAGATTAACGTTTAATATGTAACTAATGGGTGAATCAATTTGCATCGCGTGCCATCGTCTATAGCATAAGAATGTATTTTGTTGTTAAAATGGCCAGTTCTGTATACTACTTTTCGATTTTGAAGTAGCTAGGTGACAAATAGTGGTGCTTAAATTTCTGGCGCTGACTGCAATATGAAATGGAACTTTGTCTAAATCTGAAAAAAAAGGTCTGTTTTTGTCACACCAAGTGGATTATTTTAACAATAATTCGAAGCACGTCCCAAGCGGATAACCTTGTTTCCCCCTCGATACCTGAACCAATTTATATTGTTTACGTGCTTGGTGGTTTTATTTATTTATTTTATTTTTTTGTTACCCTATATAAAATAAGACCCCGCGTGTTGTTTTTGTTAAACAAAAAAAAAAAAAAAAAAAACCCAGACAAATTAAATACTAAACGGAATAGGTCGTGGCGGAGGATTACAATCCAATTACAAACGGCGTGCGTCTAAACGGTCGGAAAGCTTAAATCGCGTACGGTTTACGTTCTTTCGACAAAACGACGCGCCAGAAACGCTAGTCCAACTTACGCGTACCGCGCAATCCAAGTTAGGACAACCGTCACGCGGTAAACTGCAACTAGACACGGCGCGAGTCGCGTTGCACCGATCGAGTTCGCATTTATCTATGACGCGTGCCACAAAGGTTTTCGGCTTGATCTATTCGATTTACGCGACTTTGTGTTGCGTGCATTATACGAGACCCGCGAAGCCGTTCGACCGGACGCAGCGTGACCCCTCCGACAGCGGTAAGCCGGGTGTGCGTCTTTTTCCGCCAACGTCGATTAGCGCAACGTTTTCCGATCGTTCGACAATTGCGAACGTATCGACGGAAAATATACCGATTCCTGAATTGATAAGTTGTGTAATAATATCGTTTTACACTATGCAACTGAACGAAATGGAATTTTTCGAAAAATCGACGAAACGCCGTTGATCGTTCGTCTGTTTCGACGCATTCAGCGTTCCGGTATTTTAAATCCAAGACTGTACACTGTATCCGCGATCTACATTCATGGAAACGATTACGTTTTGGTAAACAATTATTGCGAGTTGTAAGCGTGCATTTTTCATAGTACCGTCATGAATATTTCGAACTGCATTCGGTGTTACTGTCTTTAAAATTGAACAAAGAGTAATTTTTTATAACATGCTGATTGAAATGACTTAGAGGTCATGATTTGCATTGAATTTTGTTTTCATAAATGTCGCATAAAAAATCGATTGACAATCTTACGTGTCGTTTACCCACAATTATTGAGCACCGCTGGATTAGTAAATTACTTGACTTGTTGGAGCAACTGACATTGCTCCGGGTTTGTACATTACGACATTTAACAATTTTTCGACGAGTTCCATTTTTGTTTACGGAAAAATACTTCGATTGCGAGTCATTAGCATGATAGAAGGAAATATAAAGATAAAATAATTACTTTTGAATTACTAAGATCAATAATATATGTAGTATATATAGGTATATGAGGTACTTGTTACTTCTTTGTGTATTGTAACTAATCAAATAATGTTTATTTTTTATACCCCTATTGATATCAAAATACTGAAATAGGGTTTAGATCGAGACGTTTTTTAATTAGTTTAAGTAGACGAATCAAATGTAGCCCAGTAAAAAGATTTGACATCGATTTGATAGTATTTTTAAATACTAAGCGAAACACAATTAACTATCACAAGAAGTTACATTTAAATCGTGTAAAAGCAAGTAAGCCATGTATGATAGATGCATCTATGCATAATAAAAATGTTTTGTCATATTATCAATATTTAATTTTTCTAACATCATTAGAATTTATTTTTAATTATTATGCGTAGCAAACAAGCAATACTACCATCTATACTATTATTATACATTGACTATTTTAAGAAAAAAAAATGGTTTATCACCTTAAGGGAATCCCTTAAGAATTACATTGGTTTAGATTAACACATATTTGATTGAGGAAACCAACGTATTCAGTAACCGGAAATTCGTGTTTTGTTGCACTAATGTTGTTTACTCGTTGACCTAACAGTATTAAAATGAATTACAATAAATATACGAATGACATTAAAAATAAAATTATAGTTAGTATTCATTTTATGAAAATGTAAAATTAACGCATTGACTAGGATATTTACGTAGGGAATGAAAATATATCTAACCACGAGGAGTAGTAGCGTAAGACAAGACCAACATTTGTGGTGCGCTACGTCGCGACGCTCTTAGTACAGTACAAAAATAAAAATGTGTACAATACAAAATTTGAAAACGTGTGCCTCAATCTTATACAAATGAATCAAAAAAACAGATACTTGCAATATTGTACTGTAAAATTACGTGAAAAAATGTACACAATGCTTAATATGTGATACGTTTTAATTCGTTTTTCGGAATTCATCTTTAACACTGCGGAAGACGTCTACGGCTACAAATATTGATTTAAAACGTAAATTGAAAGAAAAAAATTAGGAATACGTCGAATAGATATAACCAGGTATGGTGCGTTGGACGTGTACGACCCACGCAACTACAGGTGTATGGTTCTCCAACACCGTTTTGTAAAATCATTTTATCGTTTTTTTTATTTTTATTTTTTTCTTCTTCTTCTCTCTTACTACTATCAGCTCCCATTTCCCTCCACCTCACCTACCACCGATTCGAACCAAGAGCGAACGTTTAATTTGACCCGTGAACCTATGAAAAAGCACGGTGTTTAATATTCTGCAAACACGTAAAAAAACCATTTACAAAACTCATCGTACCTGTCACACATAATACGCTGTCGAGTACGAAATGGAACTCGACGAAATATTGAATTTACGACGGCGGCTCGCTTAAACGTGCATATTAAATTTCTCTGCTATCACAGTGCCGTGGTGGAAAGTGTACCGCACGGCAAAGCATTATCTTAATTATAATTCTAGTTGTATATACATTACGCCGTTCGATAAACTATAGATTTAAAACATTGATTCATAACAATCATGTTCACCAGTTTTTCGGAACACTAGTGTTCAAAACTAAAAGGACGAGCGAACACGTCGTGAAAAAAAAAATGTATCACTATAACCGACGATTTTATCATCGTATTATGCATTGCCCTAATACATGATCATTTGTAATTGAAAAATAATACAAAAATGACACTAGCCGTAACAACTGTGTTGGCCGAATAATACAAGCGTAATAACATGGACGATTGTTTTCGTCGCAAATACTGTTCACATTGACATAGAATCCATCAATAAAATATATAACACTTAACTATTTCCGGGTTTTTTAAGAAAACCAACGAGTATTGGCTTTCGATTTATTCGTCCGGGTGAAGGGATCCGTGCGGTTTTTTAACGTAAGCTCGCTGCACTCGTTTCATGTTCACGTAATAATAAAATACGAGATAATAATAAATAACCGGATGGGCCTCACTCTGCTGTACACTTGGGGGTGGAGTGCGACTCTTTATAGGATAGGTCATTATAATGGATTTGTTAAATTTGAATTCAATGATAGGTATCATTGTATACGAAAAACGATTCTGAACGGAGATGATATGTTAGTCTAGAATATAATACATTGTTATTTATAAATATTGTAATAAGTATATTTTATTTTGAAACGTTTTGAATTATAACAAATATTAAAAATCGTTCGAGAATAAATCGCTGTTTTATGCAATTTCGTAAATATTTAAATTTCAAACAGTCATAAAATTTTTTCCTCTAAGTCCGGAAGAAATTTTTTTAAAGATTTTTGAAGAGTAGTTTATAGATAACCGAGTGTTAAAATTTTGAACCTTAAGTATGAACAGAAAAAATTCTATGAATTTTTATCTACAAAATAACTTGCAAATTATCGTGATTTTTACACATTTTATACAAATTTGAGCTTAAAGGGCTTATAAAAAAAATTTGAGTAAACCGATCACCGATATTTTTTAGTTACGATAAGTGTAACTTATTATAAACCTTGTATTAAATTTTCAAGAGTTTTCGGTCTGCCAATTAAATTTTATAGATGTTTAAAAACAAAAATTTTACAAAAATCGAAAATTTAAATTGTCTATAAATAAGTCAAAATATGTCAAAATACTTTGAAAACTTAACCATGTATAGAAAACGTCAATATAAAGATTTGGTGAAAATTTCAAGTTGTTGCAGTTTTTCGTTTTTGAGTTAGAGCATTTTAAAAAAAACCGATATCTTTGTCAGTCTAGAATATTATACATTATATTATATTTTACTTGTAATTTTATGTCAATATTCGCTGTTCAAACGATTATAAAAAAAAATTGTGCCTATGGATTTTAATAATTTTTGAATGACTCTAAGAACTACTTCTGTGGAATCTTCTATCAAATTTTCAAGTATTTTGTACGAGCCAAATTTTTTTTATCACCGATTATAAAAAAAAAATGTAAAAAAATCGAATATTTTAAATGCCTATAAGTGGCTTAAAAATCAATATAATATTTTGAAAAAAATATGGCATAAAGGAAAAACCAATCTCAACAGCTGGTAGAAATTTCAAAAAATCTGCGACTTATACTTTTTGAATTATAACAAATATTTAAAATCGTTTGAGAATAAATTGCTATTTTATGCAATTTCGTAAATATTTAAATTTCAAACAGTCATAAAATTTTTTCCTCTAATTCCGGTAGAAATTTTTTTAAAGATTTTTGAAGAGTAGCTTATAGATAACCTAGTGTTAAAATTTTGAACCTTAAGTATGAACAGAAAAATTTTATGAATTTTTATCTACAAAATAACTTGCAAATTTTCACAATTTTTACATATTTCGTATAAATTGGAACTTTGAGCACTTATAAAAAAAAATTGTGACTTACGATTTTAGATTTTTTTTTATTAGTTAAGGAACAACTTATAAGAAACCTTGTATTAAATTTTCAAGATTTTCTGGACAGCCAAAAAAATTTTATCGTTATTTAAAAAAAAATACTAAAAAAAATTGAAAATTTCAATTGTCTATTAATAGCTCAATAAAAATCAAAGTATTTTGAAAATTTAATGATGTATAGAGAACGCTTATTTAAACATTTGGTGAAAATTTCAAGTATTTACATCGATTAATTTTTGAGTTATAGCAAAATAAAAAATTTGATTAAGTCGAAAACTGGTTTTGCGTAAAAACTCCCGTTTTTCCCAAAATTGTTTAGGGTTTTTCCCGTCGCATTTAAAAAATATTGAAAATTTTTTAGTTTTGACCCCCCAAAGTACCAAATAGATTCACTTTCCTTTCAGAAAAGTTGCTACATAAGGCAATCGAAGCATTTTTACTGCCCCAAATCGTGTCGACAGAATCTAAAATATTATTGAATGTACGTGAAATCCGATAGGTTAAAGACTCATTTAAAACCGCGATCCACTTTTTTAGACATGTTGAAATAAGATAGACTTAAGGTACCACTTCGCAATTGAACAGGTAAATGATCGATATGCGGCGATAATTATTATCATTTATACTTTTTAGTGTACGTATTTTATGGAACTTTGAATAGTTAATTTCGAACGAAACAAAACACGAGAAATCTCGTAATCGGCCTGACCCGGCGGTAACATAAAAAACCGTGATCATATCGATAATGTTCTTACGCCTAGAGATGTCAATATTGACTAAAGATATGGTATTTAAAATATTGATTTATAAATTAAAATCTATTATGATAGATTAAGATAAATATCGGAATTACAGTATAGATAAAAAATCGTTGTTAGTAGACGAAATGATAAAAAAAGACCAAAAATAACGTGGCTATTTATGTCAGCTATATAGGAATATGAAATATTATCTACAAAATGGAAGTGACACATGTAAGTTGTAAAGATTAGCATCAAAAACGAAAACATCAAAAAAGCAGACGTCGGCGGACCGGAGTCGTTGGCTAAAATATCAGCTTTTTACATACCGAGGGGAAGTGGCAACGTTAGGCAACGCAAATTCAGGGTGTTAAAATAATATATTTGATTTAGTTATTATTTATAACTATTATTGGTGTAAATAAAAAACAAATAAATAAAATTATAAATTTTTTTCAAGTATAAACGACCACGAATTATCACCACATATTACCGTCATATCGCACTATACATATTGAATATTTACCGAAGAATTTATCCATAATTTTAACTTGTCAGTTAATTATTGACATTCTTACTCGTGTCTACTCGATAATCACCCAATTATCTGGTGTGCTTTGTTCGCATGTTGCTAAATTTTCCACGTTATTTTATCAAAAGCACCAGCAGTTTTTTTTTTAATTTAATTTTTTTCTATTTTCTCTTATAATCTTGAAATTTTTAAGACACACAATTAATGGCTACACTTTTTATACGTTTGGGGGTTCGTGGGCCTCAAATTAGTTCTTATTTCAGTTGTTGTTATTAAGCCAATTAATTGCTAACACCAACCAGCCTACACGTGTCGTAACAGAACAAGTGACTTCGGGATGACCAGTTTTTCTAGATAAAAGGGACTAGCATGCTGCTCTACCATGTGCAACCTTAGACGATCTAGGTCGATCAGAAAACAAGATGGCACTCCGAATTATTTGGTCAACCGACCTCCTGGTGCATTGATTTGATCGGTAAGTGGTGGGGCATCGGTATGAATCTACGCGGCGCATACCACCATCGTAGCTGAATAGATTCGCTTCACTGCAGCGTCCTGAGGAAATTTAATAACAAACTAATGTGAGACACGGGATGTATAGAGACGGTAACAATATGAGCATGGCTATTGTATCCGATACTTATGGTCTAATTTCCTCCAATTTTCTCGCGTCTATGATCACATAAGAAGGGTAGTTGAATTGCACTTAAGTTGAAAAAAGGTAATGATCGAACTACACTCAGGTAAAAAGCAGGTAGTGATCAAACTGCATTCGGGCTTAAAAAAGGTATTTCAACAAATGCATTTGAAGGGGTTTAATTATAACAAAACTCTTATTTCGTCCCCCCCCTCTACCAAAAAAAAAAATACATAAAAATGTAATGTATAATATATATATAGTATATATACAAAAAAAAATCATTTTTCGTTCATAGTGTAAACCCACCTCATGTATGATTTTTCTATTTTTTTTTTTTTAAACGAGTGCATTTGGACCATTTCCTTTTTTTAATTTTCAACTCAAGTTTAATTCAACTACTACCGTATAAGATATATGTGATTTAAAGAAAAAGAAATCGAATCCATCTAATGAGATACTATCAAACTAAAATACTCCATGAGATAAAGATAAAAATATACAAGATCTATGAAATTTAATTTCAACAAGATCATTTTTTACTAAATTTAAAAAAATTAGTTGATCACGTATATTGATCACTATAAAATCGTCCCCACGTCCTCTTACACTAAGCCACCTCCCAACATTCAAATCTTTACCCTACACATGCGCTTCTTCCAGATCACTCTACGACTTCAGCTACTTATAGTTATACAATTGTAAATATGTAAAGATCAGAATATTATTGTTATCACCTTACTTATGTATATTTTATTACTAATTGTAAATATCCTTAGTACTTAAAAATATTTTGATTATCGTGTTATAATGTTAAAAATTATGTAAACTGTCAATATCCCTAGATTTAGATAGCCTTAGACTAGGAAAGTCTTATGTTTAATTCATAAAAAAAATAAAAAAAAATAAAATCCATTAAATTAAATTAATCGTCTAGATGCTCGCTTAAGTTACAAACTAGTAAAAAGCATTAGATTATTTTATTTTAAATCCTAATAGTATATGATAAAGCTTTAGCACATTTTAGATTGGTGACATGTACATCAAAAATAATGTACGCCATTATTTGAGGAGGCTCGTTATGTTCTATCCCGTACTACACATGTCTACACTTCCCAGCAAATGAGTAGTATACAATTTGATTTTATGTCTAAAATATTTTTCATGACATAAGACACACTGAACAATTTATGACAAAAAAATATCCTTACCAGTCAGGTCTGTGCCTAGTTAACCTGTCATGTAAACACACCACTGAATTTAAATAACATTTCATATAATATCAGAATCTGTATTTCTGGAGTTTGAACTTATTCTGCACTGCGAGTATATATAGCTTTGTTCGCATCGTACTTGTATATTTATACCTGATTCTTCCTTGAAAAAATAAGAAATCAAATGTTACAACATTTATATTTAAAGAAAATATGTCCATGTATATAAATTATTTACATCGTAAATAGTGACTTCGATCTCAAGATGTTAGTTTTTTATAGCTTCATATGCTAAATATTTCAAATTATTTTGGATACTAGGTCACTGAAATGTAACTTTTAGTGCTATCTAGCGCTATCTTGAGTACAAGATTGAAATTAGTACTCAAGTTACATTAATACACAGCAGCACATAGACTGTTATTGTATATTCACCTTTAAAAAAAACATTATAGTAGTTTACGTTTTAGCAAACTAGATTTGACTGTATTTAGTGTTATTAATTGAATAATTAACAGAATTTTTATGAAGAGAACGTGATGCACAGAAACGTGCTTCGGATTTATCACTTTATAGATCAACGACGATAATGGATATAGTAAGAACGCAAAAATTCAAACGTGTCTCGCGTGATCATAACGTGTTTGTCGATCTATAAACAAAAAAAATAATTTTTTTACAAATTTTTGGTGTGCATGGAAGAAAACCATTTAGTGTAAATACATAACAAAGACTCCATTATTATGGTTTTAAATAATAGAATCTGTGATACAATTATCTTTTTTTTTATATTTCGATACATTTTTTTTAATCATTTTTTATTGCATAACAGAATACTAAAATTTTTACAAATTTTAACATAAAAAACTCCGACTTTTTTTTATTTCTTTTATTAGAAAAAATATAAAAATGCGCAATATCACGAATTATTTTTTTTTTTTTATTTAAAATAAAAACAAAATGGAATATCTACTATACATTTTACATATTTTTACGCTTAAGCTACTGGTATATAACATCACATATATGGAAAGTATTATTAAAGTCGTAAACACTGAAAAATAGCATGTATAATAAATAAAATTTAAGATTTATGGACGAATAAAATTTAAAAATAAACCCATTCGTAACTGATTATATTTATTGTCTAGAAGTTTAAAATGAAATCATCAATTCACAAATGTTTAATTGGCAATTGAATATTATGAAAAATACTTGTGTTATAATGCAATAGCTTTCTATAATAACACATTATATTATTATATTTGACAAAGTTTGGTACAAATATGCGTTATTTTGACATACGGCTCTGCTGTGTCATTGTAATAGTAATGTGTATCATGAGTGACATCTTAGTCTTTCATAAGAGTCGATGAAGTACGAACAGCGATGGTTCGTTTTATATATTTTGATACAGACCTGTGTGATCTAAATAATTTTCATGTGTACACTGATCATAGATGTGTACAGTCAAAAACTGGTAATTTTCGCATTTTTAGTTTATTTTTATAGTCTAGTTTTGTTGCAGAAAAACTGGTGTTACTAGGTACCTAGTTTTACTGATTCATGGCTCTTAAGGGGACATCATTCAACATTGTTTGAAGACATAAAACATAATCTAGAAAAATTTTACAAAAGTTTTGAATGAGTAAATATAATTGATGAACTGGTTGTAAGATTATCCGAACAATTAAAAATAAATATTTTTGTATGAGAAAAGTTGAAAAAAAAAAGTACTAGTAGTAAGTCTGAAGTAAGTAAAATTGAAACCAATTGTGCTTCATTTTATTTTAGGTACGGAGAAAATAGAGTATTTTAACTGTAAAAAATAAATATATAGTATTTAAATACTATTTTTTTAACACTATCACCATGATTTCTAATACAACTGTTTATTATATTTTTAAAATGCATCATGTCTGAAAATTTAAATTTTTGTGATATTTTATATTTATATTATACAATTTTAAGTTGGCAATTAAAACTATAAACAATAAATAGTAAAACTTCTGATTTCCTTGAATAATAATAAACATAACACTGTTTTTACTAAGAATATATTTATTAAGACTATTTTTGTAGTAAAACAAGTGAATCATTTTTAAATATTAGAAAATAATTTACATTAATTTAATATTAATTTAACTTTAACTTATGCCTATAAAAAATGTTACTTGTATTGTTTGTATGAAAACTTATCTAAAATTATTATATAAAATCTGGCCCTCGTCGCGTCGTCAGTACAAATTTAACCTTTGTTAACGTTTGATAATGAAGTAAACGAGTAACTATAAGTAGGGTTATCAGATTTTGAAATCCCTAAACCAGGAAAACCAGGATATCATATTAAATGACTCTTATTTTTATGAAACGCTCGTATGGAAATAAAAATAAATATATTATTTTGTAATTTAAATACTCATTTACAAATACAAACATACATTAAAGATGTATTATTATTGCATATAACGATGCCGATTAGATAACCATAAGAAAACGATGAAATATACAATATTATTCTATATTTTATATTTTATAATGCAATAGTAAATGTTATTTTCTCTCAGCTTCTATTAACCGGGACAAACTGAATGATTGACCGGGACACCAAAACATGTCTTTCAAACCTAAACGAATGGCAAGCATAACTAAATATTTTTAAGTAACTACATTAAAGGTGATGGATTTTTTAAAAATTAGAAAATAATGAAATAAATATTCCAATTAAGAATCTCCTTCCATGAACTAAAAATCTAAACCTTAATTATATGTTTTATTGACAATGAATCGTTTTCCATTTCTCAACAAATTATATGGCCCTACAAATGGAAAATATTTTCAGGAGTTAAAATAATTTTTAATTATTATTTGTCTCGCGCTGGCTAAAATATAAGATGTGTACTTAGTATACGTTTCAATAGATATTTAAAATTAAATTAAAAAAAAAAAGAAAAAAACTTGAAAAATTATATTATTTTTTTATTTTTATTTTTAATTTTTATACTTTTAACCTTTTTGACATAAATATTACATATTTTACATATAAGTGATAAGAGTAATAGTAGAGAATACATATGTATATATATATATATATATATATATATATATATATATATATATATATATACATTACAAATAATTGAGCAACTATTAAAATTAAACCTAAAGAACCATACAATAATATAATTAAGCAAATCATCGAAGGTAGGGTCTGCATTGGCAAGCGTCATTAGACATCTTAAAGGATCATTACCCATATAGTTGATGGTGGCGTGCGGGACATAGAAGAGAGCCTTTGAGCGGAATGGATGAGATGGAACTTTAAAGGCTATTTTAGAGAGAAGGACTGGAGAATCTATACTATTGTTTAAAAGACCTGTAAGGAATTTAATACCTGCAATACGGTGACGTTTGGCCAAGAAGGCCATAATTAGATGCATGGCAAAAGGTGTATAGTTATGTGGTGCAAAAGGTATTTTAAGTATGAGACTAGCATAGCGCAGGAACCGGCGCTGAACACGCTCATTTTGTTTTGCTTTATCAGCAGTATGAGGGTCCCATACTACGGTCCCATATTCTAAAATGGGATGCACAAGCGCACAGAAAATCTTTTTTAATGAAGATTCAAGCGGAAAGTCCTTAATTATTCGCATGACAAGACAAAGAGTTTTCAAAGCTTTACAACATATGTAATCAATATGAGCAATTGGGTCGTGATTACTGCTAAGTTTGAAGCCAAGATCCATGACACAATCCATAACACGAGTAACAATAGCATTGTTGATGAAGTATGGGGACATTAAGGGAGAACAGGATCTAGTGAAGGTCATAGTTTTGCATTTATTGAGATTGAGTGATAGAATTAAAGAGTTGAACCAATTTGAGAATCTATCCAGATCGGATTGAAGTTTTTTGCAATCATTTGGCGTGGTTATGTGGAGGTATAACTTGATGTCATCAGCAAAACAAAGAAATTGACAATTTTGTAGCACATGATTGAGGTTATTTATAAAAAATGAAAAAAATATTGGCGACAGATGACTCCCTTGGGGGACACCCGAAGGAGCTAGGAACAAAGTAGACTTAACATCAAAGACTTTAACCCATTGATAACTGTTACTAAGAAAGGATCTAAACCAAGAGAGGAAAGATTCGCCAAACCTCGATTCTTTGAGTATACGTATAAGTACATTGTGATTGACCGAGCGAAAGCTTTTTGAAAATCAATGTAGATTACATTTACTTGAGTTCGATGATGAAAATAGTCGAAGACATAATTATTGAATACAAGATTGCATGTGATGGTAGACCGTCTTAGGCGAAAGCCATGCTGTTCTTCAGCTAGGATAGAGTTAACATTATATTATGTATTAATATCCTTGTGATATTTAATTAAAATTTTCTGATATCATTCTAGTTTTACATTATATAAATAAATTATATCAAGTCAAATATATTTTCTTACTTGTTTTATTTTATTTTCTGTTTTCTTTTTTTTATTAAATTTCACGCGAAATATAGACCGATCATTTTTTTTTACTTCATCGTGATATGATTTACAATTATAATGATATAATTGACAACGATACACAACAATTAAAAATCAATTTTTTTCATCTAGCTTTAAAAAAAAAATATACAAAATATTTCCAATATATCCAATTAACCGTTTATATGATTAATCGTCAAAACTTTAATATGATGCCTGACGGATAACCAAAGGTCCGTTGTATATTATACATCGTACACTGCATAGTATTATGGTTGATAACATATAAAGTATCCATTACAAGATTTACTGTCAAGTATCAGTTACTCTTTTGCATAAACTAAAGTCTGGTTTTAATGCATTGTGCAACAGTACCTATCTCAGTTTTCAAGATTTTTAAATATAAGTAAAATTTGTTTTTAAATGATTTATTGTTACCAAATAAATTCCTGAGCGAATTAATTATAAATAACTTTAATTACAAATTCAATTTTTTTAACGCAAATTATGATTTACATGCGTTATTTAGGTACATTTTTATACAAAAAAAATTGTATGATGTTCCTGATCACGTTATACACTAATTCTATTCGTAAATCATATTTCATTAGTAATAATTAGAGACCGGATTTTTATGTTTTTACATATTTTTACTGATAATATGCAGTTCCAGTTAGAAAAGTTGTCTGGACATTTCATTTACCTATGAATTGATACACAAAAGTTTTTAGAGCAAAAAAGAATATTTTGTGCAAAAAACATGTTTTAGGAATATATAATATATAATTGGTATACTGGGGTTTAGTTTAAATATTTTATAAAAAATCTAATGGTTTATAAAAAAAAATCCAATTTTTTTTTATTATAATATATTATTTATCTTGACGAAAGGAACATTGATAAGAAAATCAATTAAAAATAATGATTCCCTATAATAAAGGATAATAAAAATAAGATAAGAGAATATATTATATTATATTCTCTTATCTTATTTTTATAGACGGACCATGGTAAATGTTCCCGCTAAAATCCAACTTTACACCTACTATGGCAGCTGACATGAAATGGGCACAAATAACATCAGTAGATGTGGAAAGGTCATTCAGTAAATATAAACTTATATTAACTGAAAAAAGAACCAACATGTCTTCACAACACTTAGAGCAGTATATTGTCATAAATTGTTTGGACATCTAATATTATTCTATTATTTAACTTTTCTGTTATTCTGCAATATTATTTTATATTTGAATTCATAAGGCTGAATTATTAAAGTTTAAGTTGTTTCAATACATAATATTTTGTTATTCTGCAATAATATTTTATATTTGAATTTATAAGACTGAATTATTTGAGTTTAAGTTGTTTTAATACATAAGATTGTTCTGTTATTTAACTATTTTTTGAAATAAAATTTTTTATTTTTGATATTTTAATTTTTTGAATTCATAAGGCTGAATTATTTTTTTTGAGTTGTTTATTTTTGAGTACATTATATTATTTTATTATTCAACAATATACAACACATTATTGTTTTTATTCTTTAAAACATGTTATTATTATTGGTTTTTGAGTTCATAAATCTGAATTTTAGGTTTATTACTATGTGTTACAGTCACGGATCTAAAATACAATTAAACAATATAGGTACACTAGTATATCACCATATTATAGGTTAAATATGACTTTTTGAATAATTTTTTAACAATTAGAATTAATTTTTTTTATATATTTTATAAACTACTACTTTTATTTGTTTTTTCAGTATTTAATACATTTTTATGAAAAAGAATATTTTTTCATAAAAGAATATTTCTGCATATAAATGAATATTTTGATGAAATTATAGAGCATAGAAACATCCTATTTCTAAGGTTTTAAGCGCATATAAATCCGGTCTCTAGTAATAATACTTAATGTATAACATTGCAGACACGGCTAAATGTATAGGCAATAGTGGTACATAACTGCGATGAAGGACGATATGATTGTATGATATATATATATTTATTTTTTTTTTTATAAATACAAATCTTATATATTATACCATAATGATATTACAATACATACATATCCACAATTATTTTAATCTTAACCATCATGCGTTGATCAAGAATCAGTTGTGTCTGATTATCGATTTCATGGTATACTCTATGAGACATTCGGTAAATACATTAAATTAAGTTTCTCCAACAGGATAACAATAGCACAGTTGACAGAAAGAAAAAAAAGAAAATAATTGTGAAAAAATACCATAGAATTGATAAATCTTACGTTTTATTCGCAGCTTGAGCATTTTCCAATTTGAAATTATTATTTAGGATACCAGAACATTATTTGATAATTATTTGGTTAAATTATTACATTATCAAATAGTATATTATTGGGATGTAATACTTGCATCGAAGTTAATAAATTGAACGTGTACATAACTTCCGATAGAGTATACTCGTGCCCGTTATAAATGATAAAACTATTGTAAGATGACATTAATTTAACATCTTGATATATTTAAAATCGTACATTATTTCTTATCATAACAAAAAAAAAAAAAAATAAATTAAAATGAAAAATGTTCAGTACAATATCTGAATAACTCGTGCAATCGAAATGTTCATCAGAGCAAAAGTTATAACAAAAAGAGGGAATTCGACGGAGCGTATTATATACTATGTCATTTATCTGTGATCTTAAAAGCGTTTGCAATTTTTATTCACAGAACATTATTCGGTCAAATACCATATGTTAAAAATGTAATACGTGTATCTTTGAAGTCATCAAATATTTATTATCAGATGTTTATTTTCGATTTGTTTTCTTATTACCGACGTTCTCGAACGTCATGATTTCAAATGAATACGAGGTGTAAACGCAAATTTGAAATTTATCAGTGAGCAAGGTAAGTTTAAAATTTAAAGCGATCATATTCATGAAAAATAAATAAATAAAAAATAAAAATATTACGGTTGTAATGTTCTTTCGTCATGATTGAACGCATGACGTAACTGTAAGCCTTTTCTTCTTAATGTTTGTTTTACCGCGTAGTCGTCCTTATCGGTATTGAGTCTTCTGCTTTGTTTACGTGCGACAAATACTGGTTATGATGTTCAAACTGGTTCTAAAACCGATCGAGTGGTCGGCGTTTACGTGCATTTTATTTGCTTGCCCGAGTAAATGCCCATAGGCTATGACGTCTTACTGGATTTTAATACAATACATGTAAGTTCTGGGCTAGCGAAATTGAAACAGTTTCTGTCTCCACTAGCTCGTTCATTTTACTCGTCCGATAACTACGCCGAGTACTGGTTCCTTGAGTTTACGCGCACGTATCAAGTTCGCTCTCTCGCAGCCAAGTGTTTTTCACTCGTGAACAAAGAATTATTATTGCACTGGAACCGCTTGAGAATTTGGTAAGCAATCCACGCAAGATACCACCAATCAGGATAAGGTACAGCCCACCATTCTCGAAAAAAAATATTTTGGAAATTCGAGTTATTTTATTTAAAATGTAAGTTTCAGCCATGGTTTGATATATATTTTAAACTACTTACATTTATAATTGATTGAAGTAATAAAAATATAACTTGAATACCGATATGAACCATGTAACAAATGTTTTGCTTTGAATTTAAAACAATTTTTATATTACCTAGTTTGTTCTTTAAAATATGTCAGCTTATGAAATTACTAATGTTTATTTTAATAACAATTAAAAAAAATAAAATAAAATTATGAAAACTTATAAAAGCATACCGGTTTAAAAATTAATAATCATAGAAATATTAAATAATCAATGAATGTTTATACAATCATTTTCTTTAAATGGTATAATTTTTAAAGGATTTTTTTCTTTATTTTTGGTTTTTTATAAATATTGTAATTTTCGGGTTTTCTTATACTTTTTAGATAATATTGATAAAATAATTGAAGCCAAACAAAAAATCTAAAGTCTTGTCTGAAAATGTAATACGAAATTTCTCATATATATCTATTATTTATTTAAGAAAAAATTGAGCTTAATATCAACAAAAATATTTAAAAATATACCAGCTCTTAATTATAACAATTTGACAAAACGATAAAAATAACAAAAAATAGCTACATTTTTTTTGTTCATTCGATTTTCATTTTTTATTCTTAAGGCTTGATAATGGGATAAAACATTTTTCTTATATTTTTCTTTGTAGCTGAAAATAAAAATTACTTTAATGTCCCAAAAATGATTAATAAGTATTATTAATTGCATTTTTACGAGGTCGGATGTTTCAACGAATTTCCATTAAACAATATTAGTTATTAAGTTAAAGATATTTCGTAGTTTGGAATTAATTTAACGAATTTTATTCTGTTTATGGGCACTTGAAATTTTTAATTTTTCCAAATTATAGGTGCTATTATCTTTTAGGCGAATTTTAAAACATTAAAAGTTGAACCAGCCATATTATAATATCTAGTTCTTCCTCCATAAACAATCATCGGAAATATAAATTGTTCTACCTGAATTCTGCAACTCACAATATATTTTTCTAGATCAACAGTAAATAATTTTCAAATTTAAAAGTTCAATACAAAAATTAACTGTATTTCATCCATCCGTGGAGTCTCACCTCAGAAAATATTCTTTTCTTTTTTTTTTTGATACACCCAAGGATAGCATTATTTCAAAATAATTAACATTTTTAATATATCTACGAGTACAATAAAATCAAAATATTTCAAAATGTGTTGTATATTTTTAATAACCACTATATAAACACGAGTTTTGCTATTATTTTATACATAAATATTATTTTATAAAGAAATATATAAAGACTTAATGTTAAATGTATAATACAGTGTTGTATTTCTAATGATTCTGGTTTAAGCTTTGCTTCCTTTTTTAAAAAGGATTGATATTTTCCTTTTTTTTTTTTTAATATACCTATATTTTTCAACTGGACAAAATATAATAACTATTTTTCCAAATACTGTTTTGAAATATATTAAAATGAAAAAAAAAATGAATTCTATTGATATTACTCATAACTAAAATATATATTTATTTTAATTATTAGGAATCTATTAGCACAAAGCATTAAGCATCTGAACAAGTGCGTAAAAATCGATTATGATCGAAATAATTTACAAAACTATTGTAAACATTTTTTGACCAAACAACTTACAACGGGTCCACTTTGATAATAAAATTTTGGGTACAATTACGAGGAAATGAGATGAAGATCAAATATTAATTGTCATATTTATTTGTAAACCTAATAAGATTGTGATAGATATAACAGATTCTGTATAAAATATAATTTTTATAAGTTTGCGACCGATTCACTGACTCGAGTGTGAAACAGAACAATACAAACAATTTTTTTTTTTTTAAAAATCCGGTTCTGTCATCAATTTTGGTATTATAGTACTGCAGAATAATAAATACATATATATATATATATGTCTGCCCTGTTATGGAACATTTTATATTTAAATCAGAAATCAACAGATATATTATAGATCTCCTTTTATTCGAAAATCTCAACGTTTTTCTTATAACCATGATTTACATTTTTATATTTTATGTAACTTCGATTATTTATATTTTTTAATTTTTTTTTTTTCTACATAATCTTAATTATTAATAAATAATATGTTTATATTGTTAATACTATAGTACAATGAGTACAATGTTTTTGTTATGATATTGAAGTTTAGTATTAATGTCAGATTAAGTTTTACACGTATTATCATCTACAATTTATACATATGTATGATTAATCAAATTATTAATTAATGTATACTTGCATTTTTTTTTATAATTAATTGATGTGAACTATTGAAACAACGTACAGTTAAGTGGTGTATTTTATTATAGGTTTCTGTGAGAATAAGGGAATGATTTCGTTCGATAAGGACTTTGATAGCATATTTTTATTTTTTTTTTTTTTTTTTACATAAGCACGAAAAAAAGAGTTGAAAATACGGTATATCTAATGCATGTATATTGTGACATTTGATAGCTAAACGAAATAATTAAATACATTTTTCCGAAACATTAACAGTATTGTCACTAATAAAATGATTTATGAAATAATAAACGTATTAGTCATACAAAAACCGTTATTTTATTAAGAAATTAAAACAAAAAATTGAATGCTGACACTGTGATTCTTATTATCGTACTTTTCAACTTATATATTTAATCCGCATACGTTTTAATATATTTTGTTAGTAAAAATAAATATCACTTTATAGGATATTAATGATGTTTATTAATACTTGCACTTCAAAATGTTTAATTATTTTTATTGAGTTGTCACGGTTAAATAAAATGAGCATTAAACTGGCTGATGATTTGATTGAAAAATTCTGAAAATTGATTCTCAAACTTTGTTTTTTGTCATATAGTTTTAACAGTAAACTTAGATCAGTAACATTAGATGATAAGGTTGATTTATTGCACGTAATTGTTTGTATTCACTTTGTGTTGTTTATGTGAAATTTATCGCTGCAATAATGTGTTTTTTTTTATGATAATGTTTATTGCGTTTGTAATATATCGGTTTCACAATCAAACCGAATAAAAGTATTGTATAACATTTTACTAAAATTGTACGTTAATGATTGTATAGCGTTTGGTCTTGTCATCCGTGTTCAGTTCAACTCAAAGTTTATGTCATGTCCATAAATTGGCAATTAAATTATAACTTTTTCGACCATTAGCTATCGTTCAACACAACAGTAATTAATCAGCGGATTAATGGATATCGCTATAAGAACACATAGTATTACAGAGAGAAAAATAGAGTATCACGTGTGACGCGTTTGACTTCCTTGTCTCTCGACTTCACACCCTTGTGAGAAGAATAAACGTCACACTCGGATTACTCAAAAACTCAAAGACCGAGACATTCTTGGACGAGGAAGCACATCACTGCATGCAGACTTGACAAATCATTCGCGAAACAATTATCTCATCGTCCACGTAGTGATGATGTCGAATGTATAACAATATAATCATACACAAATTCAAAATCGTACTTTTCGCAACGAATATATTATCAGTATAAATTAATTATGATTGGACGAATAAAGTGTAAACAAATATATGGCACTGAAAAAATACAACTATGTGAATAATACGGTAAATACTAAAAATATAATAAATATTTAATAATTATAATTATTCATATTTATCAGCTATAATTTGTAGCCGAACACAGTTATGGTATTGATTGTTTTTTTTTTTTTTTTTTTTAATTCTTCTACAGCCGTGTAACTAAATGTAAGTTAAAACATTATTGTGTATAGTGAAATACATAATATGTATTTCACTATATTATAAACCGTGCATATATCTTGTAGGATTGTAAATAAAGTGATTTTGGTTTTTCTACATTATTTCTACAACAGCGTAATTCCTTGATAGAAACGTTCAATTATACAGATTGACACTATACCATAAATTAAACATCGTAAAAATGAAGTAAGTAAAAATATTTAATTTAAATATGTAGAGAAAAAATGGTATTGCCATTTGCAAAAAGTAAGTTTGTTGCGCGCGTGCGTACAGTTCGTGTAATAAATTTTAAATTTGGCTAAATTTGTGTATTTTGATTCTTCCTTTCATTCCCCAAAACCCTCTTTCAATACAAGATAATTTAACTGAAATATTAAGTGGCACACCTCATAGCATGATCACACTGTATATATATATATATGATGGTTATTTTTGATATACAAATATACAATTGATATTCAATAAATGATTGGTTTGACTAAATATCGTAAGAAAAAAGCATGTTTACATTTCGAATTCGAGATATTGTATTTTCTTAACAAATTTAAAAGTACGATGCCTCGCTTGTGGACTAAAATGCCTGTTGCCGTACTAATAAATAAATTTTACGCGAAACATGTGTTTTACGCTTTGGACACGGTACTGTTATGTCAACACACGAACGTGAAATATACAATTTGCTTTGAACACAACATCAAATATATATACTCAGTTCATCAAGCTTTTATACATGTAGGAAACGAAATCTTGAATCATAAGAATGTACCTACATTATAATATATTATATCCATTAATTTAAATTACGCATTTGTAAAGTTATAGAATTTAATTTCCAAATCAACAGTTTGTGAAAACCCTAAAGCATTTTATTATTCGCCATTTTGCAATGTTCCTTAAATAAAAAGTAGCAATAATTATGGAACATAGTATAAAAACGCAACTCTCGTTTTAAAAAAAATAAAGGACATACATATGAAAAATATCTTGAAATAACTACTTATAAAAATTAAAAAAAGATAAAAGAAATTAATTTGTTAAAATGAACACAACCATGGCACTAAATATAATATGTATTTTTCATATTCAACATGGTTTGTCCGATAATCTTGACCCATATATTACAATAGGTTAACATATGACAAGTGTATATTACGAATGATATTCTCCATAAAATAAAAATCAAGACAGCCCTTAAAATTAAACATAATTAACGGGATACGTTACAGAGGATACGTAAAACTTTTATGTTTTCAATGGTTATTATGATTTTTCAGAATCAAAATCATGCATATTAACAAATACTTCACAAATTCACTTTTTTTAAAAAAAAAAACTTCTCGTTGTACAATATACACATTTTATAGAATAAATAAAATGAATAAAATAGAGATGTTTACTCAGACAATTGGGATGAATATGAAACTAATTACAGTTTTTCTGCTACCACTCAGTGCATTTCAACAATTATTCGAGAAAGACTATATAAATGTGCAACGGCATCTTGAGCACGTCTTGTATGAAGAAACTTTTTTATAGCATTTTAAAATTCTCATCGATTTCTTGACTTTTAATAAAAATATTAAACATTAAACAGATAAGAGCCGAATCTCCACCCCAACATATTTTTGCGTACTATTGTTTTCAAAGTTAGCGTTGAGATCCGATTTTCAAACCATTTCTCGAAAAGGAAACTTTTAATCATCGTTTGAAACTCATTCGCAGTTAACCCAACCGTCCCACTGATTGGAAGACAATCAAACGAACAATCAATGTTTTCCGTAGTTGATCCTGGTCCAAACTGAGTAATGATGTGAGACGGATTTATTAACCTGTGGCGTACACTGTAAGCAAAACGAATGGCTACAAAACAGAAAAACGAAAACAGTTGATGAATCAAATAATAGAGAAGCGAAGGGACACGGACATTTGAATGGATTTTTCTTATTCCAGCCTAATCCCCCCTCCTCCATGATTCGATGCATATGTAAACACTTATCGTAATATCTACGTTTTAATTTTTTTATTCGTATTCTAATATTACATTATTACCTAATTACTTGGCCAGAACAGTCGAATTGCGGGTCCTGATACAAACGAACGCAAAGCGGTGAAGCTTTACTCATTGTCACCTATTTTGTAAGCCAAACAAACGACGAATTCTGCAAACGAAAACCGTTTGTTTTTTTCGTACGACACTAAACGTACAACAACGGTTGGGTACACGCACTCAGCTCAACTCGAGTTTTCCAACGACTTCTTGGAGTGAGCACATTGTTTTTCCAAGTTGAAGAAACGGAGATCTGTGCCACATACATTCAACACACACTTATACACATTTATATATAATAACACAAACGCATATACTACCAAGTTCTTTTATAAAAGTACACAAAATTCGTTGGAAAATATTTCGTATCAAATCCGTTATGGCGGTGGAACAACGTTCGAAAGCTACGTGATAAAATAATCCGAATTCTTATAATAGTATATACGTACTGCTCTGTTTAACACTAACAACTAACTCTTTTCACCGCAAACTTACAGCGATTTTGTTTACTTACCTAACCCGAGTACTTTGGCACACGCAATCAAACGTTCCATTATATAATGACATGTACGTATTGGATTCGTTTTATATTAATCAACTGTGCGTCGAACTTGGTTTATTCTCTCCGAATCAATTTTGTAAACATCGTCGTCATACACTTGGAGTCAAATTTGCGATACATAAACGTGATCGTTTTCCGGCCTAAACCTAATTTAAAACGTTCTCAAAATTAACTAATGCTGTTCCCGTGATCAATTTCCCGTAAGTAAAAATACAACTTAAATAACACAGTAATATATTGCACAGTACATTTCAATATATTTATATTATATTTAAATGTTAACAGCAACATTCGTAACTTATATAATATAATAATTATCATAAGAGTCAAATATAAAATAGACTTATTTTTTAATAATCTTACAGTTTCATTTATTCTTCGAATTTTATTATAATTACCAATGAACACTTATAACTGTTATATAAATTAAAGTTTCATATTTTTTTTTTACTTAAAACAAAGTTGTCAAATAACTAATGTCCATCGTAAATTAATACCATTATTGTTTTGTATTTTGTAATGACTATTCATAATATTTCTTAACTTAAACGGATATTATAACTATAATAGTAGAAGTAGAAGTAATACATATCAAACGTATATATAACTACTTTTCCACTCATTTAAAGTAATATACATTAGAATAATACTCATTTGAACGTAACATAAACATAATGACACACTAATTTTAAATATTTTTATCAAGAAACAATAAATAATAATGATATATATATAAATATATATATATATATATATATATATATATATATATATATATATATATCAAGTTCTATGCAGTATAATTATTATACAACTATAATTTTTAAAAACATCAAACTACCGATGTAATTGAAAATATACAATAAACATTAACACTTAATAGGTCGGTTAATCCCCACAATCGTCATAATATTTCAACTAAAATCTACATTACACACACATACATTTTTATATAATATAGACCGAGAAAAATATACAATAAAATAGTAAAAATAAAAACGAATTAAAACACTCGCACACAACAAACACACACGCATTCGTTTTCTCAAGAATAGTATTTTAAGCGAAAAGTGTTTCAACACGTATTGGTTTTATTTCTTCCGCTACACCATTGGTCCTATTGTAATAGTCATTATATCGATATGCTCTTTTCGGGTTTATAGACCCAACGTGGAATTTAACGACTAAAAAACCGTAAGGGGCGAATTTATTTTTTATTTCATTTTTATTTTTTTATTTTTTTTTCGCACACTCTCGCCGGCTGTTTGACAGAGGTGCGATAGTTCACTTAATATAATATTATTACGATCCTGCAACGACGTCGGGTACGCGTGCCTTTACTCGTACACGCCAAATAATGTGTTCGTAAAGACCTTAAGACTGATTGACCCTCTCCGTCGTCGGTCGTTTTTTTTTTTCATGTCCCGCGAACTTATATAACACAGACCTCCTACGCGTGTAACGGAAAGTGAAATATCATGCGTATTGATATGTATATGTATAATGTAATGATACGTTATGAGTGGCGCGCAGTAGTATGCACGACCGTGTTACAGTAAACCGTACCCATACGGTTCGAACCGTCGTCGCGGTCGTCGGACCACAGGTAACAATAGTAATCATAATAATAATAATAATAATAATAATAATAATAATAATAATAACAATAATAATAATAATGATAACAATAATAATATATGTTTGATGTATTGCACTGCCGGTTCGCAACGAACACGTGTTGTCTAGCGGTGTCGCACTGCTGCAGCGCTGTAAGCCGTTGCCATTTGATAGGGCCGTCACCCCGTCGCCGCCGCTACTGCCACCGTTATCCCACGATGTGCCTGGTCGGTCTCCGCATCAGTATTTCATCACGTTCTTCTTCGGCAGAGATTCTTCGACGCAAAACGAGTCCGGGTACGTGGGCGTGGACGGCGTTTTCTTCGGCGCGATCGCAATGACGCCGACGCCACTCCGTACGGGCGGCGACGTGAGGGGTGTGGTCTGCAGTGACAGCGACAGCGGCACAGACGCGGTGCCTGCCGCTGCTCCGGACGGGGTGCTGATCAGCGCCGAATGTCGGTTGTCCGTCACCGACCTGTACCGGTGCGGTCTAGTCTTGTGACACCGGCATTTCAACAGCCTGAAACCAAGGTATGCGCGTGAACAACTTTCAGATTACACGAATACGTGGTATGCAGACAGTGTCGCAATTAGCGGTGATGCGTATGGGGGAGGAGGAAAAGCTAAACGCTGAATAGACCTCATGGCTGAGAATTCACGAAGGATCTCGGATGTAAGTCCTAGATTTTCGCAATGACATAAAAATAACTTATACCTTGTGAGTGTGTCGAGAACGTCGTTAGATATCAAATATTGAATGTTAATTCAAGAACAATTATGTAATTTTAGATGTACTATTATAATGTATTAACAGTCCGGTTATATTACTTCTCATTACGAGTGTTCGTGATCATTAGAACTCTAATTCGAATACATTTTGATAATAATTTTATTGTATGTATATACATATTATTATTTTTTTTATAGCCCTCCGAACAGTAGTTGTACCTAAGATTTCAATCCGGCACTGGCTGTGAACCCAAAAGTTGAACACCATGGTGAGAATAGGTAGGTGTATTTTTTCGTTTTGATCTAGTGTTGTTTTTTTCCCTAAAACGGAAAAATAATTATTTTTACAGTTCCAAACAATTCTAACAATATACAAAGACGTATTTGAGGGAGGGGGGATGGGATGAGACTATCGCTTCCCCCCTAGCCTCTGTTTTTTTTCTATTTATTACTCTAATATTTTCTTAATATGACGTACTTATAATACACAAAGTGTATTTGCTCTATATAGTCATGCTTTATGATTACTGCTTATTAGATTAAAAACTTGAATAAGAAGTCAAAATGGACAAGAGAGGTTGACTAGTTTGGCACTGTTGCATGTACATTATGATATATAATTAAATGCATATTCATGGAAAATAATCGATCAGTTTGCAAAACAAAAACGCTTTAAATAATTTGTTTTATAGAATAATAATAATAAATAATTACTTATTATGAAATTAAAAGATTATAATTAGATTTTTATTATTTTTATTATTAACTAAAGGTTATATATTTGTATCTTTTTTTTACATATGAATAATTTGTATACATGCAATTTGCAGATCAAAATTACTTGACTAGCAAGAAGTTACTAAATTCACTTATAAATTAGAATTTAATAAATTAATTTTGTTTGCATTGTGTTTTAAAAAAAAAAATTGTATCAAAGTCGCACCCCCCCCCCCTGAATATAGGACCAGAGACGCCTTTGACTATACATATATTATTGTCTTCTACACCACGATTTCACAACGATATTAATATAATTATACTGTATGGAATGCGTTTAATATATTATACAATTTCCAAATTTAGTTTGTGTAGTATGGAAATTTTGGAAGATACCAAGCAGCACAAAAATATATATAAAACGATATTATATAAATTATACTATTTGATTTGATTTTCTTTAAATTTACTTATACTCAACACAATTATGGTAAAAATTATAAAACCCTATCTGTATTATATGATAAAACACCATAAAACCAATTATAATACACGATTCTTGTAGAATAAAGTTAAACAAATACTTTGTAGTTTTGATTGCTACTTGATACGTATGATAGATGTATATGTAGAGAAGCTACATATACATCTATAATGTATACCTAAATACAGTAGATTCTTGGTAATCCATCCTTATAATAATTCAGCATTATTTTATCTTAATATTTTCTCTTTTAAAAACATAATATTAAATAAAAAATAAAAACAAATTGATATAATTATATATATAATATACGTATATATTTGAAACTGTACTGTTAGAAGATAAATTCACAGTATGTCATAAATTAGCATTTATATAAGTACGTATGTACTATTTTTAAGTTTTAATATAATAGATTAAGATTTTCCAATAAATAAAGATGCGTTTTTATGTGAAATTTCATGAATGCAGAATTTTCGTTGACTCGCCAGTTCTCTAGTATGATATCTGTCGAATTATCGAAAGTCTACTGCATATCGAAATTATTTCCCTACTTAGGTTTTATGTTTAATATTTGTTAATTTGAGTGGAAATATGTTTTTTTGTGTACTTATAATTTATACATATGTCTCTTTACGTGCATCTTCTGTTTTTATATTTCTCAGATACAAAACTATTAATGTGTTTTATGTGCATATAAAACCGTTTGAATATCATGTGTATAATTAATAATATTGGTGATATCTCTCTCTCTCTCTCTCTCTCTCACTCTCTCACTCACTCACTCTCTCGTTCTATCTAAAATACGCTTAAACGTGCTACCACAAGCAAGTAATTTATTTGATAAACGTAATAAAAGCATCGTAGTCGGTTGTGTAACGAATCATTTTTGGGGAGATAAAATAATTTTTATATACATTTATAGTACACGACACACTTTTGTCAGAAAAATCGTCAATAACGTGGTTCGTTTCGCGCTTCGTTTTTGGAACACAAAGAAAACTTTGGTTGTATTATGTAACTTTTTTGTTTTTAATTGGAAAGTTCTGAGGACGCTCAGTCGCCGGTAGACATTAAATTTAATTACAAAACCGCAATCCTAGCTAACCCGTTTCAATATTACGGCGGAACGAAACCAACCTCAATTTACTACATACATGTTCAATATAAATTCTGGGTAGAATTATTTTTTTCTTTTAATTTTAAATTCAAAAAAGAACCATGTATATAATATAAATGTACCATTATAGGAAAAAGAATAATTAATAAATAGCATTACTGTATTTATTCGTACAAATGATTTTCGGTTAAGAGGAAAATAAACACTAATTTATGGCGTTTCGACAAAATCTATATTTATATATAGGTACTTAACTAGACCACTGCGTTTCGATTTCCAATTGTGTACAGTATATTATGTTAATATTTGTAGTATACACATATCTACGATCACCGTGTTATTATAATACTTATGATGCTGAATTCATGAAAGTTAATTTCACAAACCAGTTTTGTATCTAATAATCCAATAGTATTGAATAAATAAAAAATGTATTAATACAGTTAAATCATACCAACATAACATTGCTATTATTCATTTTGAAATTTAAATTGTTATCAATATTTTAATTGATAATTTACGTTGATTATAAGATACAGTAGTTATGAAATCGTTAGTGTTAATACACGTGGTCATTACGGTTGTAATCATCGGAGTGTTATTAATGAATTGATTGTAAAAACCTAACGGATAAATAAATACATTTAATAATCCAATAAATCATATTGTTAAATTAATTTGATGAACGGATACATGTGTTTCGGTTATACAACAGTCTCGAACTCATATAGAATTAAACACATTTTTTCATATAATATTTTATTGAAAACAGAATCTACATTAAATCATTAAAAATCCAAAGTTCAAAACTACGTGTGATTAAATAGCTTAAAGATGGTGTCTATTTGTATGTACATATTATTGAAATAGAAATGTACCTTGTCCGATATTAATAAAAAATCAACCATATTGTGGCCGTAAACTATCTTTCTCATTATTTTATTCTCTCGACTAAGAATAAATGTTGAAATATACCATTCCACAATATTAGCGTTCATTTCCAGGAATGAATACGTACAAATTGACAACAACATACTGGTATTAACTTAACCTATCTTTTGAACTTTTAAAGGCATATATAATTTAGATTATGTTTTCAATAACTAAATCATTCTTTCTACTCTTCTGGAGTTGAATAAAATTTTCTCATTTTCCTGGGATTTGGGAAACCTAATAGAATTGTCAAGGGTGGCATTTTTTTGCGCAGTTTATTGTAGTCATTTCATGCTAGTTTACCTGATAAACGCAGCTCTAAACGTTTTGTTGAATATTGTGTAGATGATCGGATTTATCGTTGACGATACGTATCCCAACCAAAGGCACACCTCGGTCACGTGTTCGGGCACCGGACAGTCAGCTTTTGGGCACACGGCGAAAAGTATATTCAGCAAAAAGAACGGTGACCAGCAAAGTACGAATGTGAAAAACACGACTCCTAATACTTTGCTAGCTTTTTGTTCGGTTCGAACAGCATTGGCGGCTGCTAAACTTTGACGCTTCTGCCTATTGGCGAGAAATCTGTAAACACGATATTATAGCAATGCTTTAGTTTTATTTTAAGAACTATTAAACTTTTTTTGCAAAAAACGTAGTTTTCCGCTATAAAATTTTTTCACTGGTAAAGTAATCAATAATCTACGTTTTAAATCACTTGTTTCTTCTACATTATAATTATTATATATACAATAGGGTTATGATAATTCAACTGAAATTGGGGAAAGAGGATTTCTGATAATTGATTTTTTCTGATCACTTATGACCTAAAATATCTTTATTTTATTTTTTAATTCAAATATTGAAAATTGTTTTTACGTATTTGTTACTGAAAAAACCAATAAATACAGTCAGAATTATTATAACTATGCATTTATGTAAAATTACACATCAACATATTTATTTAAATATTGATTTATTATTCTTTATTTATTTTTGAACAATTAATAAATTGTAATGCGATAATTCACAAGCGTACTTGTAAAACAATTTGTATTTATTAATGTTAATTATTATTATTAAAATTGTTTATTTAGTAATTAGTTCAAACTTTCAAAACACTAGAATTTTTTTTTTCTAAGTTTTTTTAAACACTATGATCGATTTTAACTATATTGAGATGAAAAAATCACATTCTATGTTTACAATTGATGTTTTAATCATTACGTAATTATATTAAAAATATAACCATTGTATAATATTAAGGTGAATGTAATTTATAATACCTAACTTAAATTATTTATTTTCAATACTTCTTTGATTTTTCTCCATAATTTTTTTTTTTTTTTTTGACACAATGCTTATATCGAAATCAGAATTATCCTTATAATAAATCCTAATAAATTTTAAAGTATTAATTCTAATTTTAACCTGTACTTTTGAAAACATATATAATAGTTTTATCAAAAGTGGCTTGACATTTTTCGTATATCTTTGCATTATTCGTTTGGGATGTTACATAAAAAAAGCAAAAAAAAATTGTTTTAAAACTGCCAATGTTTTCGCATGCTGTTTATTATGCTATTGTATACAATTTTATCTAGCTTTCGTACATAGATTTAATATTATATTATACCGAAAACTGTAATTTGTGCATGCATGAATGAAATAAACATGTACTGTCTGTATAATGATTGCATGCAAATAGTTAGTTTGAAGTTCACTCCATAAATATTAATTTCTTCGACAGTAATGCAACCTTCAATGATAATATAAATGATAACCAAATTGTTTGGAATACAGATATACTATTACTTAACAATTATGATATCTTTGTTACATAATATCATAATTGTTAGGTATTTATTGATTCTTATATATATTATCTTTGTTACCTATGTAATAATATATATAATAATCAATAAATACTTCAGAAAAATAGTTTTGACCAATAATATTATTATTTTGCATAGGTATATTATGATAAGTACAAATAATTTTTTTTTTTTATTCATTAATCGAATAAACGGCAAATATAAAAATAATTAAAACTCTTTTTGCAAAAGCGATTTAGTAAACACAAGCATACTATTATTAGTAGTATTTACTAATAGTATTATAATAATAATTTTAATTATAAATGTTTTTAGCAGACATTTATTATACTTGAAATAAATTATTTGAAAAATAATCTCTCAAAAAATATTAAGAGTATTACCGTCATTTTATTTATCCAGGAAATTACATTTTAATTTTATCCAAGCAGTTTATATAAAGCCCTAGCGACCATTTTGTTTTATAATTTTAAGACTGTAAAATGTTCGGAATATACTATGTAAAGTATAGATTGTTTATATGCATGTATTATTTTATGTTAAATTATTAAAACGGCCTTTAAGTTATAATAAAACGGTCATTGTGGACTCACATATACAATGCATACGTATTGTATAATATATTACACTGCATGCATAATAGAACATAAACTAAGCATCGAATACCAATTGAGCTGCACATGCATTACTTAATTATTTAATATTTTAAGTATATTTTTGTTTGAAAATGTATATTTATATACGAGTATCTTCGATTTTCTATAGTTAACACATAATTATTGTAGTATACTCAAAATCAATCAAATTATATTGTTTAATATACATGCGTCAAAATTATTACAATTAAAATATATAAAGTATATAAAATCCCATTCTTCAAATTAAATAGTCGCGTACATCAACATTTGATGTGTTACGTATACATTTTCCAAGGTAAATACATAATTATTTGGTTTGAAATATGTATAGTAGTTAAGTAATGATTTTTTACAGACTACCAAATAATGTTTTTTTTTTTTTTTTTTTATTTATTATTGTTAAACTATGCAATTGCAAACAATAAAAATGTAATATGTCCATAAAAAAAAAAAAAAATAGAATATTTTTTTAAGTTGTAGTTTAATTTATTGTTCTTTACATTTGGATTAAAAATTAGTGTCACACAATGAAACTTGGAAAAATTAAAATTTGTTATACTTTTTAACTAATTTTTATTCCATATTTTAATAATGTTAGGCATATTCTTAAAATGAAAAGTTTCATCAATAATAAATTAATTTGATCTGTCATTTACACCTGTAATAAGGCACTCATTATAATTTATATTCTAATAAAAATGAATAATTACAATAAATTGAAAATATCGTTTGTAAAAAATGTAATAATATTCACTTATCTTAATTATTTTTTATTTAAATTGAGAAGTATGAAATCGAAAAATTTAAATCAAACTCTCGCTCATATGAATAAAAAATCAAGTTTCTCTGATGTAAAATATGTATTACATATAAAATTGTAATAATGTATATATATATATATATAATGCGTATTAATGAAGTTTCATCAATTATATATTTATCAAACGTCATATAAGAATATATTTATTTTTTTATTTTATTTTTTTTTTTGGTCTTGCGTTTACTAAAATAGTTTACTATATAAATCTATAGAATTAAAAATTTTAAATAAAATAACGTTTTTAAGAACACGAAATATTAGAAAAACATTTTACGATTTAATTTTAATTTTTTTATTACGTAAAAATATAATAGTATGGGGAAATATTGTTTTGAATTTTTCAATTACCTAATTTCTCTATCAATTTCATATATAATTTTAAAAATAATATATTTACAATGTTAATTTAACATTGATTTGATAAATATGTATCTCATAAAACGACTTTTATAGTTTTGCCTCTAGTAGTGTTTTATATATTTTTATGGATAATGAAATTTCTTAGAATATTCATAATAAAGGGTTATAAAATATTATCCGTAATAATAATTTCAACAAAATAATTTAATGTTAAATTTATTCTATGGGATACAAACCCTGTATTTTATTATGTTATTACCTTAAACATATATCCCTTAAATATTACAGGCTATACATTTGTGTGCCAAAAGAATAATTAAAACCATTTCAACAATTAATTACATTTTTGTTCATTATTTTCTTTAAAAAATGAAGGCCTTTATTAAAGTGAAACAACAATTAACTTATAAAATCGAAGAAGATATTTGTTATTTAATTTATGTTTTATTTAAACCTTGTATTTCGAGCCTCTTACTTTTACCGAATCGTTTTATTAGGTATTGTAAATTTTATTTTATTCTCATATATGACACAATATTGTCGAGTCAATCATTAACATTGTTATTAACACGTTTATTATGACTCCGACGTTTTATTTTATCAAATTATTGAATTTTGTATTTGTCTGACGAGGTAATTTTTTCACCATTAGCACATACAACACGTGCATGAAGAATAATCCGTGTTATTCAAGCTTAATAATAAAAGGCGAAAGAATGAAAAAAACGAGATGTAGTCCATCAATATATTCAATAGATTATCCGAAATCCCACGTTGGAATGTTTTTCATCCATAGCCGGGACCCCGTTGAATCCGGTTGATTGATCCAGTGTGTACGAGCTGTGTTCACAATAGGGTAAAAATCAGTTTTCTTCGTTTGTGGGCAAAAAGTACATGGAAATCTAAAACCCGTATAGAAAGAGCGCGTCTTTTATACTCATTTATAGATTAGATGAGATCAGGCACGGATCCAAGGGGGGGGGGGGGTGCGAAGGGGGCGTACGCCCCCCTAAAAATCCCTAAAATAGGTTTAAAATATATTGGGTTTTCGATTATTTTCGTGGTTCAATACAAGTACTAACTAGAATAATATACAATTACGAAAAATAAAATAATATTATTTTATATTTATTGTGTATTGATTAGTGTGTAAGTATGTTATAGCCACGGTTAATAAATTTTGTACTTAAAAATAATTGCTTGAGAATGTTTTTTTAATTCAATTTTTTATTTTATATATTCCTGAAGGCTATGGGCCAACATAATTTTTATTGCTTCTACGTATTACGTTACAATTCAGGCAGGTTAGTCGTAAGTAAACAATTTATTTTGCGCCCTCTCCGTAAAAAATTTTTGGATCCGCCCCTGGATGAAATGGGGCGGGGTAGGATTAGAAAGACATCTAAAACCCGATAAAAGATGACATATGTACAGAGTACGTGCAAAAAATGGTATTTTCGGCCAGCCGGAAATGTCACTTGCCTTATATTGTCATCAACATTTAGTATAAACACGATGTGTTTTAACATATAATATATACAAAACGCGGGTAACACCGAATCATCGGCCATTGGTAAATATGCCAGCACCACACACAGTCAGTGGTTGTTACATAATTATCTAACTACCTGATGTACCTCAGATTCAGAGTCGATGGGTTCATATTCAGCTGAAGTCTAAGCGTCTTCAGCCGGAAGTTCCTCGAGTCGCTGTTGGAAGCGGACACCGCGTCCGGTATCTGCGTGTGTTGATCGCACTGTTTGTTCTTGTTCTCTGGCTGTACCCGCCTAAAACAATATACAATCGCGATTGGTTCGATACATGTTTCTTGGTTTACAGGTATTTTTATTCTGGTATGCGTGACCCCTGGCTTCAGTAGTGCGACAACACGGACGTTTTCGCAATTTCTACACATACATTTCTACATCGTTATCATGCCGATTTTTAAACATGCAATATGTACATTTGCAAACTCTCTGCATCTAAATACATACAAACGCAATAATAGATTTGTGAAGGCCTGTCTGAAATAGAAAAATAAAAATATCCTTCGTCCGATTCTATCGTGATCAATATCGTGAGCAACTGCGAGTACGATGTACACAATTCAAATACTATGCAATGCCATCGCTGAAGGTTCCGGAATTTTAAATTTAGGATTGATCCTAAGCATACTCGACAAAAACGTTTCCCGATATTTCAAACTGCTAAAAGTTTTATTAAAAATAATAAAATAAAGTAAAATCGTTTGGAACAAATCTTCTAATTTTTCGCACTTAGTAAATTTAGTTTATATGGTTATATGAGCTTTTCGTAGTTCCATACATGCCGTAAAACATAAACCTGCTTGTTTTATCAAAAGAAACATAAATGTTTACAAGTCATAACAAAAGTCACACAATTTTATATTATTTCGAAGTTTATTTTTTTCATACCGAAAAAAATACTACAAGAAAAATAAAAAATGTATAACGTTTTCAAATCGTTAGATGCATATACTACCTATTATCTACCAGTATTAATTTCTGACTTAAAAAAAAATTTAAAAAAAAAAAAACTTTTGGAGTAAATTAACTACCCAAAGATTTTATCGTAGATAAAATAATTATCATTAGGAAACCAATAAATCACCAACTTCGATCACAGTCTAAAAGATAGAAAAAACATGCTAGTAGAATGGTGAATTTCAAACCAACAACGTTGGGGATTGATGCGTAAACAATCAAATAAGCCGTTTTGAATTATTATTCTACTCTCTGATGCACTGCAGATGTTATAAATACTACCAATAAATATTGTATAATAATTTATTCAGGTTTATTTAGTGAAAAAATCGAAGTGGAAAAACCTGTTTAAAAATGTCGTAAACTCATACGACAGAGGTTTGCGCTTGACATCGACTTTCGTAGATATACAAAAGTTCAAAAATAAAACTGTATTTATTAAATTATATATGAGTCAAAGTTTCATGTTTCTTAAATTTTTTATATCTATAAAAAATGTAATTATTTTCGTCCACATTTAAACATTAACAATAAATTATTTCATAATACATTTGATTTAAAATAAATAAGTATATTTTACGCATACATACTTGTGAGTAATCGTTTGTATTTTATTTGAATAATATAATAACCAACTATTATTTTATATTATTAATGTAAATGGATAACCCACCTAATAAAAGAATAATAAAATCATAAATCTATGGACAATATCATTATCAAAGTAGTAGGTTCCAGATGTAAATAATTATTTCAATGTTTATAATGTCAAAACTCTGCTTCCGTAAGAAATTTACAATAAAAGTCAGTGGTGAGCTGCCGTGGACTTTATGTCTAATAAAAAAAAAGAAAAAAAAATTCAGTTGAAATGTGTTTGATATGACAAAAAAGTTATTCGGGTATCTCTAAAAAAAATCCTAAACTTAGCTAAATGTGTATTGCAAGGTATCAGTTACATGATATTCAACTAAACAAATAATTATTTGCGAAAACGTACAAAAATATATAAGAAATCTATTGACTACCCACAAAAATAAATAAATTAAAAAAAATGTAGGTAATGAAAATAAATATAAAAGTAACGTAAGAATTATGTTTAATAAAATATTTAACAAATTTAAACTATAATAACAATCCAACGCATCATTGATCAACCATGATCCAAAAACAAAATTAATCTATAGAAACAATACTAATTTACATTATTTTTAAAAATATATAAGAGTGAACCAAATTTTAAGGAATTTAAATAATATATCCTATAACTTGTTGTTATTTATTTCTTCGTTGCCAACAAGAATAAGAAAATATAAATCAAAATCAAACCAATAAAAGTATTCCGCCCATTATTTTTGTTGAACAATATTTATTCTTTCTGTGTGTTTTAGTGTAACTAATAAAGTCTCTGCCATGAACAACATCTACATATAGTCTTAGACGAATAAAATTCAAAATTTAATCCATTGCATGAATCCATTTAGCATGAAAAAATTAATTATCTGCTACGGTATAAATATGTTAAACGGACTTAGCAACTGAAATTACTATTAGATTACTTAAACATCAGTCATCTAGTATACCAATAATATTCTATCGATTAGTATATTTAATAGTGGAATAAATTATGATGCAGAAATAATAAAAATATTATCAGTGAACCATAATCCACAAATAGAAAACATTTAATAAATGTCTTTTAACGTTAAGAAAAAAAAAAATTAAACAGGTTATTTAAATAATTCAAATGAAAAATGTCCAATGTTTTCGCAAATAACTATTAAGTACACTTTTAGATATATTACCACTTCTTTGTCACACCAAATTTCCCGACATACTCACAATTTTACAAAGACAGATATCCAACCATTATAAATATCTTCATTGCTTGAATTCCAAACCGTATAACTAAACTAAATACTTAAAGAGTATGTTAAACCTTAAATGGTTTAAAGTTCTGCTTAAAAGTTAAATTATATAGTACATCAATAGTTACAGCAAACTTTACACTTTTCCACTATTCAATGATTAAAAATGATTACATCCTTCAAGAAAAATTAAATGATATCATAATATATAATACTTTTTTCGATTATTATAATAATAATAATTTTATATTGAAACTTAAATTAGGAAAAAAAATATCTTGTATAATATTTTAAAACTGAGGACCTTGATTTAAAATTAATATCTTATCCATGTCTATTTTTGACGAAAACTTTATGTCTAATAATTTTCCCAAAACTACGTAAACAACACATAAATCAGATAATTCAAAAATAGTATATCACGATAAAGTTTAATAACAGGTCTTTATAGAAAACAATATAGTCTATCAATAAAAAAATAAAGATTGTTTGTCTCATTATATTTTTAAAAAAATTCTTTAGCCATTACTGACGGGAAAGAAATTGTGTTATGTATTTTATTAGTAGTTTGTTATTTTAATTAAATATTGACCCAAGCACTATAAAAAAAAAAAATTGATAAAATTCAAATATCTTTAGAATTTACTCTCAACATATATAAGTATTTCCAGAAAAAATACTTAAAAACTAATCCTTAGAACTATTTGATAAACAATTAAATAATTAAATGGGTAGGCAACAGTTTTTTTTAAATTCTAATATATAATTATCATATTACTTGTAATAATGAAAATTACTCGCTTTTTTTCCCCATAGATTTCTAAGAGATAATAAACTAAAATAATTGACAGTATAGTATCAAATAACAAGTAAAAATATAATACTTAATATTACTTAATTAGACAATAGTGCAAATATTATTACTAATTATCAAATGTTATAATTAAATGTATTCCTTTTTAATTTTATAATTCTAAAATTAACGAATTTCTTTACAACAAATATAACAACTCTTTATACTTAGAACATTAACTTATATGTACTTTATAACTTCAATGACGCTACTTTTATATACTTTCAAGCAAAAAATATCAAAAATCTCCTTGATTTTATCTATAATCATACTATCATATTACACTTCTTATTTCAATTCATATATTAAAAAAGCGCTACAGTGTTCAAAATTACAATAGTTGAAAGGTACAAAATTAAATGTATATTGATATCATAGACTAGATTAGACTATAGACTAGACATGATTGATATTATCAATAACTTATTGACTTCAGTAGCTGTATTCAATGATATTTTTGTAGATCATACAAACATATTTTATAACACAAATTCATACTTGCATGATAGTAATTTTCTCATGTGCAGAATCCATGATATTCCTATGTTGAATATGAAAAAATTCAAATCTTCTTACAAATAGCCAATAAGGGTTCTAATTGATGTGTCAAAATGTATGAAAAATAACCAATACAACGCAGTGTTACATCAACAATCAATCATTGCACAAAGAATGTATACTTACTATACAGAAATAAACTCGCCACTTGATATTATTAAAAAATATTTTGGACTAAATAAACTTGTATGAAAATCAATTCATGCATCGCATGGTATCAAATACCACTTAAAGTAATATTCCAAGACATAACAAAATAACATAACCAGTCGACAAAAAATAGTGCTTAGGTATACAAAAATCATAAAATAAATGGATAGATATTGTTAAGTGTTCCTTCTTTCATATTCTCAAGTCGTGTTAGAAACTACCATTATACAATTTGTTTATAGTACTAATTCATAGCGTCGTAGACATAAAATATATTAATTATCTAAATACAATCTAATAGAATAATAATATAATTGAGTTAAAATGAAGCTATTTTTAAGTTCTGTACCTCTATGATATACTTGTGAAACTTTTTTGTAAGTTTTATCAATAACTATACTTCAGATTCCGAGACGAGCGAAAAATAATACATTTTGGTTTTGTAGTAATGTTTTTATTTTATTTTTTTCAATTTTTAACTTCACGAAATATTAATTTAAAGATTTTTTTGATATTTCTATAATTAACAAAAATAAAATTCAGTTATTTGTCTTAGAAATAAAATAAAGGTTTCTATTTAACTGTCATAAAATTGATCAAAATTCAAAAATTATATCAAATTATAACCACGTTTATTTTTAACTAATACATTCAACACGAACTAAAATCTAATTTCAATTTATTCATTCAATAAATATATTAATATAAATTTCATCCTAACCTTCGCTTAGAACTATTTTTCTAATGCAATTACTTATAAAATTACTTTTAAACCTATACAAATAAATATAGTGAAGACAATGACAAATTCAGAATCAGAACTTCCAGTAGCTAGTATCTTACTAGTTTTATTTTGTTTTAGATGTTAATCATTTTTATAGAAACACACTGTAAAATATTTAATTTATAATGTCCGAAGTAATATATTTTAGAATATATATTCTAGTAGACATATTTCGAAATAGTATACAGATTACGAGTGAGTAATTAAGTCGGTATGATATTATGATTTACAATACCATGTGACAATTAAATTATAATAAAATATTAATTATACTTTGACGGCAGTGTCTATCTTTTCTGAGCAACCACCAGGGGGAAGACCACGGGGCGTACCGTTAACACGATACCCGGTTTTTCATTCATCATAGGAGAGTCATAGGAGAGAGACATGGAATGGTCGCAACGACATCCGATTCGCATCGTCACCTGATCTATATGTTTTTTTCGTGTACGCTGTACACGCTACATCACATACATTTTTTTCCCAGACAAATCACGTTTATTTTATTGAGGTTCAGTTTTTTTTTCTTTATGTTCACCACATGTTTTGTTTAATGCAAGACACCATGACATCGTAGTATTATTATTTTATCATAAATTTATCATTATGTAATTGTTTTGTGAAAATAAATCATTATTATTAATATAATTATTATTATAATCGCAGTGTATTGTACTATGCAGCCTAACCATAGACGTGATCCCAAAAAACTTCTCGATTTTTAATAATATGTCTAAGACTCTTTCTTTATTAACATATTCATTTTTTGAAAATTCTTTATTGATATAAGTAATTTGACAGCATTGTGCAACTTGATAGTTTTTTTGAATATAATATATTTTCCAAATGCAAAAGTTTGTTTGTCAACCAAAAAAATATTGCACTCATTAAAATCAAACAAGTAATTTTGAACGTTTCAGAGATATACTTATCCATATAGTTTAGGCGCTTTAATAATACTGCAATATATAATCAAGGGGCCATTATTTGTACCGATCAAATATCAAATCGTAGATTTAAAAAAAAAAAAATAATTGAAACTTTTATTTGATTGACAAGTATAATTTTGGCACATCTAACCGTCGATTACAATCTATTCGATAAATGGGCAGTAAGAAATAAGTTTGTCGATATCTAGTACGTTTCTGAAAAAGAATCCTTATAACCGCAATGTTCCGAACTTTAGAAAATAATCTGAATCCATAGAATTGATGAACATAATATGTATTTTTTCAATTCCATACAATAACTATATACTGAGTAAATGTAAACAATAATTACAATGCTAACCACTAGTTATAGAACATTGATCAATAATAACAATAATATTCTACTATAAAACTGTAGAAGATTCGCTGGACGAAAACAAATTACTTTCTTAATATAATTGAAACATGCTTTCAACAGAATTTTATCTTACGACATCATAAAGGCTAAAGTGTAAGTCATTAGTATTGTTCACCATACATTTTTAAAATTTCGGTAATAAAGCTTGAATATTTTGTAGATGAACCATACATTAAGGACATCCACCAATCAGAACTGTACTCTTAGTGCCGTGAAACCCGAAAATGCCTACCTATTAAATTGTTTGCTGTTTCTAAAAGCTACCACATCATACTTACAACTTACATTAAATATTAAATTAATACATTGTATACATGAAGGAATCGGAAAACATTTATCACCTTCGAGTGACAAAATTAAAAAAAAAAAACTTTTAAAAAACTCATGTAAAACTACTAAATCCAATTAAAGGTTTCTGATGAATATTTTTAGTATCAAAAAGTAAGTTTTAAAATTGTTATTTATGTATATAATATAAAATGTAATAAGCTATTAATAATTTCATACCTATTATAAGTTATACCAGTATTTATTCAAAATTAAGTTTAAAAAACTCCAAAAAATAATGAAAAATAATTTAAAAAAATGGTAATTCCATTTGAAAACACAAAGTTAATTAAGCCGGAGAATAACTAAAATACATGTATTGTATACTATAATCAAATACAGAATATATTCCAATATTCGAAATGCAAAATTTGAAAAAAATAATAATTTTAGCACAACAAAAGGTTGAAAAAATATCAAAAATAACAATGTATATTCTTCAATTATTTTTTTTTTTTCAAAAAAAATTGTAATAAGAATTTATAATTATAAGTAAAGCAAAAGAAATATTTTATACTCAGCTTTTGTGTTTTGTCAGTAAGAATATTCTTCTTCTATTAGTATACACATACGTTAAAATACATTTTTATATTATAATTTAAAATATTAAAAAGCCAATTTTTATAGTTAATATTCAAAATGATGGGGATAAAATTTTAAGATTGTACAAAATGTGAAATGTATTTTATTTTTTAGTTATATAGATATTTGATAAAATTAATATACTGTTAAATTTAAAAAATATATTTGAATATAAATTTAAATTTCACAAATTAACTGTTTTGTCAGTCATGGCATACGATTTATTAATGGTAAACATTTTATACATATTTTCTATGAATAAATATTTTTAGGATAAATTAACATACATATAGTAAACAGGAAATCTTATATAATATATGTAAATGAACGAAAAGTAGATGATAAAGTATCATTAAGTATTCATAAATTATTAGTTTACGAATTCTGAATTGGATTTCATATTATTATTTTTTTCTTAGCGAGAAAATCAGTATTATATTCTAAAATGAAGTTTAGTGGATAATAAATTATCACTAAATGTGAAAAATTTATCACCATTTATCACTAGAACAGCATAAGTATGAATATACTTTAAACCATACCTGTACGAGTTTCTGTTAATTTAATTAATTAATTAATTAATTAATCAATAATCATTTAATGTATTTTAATTTATATCATTACTAGCTGATCCCGTGCACTTCGTTGCTCGTTAAATATACCAACTCTATATGCCTCAAACTATATTCAATTCGTTATTTAATATTCGGTGGATGATGTTCTAGATTTATCTTAAGTTTTCTGTTACCCGGAATAAAAATTCTGATTCGCAGCAGTATATTGTCAGGTAGGCAATCTAAGCAATCCTGTGGTAGATCGCGGGCCTAGTGCTGTTTGTACGTAAGAGTATGCTTTAACTCTAAAAAAGTATCAAAGTTATATCAAGATTGACATATCATGATGGTGGATTAATATAATCAATTAATAAATAATCCTAACCTAACCTTAACGTATTAATATCTAATGAATAAAAAAACCAAATTTAACCATTTTTAAAATTGCCTATCTTCTTCCCATAGATCTACACACAAACATTAATTTATATATAATATAGCTGATCCTGTGCACTTGTTGGCCCGAAAAAATCACAAAAAAATTACGATTGTTCAACTCATTTTTGGTGTAACTCACTGCAGTAAATGCAACTCAGCCATGGGAGCCAATTAACAAATAATAAAACAGAAATTGGCATTCTGGCGTCTTCTTGGCATTTTTAATGACACAAACAAATAGAAAATATTAAAAGTACTTATTTATGTTTTTTTTTTTTTTTTGGTTACCTTGCAACGTAGGATAATTCATCATATTAATTTTATATATTTCCTATGGTAACCACTAATAAATAAATATTATCCCCATAGCAACCATTTATAAACAACAATTTATATTGTAAATCTCAAAATTCCTATTTGAGCACCTCCCGGGGGTGGTCAATCCCCTTTTTAAATTAGCCTTAAACTTAATCTCAGACCTACCAAATATACACAGAAAATTTCATAAAAATCGGTCAAGACGTTCCGGAGGAGTTCAATGACTAACACTGTAACACGAGCATTTTATATATATATAGATTAATACAATAATTATTTTAAAAGGCATATATTTAACATTAAACTATCAATCTCGCACATGTGATATTCAATGATGAATGGGGTCACTAAACTTGTGTTCTACACCATTATCAAAAAACTATACTGTTAACTAGAATAAGTAATATTTCTGCTAGTTTTAAATGATCTTGTAGGTAATTAATTGACGATTCAATAACGATTTGCACGCATATTGATCACAACCATGGTTTGTCATAATTTACTTGACGAGACGACGAGCTTTTTAGTGACATCAATACTTGGATACGATGTTATATTTAGCCATAGAGTGTATAAACGTTTTAATTTAAAACGACAGATTTGCGGTGTCTGATATTCTCTTTTAGTCTCTTTAGCGGTAATATAGTAATTTTCTATACTGGATCCACTTCTGAACGATACCATGCTTGCCGACCCTTCACCTTGATCGACCGCTCCTTATTTCATACCATCCTTGATCTGAGTATTATTGATCGATAGCTGAGATTCCAAGTTTGTTTACGTACGACCGGGTCGTAAACAATGTCATGAACAATTTTATCACGTCACGTGTCGGGAGAATGGGTCCTAAAAACTGTAACCAAACAATGTCTCGTTTACTGTTTTACGGTACTCTTCAAACGATATTTTTGTATCTCGATCCTTGTCCATCTCACACATCACGAATTCAGTAAAATCGCGATTGTACTGCTCCACGTTAAGTGTTTTGGACATCTTCATGTTGTTCTTTCTGGCCATAATAAGTATGTCTTTTTTTTTTATATACGTCGGTGATTTGACCATTTCTGTGTAGACTTCAAAGCAAAATATAATTGTTGCTGGCAAGGTTCCTTTTAACAAAAGTGACAGTAGTTCAACGAATTCTCGCCCAGTCAAGTATATTTTGTTCCTTTTGCAGCACAGTATATGCATTTTTTCCACAGCTTCAACATTTCTGCACTTCAAAAAATTGTCCATAAACTCGGTGAAGCACGGTGTGTCCATTTCTCTTTTTCGTTTTTTCCGTTAATACGAGTATACATGTATAATGCATCTGCAGTAATCGTAGTACTTCTGTTTTATTGAAATGTGTCTTACGCACTAGATTTGATGCAATAGTTGAATACCGATGCAGTAAGCGTATATCATCAGTTGCTGATAAACACTTATTAATTGGAAAGTATGGCATTATAGTTACAATTACTTGTTTAGCTTATATATTTTAAATTTAAATATTAATTATACTTTTGGTGTAGTTAATTTAATCAAATTTATGAAAAGATTGAAGTATTGGTTAAAAAAATACTTTTTATAGGAAATTTAGAAAATTAAACAATGTATAAAAATAGTATAATAAACAAAATAGATAATTATTAGTACGTTGTCAATTCAACCGATAGTTTTTTATAATGAATAGCCATTTTTTTTTTAGCTCCATCTGGTTATCGGGTTATGTAAAAGAATCATATCATCACTGAGAATTCTATTAATGGTAGCCATATCATCCTCGATTTGTTTTCTTTTAGGATAATTTTTTCAAATATTCACGCAACTGATTAAACTGTTACATTACCGTGGGAGTAATAAAATTAAACTTGTGTTAATCAGCTCAAAAATAGCCCATTCCAGATATTGTATATATAGTAATTATATAGTATACTATAGTAATTCCACGGACGTAATGCGAAAGCAGTTCTTGCGGCGTCGTCGGTTAACAGAAAAAAAAAAAGAAAAGGTAGTTCATTGACAATAGATTTGAATAAAAGACACGTAGTTGTTAACTATGCTGGTGTAGTGATTTACTATTTTCGCTTGGTACACGCCATAATCATTGTAGTATGTTACGAGAGAAAACGATTTGGTTATAATATTCTCGTCTCATAGTAAGTTTGAGATAAAAGATTTCTCTCGAGTTCTCGACTGCCACCAAAACAAGAGTATATTGGTAATTTTACACAGTATTGTAAAATGGTTTCAATAAATCCAACCAGTATAATATTATTATTATATACTCAATTCAAATATTTGGATTCTTAGATATTACATTAATGAAATTTTTACACTGCGGGAGAGAATTTCAGTACAAATACCATTACAAGAAACTTTAATGAATATTAAAATATATTTGTTTATTATTATTTTCTTCCCCAAGACAATAAATTATTATTTATGGTATAATATACTTCCTCTGTACAGATCTACAGGTGACACTATTAACAGATCAAAAAATAAATAAATCATGATATCACTTAGAAAATTAAAAATGATGCAATTGTATTTTTGACAAAATCGAAACTTGAGGGTAAACGCACACAAATGTAAAGTGTTATTAAAATTACTGAAAATTACTACAGCTAAATTATCAAGTTTAATATAATGGCTGTAAATAAGAAGTTATTAATTTACGAATGAAAAATTCTCTTCATATTTTTTTATGATACTACAACATTATAAATTAAATTTATTGTTAATAATTTAATAAAGTTTGTAATTTTTAGTTTATTTTAAATTTTTTCTTTGTTGGGATTTACAGGGCAAAATATTTATTCGCTATATTAATTTTTTAATTTGTATACTTTATTATTATAAAATAAATCACAAACGATATAAAAATAGATTATGTACGCAATTCTCTCTTATAAAATATAATATTAAATTGAAACATCGAGAAAGGGCAACATTTTTACCAAGATAAATTAATTTTGTTATTGTTAATATTATATCAGTAGCTGAATCATCCGGACTAATTAATTAGATATTCACAACAATTTGGAATTTAATAAACGGTTTTGTTTGACAATTGTTATCTAACTGCGTGTAAAATAAAGATAAAGACAGTGCCATAACTACCCTTCATGTCACTCTCGGTGAATTTTATTTTAGCACTTTTTTTATACAAAAATACCAATTTAAATTTAACTCAAATGCACCCCCTTACTTTACTGTGCCGTTGGCCATTTCACCGACCTCTTATTACAGCACTGGATGAAAATGATAAACCATTGCATTAGTATCGTTTCAAAAAAAAGAAAAAAACAATTTTGCTCCAATTTTAAAGTAGTATAATATGACTTGAGTAAATATTTTGGTAAGATGACACATTTTAACTGAAAATAACTTTCAAATAAGTTTCAACTCGTGATGTACGATTTTTATTTTTCTTCGGTATCCTTTTATTGTACCTCTGATATTTTTTATAATCATATAATGATAACTGTACAAATTTATAATGGTTGAAAATAATGTAAAAGTTAATCATAAATATCATAATAATTGATTAAAAACTATTAATAAGTTCTTTTACGTCGTGATAAATTAATTCTGTCCACTGGGAGGGTCATAAAATGTAACCACCATTTTGTTGGTGCTCCAATTAAATAAATTTATGTACAGGGTGTCCCCCGAGATTTCACTATTTTAAAATTGGGGTAGTGGATTTCACATTACACCTAATTTTTTAAAACAATGTAAATACGCCTATTCATGAGATACCCTGAGTAAACAATGATGTAACATACGCAGAGCTGAAATAATAAAGCTATGCATATATTAAAAACAATAATTAATTAATTAATAATAATAATAATAATAATAAATAAATTAACACGTGGATCAAGTAAAATTTTCTTATTCAATAAGAATTTAAATTACTTCGAGCTCAGTTCAAAATGTAAAAAATGAATTGTATGACTAAACGTTAGATTCATGTATTATTGCTTTTGTCAGCGGTTCTTAAAAAAAATAAAACGTGGTAAGCCCATCCAACGTTTGAACAGCGGCGACCAGAAGGCGAACTACGGTACATCGACGGACGGACGAGACCGATGACAGCAACCAGTAAAACGCAGCGAGGCTACGCGTGACGGTGAGGCGACATCGAGATAGCAGCGCCTTCAAGAAACATGTAGACGGTCTACGAGTACTTGACGTACATGCCGCCGACAATGACAGGCGATTACCGGCGACTTCGCACGTGGTTTTCCCGTTCACTACCGACGATTACATCAGGTCCAGTCAATCCAACAATGCGACTAAAAAGGTCTTTGTTTGAGCCACCACCTTACAGACAACTCTCCATTTCCCGACACGCCAGTACAAGCGTTCGCCTGGTCCATGACTTCTTCAAGCCCGTGCGATCGGCTCCCTCCCCTGTTATTGTACAATATTGTAAATAACCGAAAGATCTAACATTTTCATTTACGGTAACGCATCTTCAAGATACTGCCCGCCACGGCCACTTGCCCAGAATAGCCCCGACCCGGACTTCAACAGTTCCAATAATTCGTTCACATGTTATAAAACAAAAACCAGGTGATACAGAAATCCTTAGTTTAATTATTTACTGAGGCAGGTCACATCGAACGCCGGCGCACCCCTTCATATTGGTCCGCAAATCGTGTATATCACTGACTGATGTAGTCCTTAGGGCACCTTTTCATTAATACGTTAGAATAAAGTTAAAATGAAGTATTAACACGTATTTATTTATTTAATTATAATTATTATCTTTATCAACATCATTAATATTATTATTTTATTATCAGGGTATATGGTAGTCAATGTGCTTAGTTTATGAAATTGAATGAAAAATAATTTCGTCCACTTAAATAAATAGAATACTTCAAACTATTTAAAATTGATAAAAGCGTTAGAAAAAAGACAAAATAAATGTAGTCCAATGTTTGAAGATCTAACATATATAATGTACTTAAATTAATTTAATGGAAACGTCAAGAATACAAACATTGCTACACCATTGTATATATTTTGTATTTTTCATCTTACACTTTCTGATATAATCTCAAATTACAATATCCTAAGTTTTCTTATTATTTCTGTAAAAGCTATTTTCCGCAGATCCCTCTGTTTAAAATACTGTACACCGAAACGTAATAAAACGCATTTCCCATCGAAACGTGAACAAGTAAACTCCTTATATTATGGTGTTAACATTAATCCAAAAACGACTGAGAAATCATTATATGATATTGATAAATAACCTCGCATAATAGTTCTATCAAGAATATTGCGCTGGTTTTCTTCACACAATGATGTTTCCAGATTTTGTAGAATTTGATAATAGTAATACCAATTAATTGGATACTTGTCATGAAAAGAAATCATCTCAAACTCTAATGTGTTCTTCCTTTACATAACTGATACAACATTACTATTTAATATATTATTAATTAATACTTAGCTATTTAGTTAAGAGTATTCAGACTTACATTCGTTGATAAATTAACACGATTGACTTAATCGATATGAAAATAGTAAAAATCATTTTAAAAAAAATTATAAACTTTCTATGATTTACACTTATAAAAGCGACGATCTTTTCTTTTTTTTCTATTTAAACCGACAGCGAAGTTTGGGTCGGATATTCCTAATACTTCCCTTCAGCGATGATCTAGCATAGCACAATAATTTTGTTACACAATTGATTTATTGATTGATTACTGTGTATTTTCACTTCAATAATAATAATCGAAAATGCCTATGCATATTACCAAATAGTTTCACACATTCCACGCTGTAGGTACGTTTCAAAAACATGAATATATATTTACATAGTGTAATTAAGCAAACATAGTAGCATAAAATAATTCACCTTTACTAGTATTAAAATAATATTTATTAATTTTCACAGGTAAATTAATATCATCTATTATTTTACATACAAAATACATACTCCCTTATTGAATCTTTTAATTTAATTTACACGCATACCTTGAAAAATTATCTTATTCTCTTACAACGTAATCGGAATGAACTTGGTAAATTTCATATTCCTATAAAGAAATTTTGAGGAAATTTTAACGGGTTTTTCTATATGAATTTACATGATTTTTTAATGATAAAGTCATGAAATTGAATAAATTACCAAATGAGTAAGACAAAATAAATAGTTATGTTAGTTTTTATATGATTAGAATAAAATGTACAAATATTTATATATTAATCTTGTTATTTTACCACCATAATATAATACTTGTATTTACAAGGTTTTTCAAATCAACGAGTTAACTGTAATAATTGTTTGGGTTAAATTATTTGGTTAGTATTGTTGTTAGATAATATTTTGCCAGTTATGATTTTTATCACAATAGTAACATACGATTTGTGATAAATGTTTAGTTCTACTGAACAATTAAAGACAAAACGTACATCTCAAACATTAATTTCCTTAACTAATTTAATCCACTTATTAATTATCCAATAAAAAAAAATGTACTAAATAATTGTAAGGTAAACAACATTTAATTTAGAATACGATGTGTAATATACCGACTATGTGTACGGATCATTGGTGTAAGCACATTATAGCGAAATACCAAAACAACGAATACATTATTTCATATAAATAAAAATATCGTTTAGTGCAGTATTTTGCGATTCCGTATGCTGCGTGTGTATATAAGTGTATAATGTTATATCGATGTTTGTTCAGTGGGTTGTAATCGGCACAACAACGAAGCACACACATTTAAACATTAAAAATATGTGCGCATCTGTGCACGTGTGTTAAAGGATATACGCGGTTTACTTTAATATAGACAGGAAAATCGGTTAAAGAAGCGATAAAAAAAGAATCACCTATCTGCGTTTAATGCTAAGTTCTCAAGAAAGTATTAACTACTGATCATGAAACGTAACCATACATTATGTGAGTTATACTGAACAAAAAAGTTTTTATCGTGTATCACGTTATTTTTTCTATACTGTGAATTATATGTAATCGTTATGAGATAGCAACAGTACATATAAATCGTTTTGGATGAACATATACCTTTTACCCGTATTTAAATAATCCGTAGAATTTTCGCAGAACATTAATTATTCAAAATTATTGAAAATATGTGACCCTTCCTAACAATCGGATAGAATCGCTTTTTTATTTTACCGATTTTATGTACAAATTTGATTATTTCCTATATTTCGATATTCGAAACTTTAGGGAGGATTTATTTTACTTTTACTGATGTAACACTGATGTATAAATCATGCAATGTCACTTGCAAGACATAAGTAAAGTTGTCCAATTTTCGGATACACTGTAAACGTATGAGTTATCCAACATTGCAGTATATATAGTCGATGATGTACGAAAACGATTTTTTAAACAAGTATCGTTATCGACCTAACAATCAAAAGAAGCGGATATATGATGTTAACTTAGGCGCATAGGGGCAGTAACACGGGGAACATTTGGTTAGTTACTTATCTCAATATTCCGTTGTCGTAACAGGTTATAATAAGCTACACATTTGCAAAATAATGACTGTCGTTCGTAACGCATTCCTCTTGTTAAAAAAAAAAAAAAAAAACCATGTCATCGTCACTGTATGCTGAAAGTGAGTCTGACACTATGTACGAGACCGCAGCCGCCAGTAGGTCTCGATCAAAACGTGGAGAGGAGAGATAGTTATGGTATTGAGAAATATATAAACGTGAAAGAACAGCTTATAGATGGCACGGGTGGGCTAGGGTAAGCCATTTGTGCGTATGTGTGTAATCCTAGTAATCTCCTAGACAATATTAATACGAAAACTTAAATTCAACCGCCTGTCAACTGTCAAGATACGGTAAAAGGTCATTGAAAACGGTAGCGGTGGGAATGGCTATGTGAATGGGAGGGGGGAGGGGGGGGGGTCAGGATTGCTTTTGTCTGTTTAATCCGACGCGCGGGCATGAATCAGGTCTTGATTTCAATCTAGACCGCACGCACGCACACACACGTGAAACTCAATTTCACGCGTACGAAAACGCTCGACGCCGCTGGTTCCACGTCGAAGAATAGACACATCCGTGCTCCGTCATGATGCCCCTTATCGTTATCGTACCACTTACCTAGTCGTGTTGTTCTGGTGTTTGTTGGCTGAAAATCGGCCGCCCAGACGTCTGAACAAATGCGGTTCCGCGTTCGTCCCGTTCCTCCGTCCATCCACGAAGTTGTCATCCAGCAGAAATCTCGCCTTTTTCCGCAACAACTGGAAACAGAAAAAAACCATCAAGTACAACGTGTGGCTTTGCGATGCGACACCGTCCCGCTGTACAACGTATCGCGCAAAACAATCGTCTACGATTGGCTGAATTGCGGCGCTACTGAACGGTTCATTTTATCCGACCATTGATCGTTAACGTGGTCACCGGTCCCAACCGGTTGTGCAGTAATACGACGTTTACGGTCGAAAGTTTTAGTAGACGGAACATAAATAACGCGGTCGCAGTATCAATCGCTTTTGAAGAGTTCACGGTACAATGTAACATTGCCGTGTGATGGCTTTTTAATCGTGCGCTCGCGGTAAAACCACAAGAAAAGATTTCGTTAACGTATCCGTGATTGATAGGCGGTCAAACGTCCGGAACACCGGCTCGTATATACCACCAATGTAATCGACGTCGTTTCATACGAGTATAACTGTATACACCCTTACCAATGCGAGACTAACAACAAATAATGAAATCAAATACGGGTTTTGGCCGATCGAACATATCGTGCAATTTAAAACAATAATATATTATACACATAGTCATTACACATCAGCTGTTCACGTAGCACGAACGAAAAAAAATTTTTTTTACCATTTTGCACTTGTGTTATCTTGGTTTACAATAATAATATAGGAGTATTTTCGTATCATATTCTTTAATAAGGAATGAAATTCTTTAACGGAGGAATCTAAAAGTATCATGTAATGAAGGTAACAAGAAATATTTCCATTGGATGCCATTTGATTTGAGATTTTTCCCGATGGACATGCTACTGTTATCATTATTATCACTTTATATGAATGCCAAGGAACGTTCAAGAGGTTATTCGTGAATATTCTTAAGTCATAAACTATCTGTTAAAAGTTAGGTGATTTACTTAAATGTTGACCAACTTTCTTATGATAGTCGGTTTTAAGGTGAAAAAAACTTTATTAATAAAATTTACTTGAAAAACATAATAGTCCAGTCCAATTCTGGTATAAACTAGGAAACTTATAAAAAAATAATAATAATAATTTGCTTAACAACTCGTACACGGGAAAGTGGTTTAAAATGGAAATTTTTTATTATAATACGTATTTTGATTACCCTTTTCAAATGGAAAAAAAAATATCAAATTCAAAATAATCCGGTTTATCACCGTCATTGAACACACGGTTTTTATATTTTATTGGTACTTATTTTAATTATTACACTTCTATTTCGTAACTGAAAATGAATTGGAAAACTTCTGATTGTATTTTTATAAATAAGGTAAGTTTCACTCAAAAATCATTATTATGAATCTAATTATAATTTTAACGGGTTTTAATTTCAGAATACACATTTTAGGAAATTTATCGAAAACTACTTTTAAATCTGGAATATTGAATGTCGAAAATTAAGATTGGTGGACTATTAAATTAATTTCAAAATATACGTTAATTTTGATGTCGGTAACTACATAGAACGATGTATGAAAATATTATAATTCACGGTCTTGGAATTATAAGTTGTATTTCTACTGGGAACATTATAAATCATAAAATCAATACTTAGTATGTTAATTTATGTTCTTTGACTTATTATTTTTATCAATAGATAGTATCCATAAATTTTGGTTATTTGATTACATACATGGTATTTAAAAAAATTTAGAGCTTAAGTATTTTAAAGAAGAAGTATAATTTATGTTTAACGATATTTAAAACAAATTATAATTATTTTTTTTAAAAACTTCTTGTTTAATATAATTTTCTATACATTTAAATATGTGAAAAACATAATACATACATGATTTTTTTAATAACTCCAAGATAATTTTTTTTTCAGATTTTATTATTTAACTATATTAATACGAAAAAAAAATATAATTCTTATATAAAGTGTATTTTAATTTTGTTAAACTATAGTGCATAAACGAATTAATTTATATAATAATATTGTTAAAACGATTTTAGTCATATTTTTTTAATAAAGAAATATTGTTTAAGAAATGTAGCTTTTAATATTATATTTTATTCACCTTTTTATTTTCATTTCCATTTATCTAATTTATTTATAAATGTTTAAACTTTTATTTTTAATTTAATATATCAGTTTCGAAAATCTTACAAACATTATTTTATTAAATTTCTCTTAAAATTATAAATTGAAATTATTGAACGTACTTAAATGCATAAATACGTGTAAAATGTATAATACAAAAAAATCAAATATTATTACAAATACATATAACACATGATTACAACAATTAAGCTAAATAAATTATAACTATAATAATAATTATGATTATAATTATTACTGAATAAATTATAATTTTTAGTTTTTATTAAAATGTTTGCTTTAAAATTGCATACATTTTAAAATAATTGAAATTAAGGTATCTTTAAATAATTATACTTTTTATGTGTGTGTATATATATATATATATATATATATATATATATATATATATATATATATATATATATATATATATATATATATGAATATTCCATCTATATTATTATATTATATATATAGTTAGATTTGAATTAGAATTGGTAGAACAAAAGAAACCATTATTTTTAAATTCTCAATGAAATTAAAAATAAATATAAATAGTATAAATTAGAATTATTTTTAAGTAAAGTTATATTAAGTTTCATTTTATACGAATAGTTAGTTAAATTTTTTTTGAAAAACGATTAATTTAACTTTTATTGGCTTAAAATTACAATTTGTATTTAAAACAATGAAAAATATATGCAAATATTTAGTTATGTGCAAAAAAAAATCTTATAAACATTAGTCATTAGAAATTTGGAATTAATCTAAAAAATGTAAATGAATAATTTTTTTTTTTTTAAATCATATCTAATTAAGTTTATTGATAGTAGAAAACCAATTAAATATTTATATTACAAGAAACCTATTATGTACTCATAAAATTAGTAGCCTGAGACATTTTAAATTGAACTTATATTGACAATAGCTTTTAAAATAATATTTTTATTTATACTTAATGATAATTATTTATTGTTTATGATTATTTATTTATTATAAGATATTGTTATTGATGTTATATAAACGATTAGGTAAAAATTCGTCGATTATACTTTTTATAATATGCACTAGCTTTACCTGTAGTTACCAATAATCATGCTGTAACATGATAAAAACAAAATAGAACAAAATATACTTTAAAAAACGCTATGCAAATCAGTTTACCTCAGTCATTATTGTTGTTACAAATGGGGTGTATATTTTAAACTTAAATCATGATCAGCATTTACTTTTTTCATCGAAAATAATGGTTGTAATTATATATATCCATTAAAAAAAAATTAGGTGTATATTCGATGTTGACCAATTACGCATTTTTTAACATTGATTTATTCAGCATTAGTTTAATAACGGACTTCGGTTTCTTTAAACGGTAAAAATGAATTATGATGTAGATATTTTAATTAATATATTACATTACGATTAATACAATTATTTTTAACAATAAAAATAATTTCTTATTTTATAAACTAACTAAGTATGTCTATTTAAATTGAAACAATATATTTTCAATACCGCTTTAATATTAAATCATTTGCCTATACAAATATAATTAATTTATAAAGTTCATGGAAAAATAAATAAATATTTTAATTTTCAAAAAATTTTAAGGAAGTGTATATATATTATTAATAATGTTTGATAAATATATATCATTATCATATTGATGTTTATTATAAAATTCATTTATACATTTTATTTATTAAAATATTAGTTAGAAATACATTCAGTTGACAACTAAAATATAATATAACTAGTTTATGTAATCAGTAGCTCACGCATTGCTAAATAAATTGAAAAATGGTAAAAAAATGATTTTATAATTATATACAAGTTTGTCTTTAACATTTTTTTTCCTGTATATGACAAATGTCTCTAACACAAACCAGAGAAAAAATTAATAGAAGGTAATTCTTCATGTACTTTTGATAAAATCTGGTCATCAATTACAAGTTTGACAGTTATAAAGCCATTATGATATTTAAATTGTAAACAATAATCATATAACTTTTAATTCGGTTCAACCGTTTAGTATTAAACGAACACTGCCCAGTTTTTTTTGAAAATCACTTGAATATTTTCTTATCGTAGTGTTTTTTTTTTTAATGAACAACAATCTAATGAAAACCAATTTCACTGAACAAAATTACAAAAATACATACTTCGTTATACTTCTATTGCACGAGCCATTGACTCCCCCAATCCTAAATTAAACATCAATTATCCTCTTATATTTTCAAAGAAAAGCCTACTTATTATAAATCTCAGTCGAAACTGATCAAATTACAATACTGAATACTCTTTCTATTGTAAATCTTGTATATTGACAACAGTACCTACCTTATGTAAGTACTAATTAAACTAATAATAAGTAATTACTTGCTTTTCTTTCTAAAAGTCAAAACTAATAATTAAATTGTGAATGTAATGGTTTTGCTTTCACTAAAAAAATCTAATACTAACCCTTATCAAATGCAAAATATTTTAGCATTATAAGAATTAAGTTTTTATACTTTGGCACAAAAATCAAATTTAATGTATAAACATTGAAAATCGCGTACTGTACAAAAACATTGGATAAGTAATAAATTGATTTGAATTAAAATATATATATACCTGTTAAATATATTATCAAAATATCATATCTATTAAAATATTATACTTAGTTTTGTATTTGTTTTTACTTCAGGATCTTGGTATGTTTCAAATAACTCTATAACCATAACTTTTAGCGAGATCTTTAAAAATAACAGTGTGAAGTCTACATATATGAATATATAATTTCATATGGCATTTTATTTTATATCACTAGATGGTCTCCTTTCTCTGATATTTTTTATGTATTTGTTAATTATTTTATCATTTTATCTTATTATGTTTTAGCCCAGATTATTAATTTTATTAATAAAAAAAAAAGAAATAAAAGATATTTGAATTCAAAATTAATTATTCAAAGTCGCCGGATAATTTTCTAATTCATGATTTACTTTCAACAGCTATTAGTATTTTAGTAATTGATTATGAAATAGTAAGTACATAAATTGTGAATGTACCTCGAAAAAAATTAATACGAGATTGTTCAATAAAAAATGTAATATGATCTATTTCTGTTTTTCCAATTATACATAAATATAAAATGAAGTTAATGAAATCCTATCTCTGGGAATGATCAATATTAATGATTTGTCAAGGAACGGATCTGTGAAAATTATATAGATATGGTATATTATATTTAAACATGATACAATATCAGGTGTATCGTGTCAGGACCGTTTAAATAAATTATGTCAATGTATGGATCCCAATCATTCTAACGTGGTCTAAGTAAACGTGCTTGGGGGAGACGGACGAAGGTAGATGGTGGCCCTGAAAAGGACCTTTTTAGGTGGTGATCTCGTTGAGCAAATGCTGAGCAAATGTGTTCGGACAGCCCACGAGAACTGATTGTAAAACTGATGGTAATCACAATCAAAACCAGCGTTATGGTAGGAGCGAGTAGAAGGTGTAATAAGTCGTTTTTTTCTTTTTAATTATAATATTTTCCGTTTATTAAAATTAACATACATGAATACAATATTTTCTTTTTTATAAACAACTGTCGTTCGATAGAACATATAATAAAAATGAACACAGATGGACACACGTATATACTGTGAAATATATACGACTTACTGTTTGAATCACCCGAACCGGAAGTACCGGCATCCACACTGCGGCGTTAATACAGGCGAACTGTATTCCAACCGAGCAAAGGTCGATGAAGGTCCGGTGACTCTGGGACAACTCTTCGGCTGCTGGGTAGCTGGGCGGCGGCTCCTCGCACTAGTACACCGACGGCGTTGGTCACCGGGCACTAGTTAAAATACGTGTAGTGGCGTTATTACAGGCGTACTGTATTCCGACTACACAGGAATTCTATCCTAGTCCCGGCTTCTTAGGCTCGGCGGTGAGAATTATTTAGCCGGTGGTGGTCGGGTCCTATATGTGTATAGGTGGCATTCTGTTATCGTAGCCGCTTGTCGCTCGGTAGATCTCCTGTTTTATTATCCCACGGTCGTTTTCTACATTTTGGCGAGTATTACGTGATTGAGGATGTCTGGAAATATGCAATGATGGATTTGCATATATTCTCCGTTATTTCATAATTAGTAAACAGGTGTGAAACATGACTGGCCACAGTGGTAACAAAATATATTCGCTGCGCCGCGCTCTTTGTTGATAAGATTAGTTGCGCACGATAATCTGTGCCGCGACAACCGGATTAACGAAATACGGGTTACGCGCTCTAGCGATAATCGTACTCGTTACAAAGGAAGCAATAGCCCCCCATATGAATGAACTATTTAGATTGTCAATAATTATAGATACTATCAATATTGGCATGAGAATCATCAATAATTTAAGTAATATTGATATTGCAGAATTTTAGAATTTCAGAAAGTAGTCAGTAAATTTATATATTTATAACCTTCCCTCTATTCTCTATCTACCGCAGATACTCTTTTTCTGCCCGTAGTTTAATTGGTGGACTGAATATGGTTAATTTACTGTGGGTATGTAATCTGTTATAATTGTTTCATTATAAAATAAGTAAAATTAGATTCAAAAAGCCCGATTTCAATTAATTTTTTATTAAAACCATAATATTACAGTTGCAGTATCTATCATAAAATTAAAAAGTTCATAAAATATAATACAGTATAAAATTTTAACCACGAATTGTATTGTTAAATAAATATAATTTAAACTTAACAATAATAAATCTAAACTCTAAAATATAATTGTTGATTTCTCGTTCAATTGTTTTGATATATTAATAATGTCTAAGGCTATTCTTAAGTCGAATTTTTCATAAATAGAATATCATTTTCACAAGTGCAGTCTCCATTACATCTCAGTAAATATGGAATAATACCACTTGTTCTGGTTTTCCAAATCCGCATCATTTTTTGAGTGGTAAACACTTTCATATTCATACCCTATGTCATTCAAGTGCTAACGGTCCAATGGACTATCAAAGTCTATACATTTTTATGCCTGACTTTACTCGCAATACATAACAATCAATATTTTAATGAATCAAAACATATTTTAAAAAATCGAATAGAATTCATTCTCATTGTACTGTTGAATTATGAATATGTCGTTTTTTTTACTGACAAAAACGCATGATTTTTCAAATCAATCGTGTTTTTTCTGTGAACTGCTAGCTATCATATTCAAATGTCAACCATTCTAAGACATCGATTCTTATTCATGTTTTTAAGCTGACATAACGTATTTATTAAATAATTTTAATATATTGATATTATTTTTCAATACATTTTTAAATTTTTTCTTTTTTCTTTATAGTGTAAATTTTACATGTGGGTTGCAATAACATCCAATTCACCAGTGAGTATATTTTCATTAACCCTAATACAATCTTTATTATTTTTTCATTAATCTTTCAGCAAACATTCATTCGAGAAAATGATGTTCACTTCAAACACAAACTTCACATTTATAAAGAATCGTTCAATTGTACACAGTGTTTGGTGATTCACCAGCTGTCTTAATGATAGAAAAAATATCAACTCCATTACTCCCACCAAACTTACACCACCATTTGATTGTCTACCTTCATTCGTGTACATAAAAAGTTAATATTTTTTCAGATTATTGTATGTATATGATTCTTGAAATTATTATTCTCTACTTTATGTAGCTATTTATTTGTTTACTAATAACTGATATATTTCTTATTACTTCGTAGTCCATATTTATGTATGTATCTCTAAATTCACTTATTTTATAATATGATGTTAATGTTAAACGAATATTGGTCAATAATGATCAAGGTTGTCGTTAAAATAAAAATAGTAAAGCTGTTCTTAAAATGTATTAACCGATAATGGATAATCGCAGTCACCTTCCCTTTCACTCTTCCACAAATTCGGACATTGCTCACAATTTAAGAGTGGAATTTCGAATAGACAACTTAGCCAATAACTTGTAGTCATATAGAAATTTAATATATATTTTAAAATTTAGAGCACACCAATGTCTTTATAATGTCTAAATTACTACTGTAATTTTTATTTTTATGATAGATTACCTAATACATGAAGCAAAATGACTAAGGAAAGAAACAGTCAAAAGTGAAGTGTCGAGCAGTGCTCGAATTGGGGGGGTGCGCAGGGGGACGGAGCTCCCCTGCTATTTTTTTTTTTTTGCGTACCCCTACTATTTACCCCACGGGTCTGTGTTGATTAATTGTGCACTTGGAACGCTGTTTTTAAATCGTTGGATTGAGCTCCTCTACCTTATTTTTCCCAATTCGAGCACTGGTGTCGAGTATATCTCAAATGATTTAGAAGATAATTAAACATCGAAAACTATATATGTTTAATTGGTATAGGGGAATAAAATAGGTACTCGTAAATACATTTTTCTTTACACTTCTATAACAAGATCTAAAATGGTAGGTATTTTAAACAAACAAAAAATTAAAGAATGGCAAAGTGTAATTTTTTAATGAAAAATATAAGGGTATAATAGTATCCTACACATACGTGGTTAGATAATAGAACATATAGAACCCAGTCAATAACATCGACTGTGTACTACAAAAAAAAACGAATGATCACGCATAATCGTAAAAAGTATTTTATATTACTAAAATAAATTTTTAAAATATATATAATATAATAAAATTTCATTAAAAGATACAAATATTAATCAATTTTATCAATGTTTTTTCTTTATATATACTTGGTTTTATTAACCAAATATTTGGGTTTGATTAGGTGTAATAATAATTTTAAACATTTAAATATAATTAAATTCGAATTCAATGAAATATACTCTAATTATTTACCTATATACAAAATAAAACTCACTTTTACAATTGAAAATAAAATAAAATGTATATTTAAAACTATAATAAGAAAATAAATTGTAATATAAAAAAATGACTGTTAAATGTACCAAATGAGAAAAATTGAATATAAAAATAATTTATGGACACGATCACATAGAAAAGTGACATAATAATCGAGTTTTTCGAGATGGTGAGATCGAAATTAACGAAAAAGTGGTGAGTATATTATGAGTATAAGTAATATAGGCGTGCGCAGCCCTCTTGTTCAGGGTATGCAGAAGCAGTGGCGGATCCAGGAGGGGGGGCAAAAGAGGCATTTTCCCCCAAAATTGCCTTAGTTTCCCATTGTTTACAGTGTTTACACTGTGTTTAGCCAATTTTGTACTTTTGCCTCCCCCCCAAATTAAGCTCTGGATTACCACAGGCAACCCTGAAAGTTATTTTAAGAATGTAAAATTCTGATAAAATATATACACAATACACAAATATTCAAATATTTTACTGTTTAATTCAAAAAAATTTACTTAAAACTCAAATAAAAAAAAAAATATAATATTTTTCTGGCGCACAAAGGTTTTTTTTCGAATAACGATTTTTGCCCCTCAAAGAGCTTCAGAGTATGCAGCTGCATACCCTGCATACCCCCTGCGCATACCTATGATAGGAAAGTATATTCTACTTTTTAAAATGCATCGATGCACCACAAGTATAACGATAAGAAAAGAACCATACAAGTTTGTTCATTTATATTAGGGTGTATAAATTAAATTATTATACATAAAATATTTTTGTCGACTTTCTCACGCACAATATGTATAATGCGAAATATGTTTATTTTGTAAATTGTGTTATGTAAAAAACAATTAGAAAATAATCATACTTAATACATCACGTTACCTTCATGCATAGCATTGTCACCATTATTGCCATAGCATATGTTAAAACTACTACGTTATGATTTGTATTTTTTAGTCTTGTGATTATTATAATAAAAATTATAAGAGCATAGATATTTACTACAACGCATATATGTTAGCCATAGATGCAAATACTATATTTTATGATGACACATACAAAACATTGTTTCATGGATTGCTATAGCTACTTTATTGGATAGTAAATTTCTTAAATTTAAAAACCATTTTACTTTAAACAAATTTATAATTTTATAAATATAAGATAAAAATATATACATGTATATCATAATCATCAATATTACGTTTATACAGCACCATGAACAATTTGGGAAACGTAATAAAATATATTTAAATAAAACTGTTCGACTTTCTTCAATATTTGTCACACGAAAAAATAAATTATAATAATAAAAATGAAATACCAAAGCGGTTTCTTTTTGATTATTACATGTTTTACTGTATAATACAAAAAATTTACGCGATTTCCATTTATACATACGATGGCCATTTACAATGAAATCCAAATTTTCGAAAATCCATAAAGGTGTATAAAACATAATATATCAGATCGAAATCTACTGATTAAAAAAAAAAAGAAAAAAACTTCATGAAACTCACCTGAACAGTGAGGGCATACGTGACCACCATAATGATCATCGGTATGTAAAAGGCGACCAGAGAACCGAAGACGAAAAAAGCTCTATTGTTGATAACGCAATCCCCTGGATCTGGCATAATGTTCTTAGGATTGTAGAGACCTGTGAAATATATGGGAACTTTAGTTATAAAATATCGCAGATTACTTTATATTACTGAGTTTTACAATATTAAACAAATTTTACAATATTGCTTGTAAAGTGTACACAGTAGTTATTATAAGACATTTCAAAGCTGTAGGTTGTATTAATACTATACTATAATATATGCTTATTCATGACCATAATGCTTTCAATATTATTTAAGACTGTTATAAAAAGATGTTGCCCTAATATCTCAGTAATTTTCAAATTATATAATATATAGTTTTTTTTTCTTATGAAATATATTTATAATAAATTTATATCCGTCATAAAATATTTTACTACAACTTAATTATTTAAATTTACAACCTAATTAATTTATATTACTTTAATATTATTTTCAGTTATAAAATTTGTTATTTAAATTAATTATTTGTAAAATATTTAAAAAAAATCAGTGTTTTTTACGTTAAATGGATCACCTCCTAATTTGTAGTTGCGTTTTATTCAAAAAGATAAAATTATGTTCAAGTGTTTAACCATTTTTTACAGAAATATAAAATAATCCGTGAAAATGATAAAAGTAAGCAGCTGATTATGTCAGGGATAATAAATGACAATAGGTTTACATTTTTTGTAGCATTATGTCAAAAAATAAAAACAAAAGTACAAAATAACAGCCTTTAGATAAAACAATACCATTGTCAAAACCAAAATATAATTTTTTATTTCCTTTAAATTTATTTAAATGAACGAATATAATTATATATTCTTTTTTAATGCATATTGAACTAATAATTACTATAATAATTTAAAAAAATATTAATTTCAAAACCAAAAACATGGATAAATCAGGTATAATATTAATGTACCTTCACAATTATTTAAATATTTAAGTGTAATATAATTTTCACGAATAAGAACGGTTAATATGTTTAAATAAAGTGGTATTTGTATAAGAACAAGTCTTCAATTTTTCACAGGAAAATTGTTATTTTTATAATTAAATTTACTCAATGCTTATCATTATTTTTCAAACAGATAAATTATAGTAATATCGAAGCTTGTTGGGTATAGTTAAAAATTAATACATTTGTTGAGATATTGAATACGAAATAAAAACATTAAAAGACAAACACACAGCCCAACAACGGTTTTAAATAATTGCTTGTTGTCAACTCACGCGTATCGTCATATGGATATCGTAAAGTTAAAACGATATCGATAAAAAGAAGTTCTTAGCTGATAGAATAGATTTATATCGGTACAGTCATCATTTGAAAAGGATAAAGTCAACCATGGAGGTAAGGCAGTATTCAATACAACAATCTCCTAAAATTATTATGCAACTAAATACACACGCATGCGGAGTTAACGACATACGTTTCAGGCAGGATTCGTCAAAAGATGGTTGAACGCACTTTTGAATAGTGAGAAGTGTTGAGTGTGAAGCTGATTAGAAGAGTATGTAACAATACACGAGAAAGGGCTTTTGGGGAACAAGTATATAAAAGATAGCACGTAGAATGACAAGGAGTATATTGAGATAGAATACGTGTAAATGGTCAATATATATATATATATCTTCGGATGAAACGAAAAATCTTCTCGAGATTCCGACCTATGAGGCACGGGCGTGACGAGTTATTTATTGTGCTATTCTCTAACCTAGTGTCGGTCGTGGAACAAAACGTTATTGCAAGCGCTTCTGATATGGTCCAATACATCACATATGTAGTTGGTAGCGGCAAACCCCTCGATCTGCAACCCATCGCCCTGTCCGTTCGCGCAACGTTCGCGTCTCCAGCGCTCCTAGTCATCATCGTATTCGTCGTCGACGTCATATACGTTAATAATTTATTATTCGAGGCAGACCGTGAGAAAAAGACACGTGCTTGTTTGTTGTCTTTATAACCAAGTCTAAGCTCCGACGGTGATGGGTAGGATGTAAGGATAATGCGCCGGGAGACTCGGTACGACGGTGACGGTGGCGCAGAAACAACAATACCAAGCTGCACTGCGAGTGTGGACCACATGGATGCAAAGGTCTTCGAAAATCGGGACGAGGACGTGGACGTGGAGAATCAGGAGCAGGATGAAGACGTAGACTTACGCAGCACGAAGTAGTAGGACTGAAGGTGTTCACGCCTAGTAATAATTTGCCGGTACATATATCGCATGCTTTTTGATACGACAAATATACGAGGACCAAGTATACACCATTAGGGTTCATATCGTCGAGACCCCGTTGTGTGAACAAACGGCATTTGTTTTTATTTCCGTGACGTTTCAACGTTCGGGGCGTATCGCTCTACTCGGATAATTAACCGTACGACATTTGGAAGTTTTATTATCTGTTTGAGTATCGTACATATATATTGTGTATGTGTGGTTACACATATCGAGTAGGTAATCACTTTAACGTACTACGCTCATTTCCTTAGTCGATTTTTACGGTTTTTTTCCGTGTAATAATTATTTTTACGGTTGGAAATAATTATGTAACGGAAAAAAAAATAAATATTACAAAATCAATTTCGGATTTTACATCTTTTTTTTATGTTGGTTTCAGTTTTTAATTTCATGCTAAGCAGAGAATATAAAAACAACAAATGTCACCGACCAATATAATTTATTATTTATAAATAATATAAATAATATATATTGATAAGCAAAGGAACAGGGAAATAATAATTTTATACTTAGCGAATTTTCGCTGCAATACCCCACTTAACCAACCTGATTATAAATAATCAATTACTTCAAATTTCCCGAAAAAATATCATAATCAGATTATGTATTAATAAGTAGCAATACAATTATTTTTTTAAATTAAATATACCATAAAAATCATTATGATGCGAAAAAATAAATCAAATTATGGTTAAATCAACTATCATAAAATAACGACAATTGACCTACACAACCAGTGAAGCACCGTTAAACGAGCCATCCTAAATAATTATAATAGTGATATACATTTACACAATAAATACCTATACCTACACCTATGTTATACCAGAACTCATAATATATAATGTACATTTATACGTTTACAATTTACATTGAGTGTAAAATCGCAAAATAGACAATACCAAAGTTGTGTGTTCTAAACCGTTCAGAACAAATAATTTCCAGAGTGTTTTTGTATTATTATTATTTTTATTTCAATTTGAAAATATTTTACAAAAGGTTGATCGAAGTATGCACTATAATAACATTATTATAATGTTTGTTATTTTTGAATCGCGGTTCATACAAAACAGTCTAAGTAATAATATTCTTTCTAAAACGAAATTTTACACTATTCTTTAACATTATAATATCATGGAAACAGTGAATATTTAAATTATATTTTTCCACGCTATAACTGAAAAGTATACAATACGATTTTTTTATTCGAATTTTATTTTTCTGGTTCATTTATATATGTAAAGGATTCTTTAAAAATTATAAATTCATCAACTAAATAAATATATTTGTTGACACCATAATTTTGAACTTTATGTAGAATAAGAGATAAATCAATTTTTTATAAAATAGCATAAACAAATAATTCGTGGAAATTCTACCATCTAGTCAAATACACGTTTATGTATGTACGCATTTATAATACTTATGAGTTGCATAATATATTTTGCATTAATGTATTAGTCTCTCATCTGTATTTTATTAAGCATAACTTGTATAATGTAATTATATAATAGATAGTAGAGATCTGGAATTAATTGATATGCATAAAATTAGATCATACACTTAGACTCGAATTATAAAATTTAATAGAGTAAATAAAAACACTATATCGAATGAAACTTTACTCCAAAAATTCAGAGAGAATAACAAGCTGAAAAAGAAACACTAAACTAATTTTTTATAAGCACGTGTACTTCTGGATGAGTAGAAAGTAAGATAATTACAATGCATGGGATTGAGTATAAATTCATTATTTTAACACAATAAATTTTTATTTTTATAATAATAACTTTATATTATTAAGATTTAATTGTTTTAGAAAATTTTTTTAATAAACATTTTAGTTTGCTATAAACGTCATTAAATAAAACCCATAATGATTTTATTTATATTTACATGCATATGGAAACCATATATTTTGATATAAATGTAAAATCTATCCTTTATTTTAGTGAACGAGTTTTTAAAAAAAAAAAAAAAACATTAACTAAGCAATCGGTAAAAAGGTTTACATACTGCTGTTATTATCTTATTATATTTTCCTTAAAAGTTGAAATCAACGAGAGAAAGTCGTTATTTTAAATGTAGAAAAAGAGAAAACCTTTTATAATCTAATTTAATTTTTATATTTCATTTAAAGAGAGTGCACTGTGTCAACAAAAAAATATATATAATACCTAAGTGACAAATATTAAAGGTAACTACATAAAATTTAGAGATAATAATAATAATAATAATAATAATATATTAACAAATTACAAAATAAATAAAATACAGCATTTAAAAATTATTTAATCATATGAATGAAAAAAAATTCTGTTATAACTACTTTACACCTATCTAACATCTGATAATAGGATCATGTGATTGTTTTATACAGAACATTGAGTTCATAAATTAATTTAAAAATTTCATAGCTAATAACAAATATGGTTAACTCCGTTGATAAGAAAAATATTTATAATAAATGCATTATTTAATTTACATGGAACCTAAATTATTAAATTAAAATACATGATGAGCATTGTTTTGTACCTACTTCTTATGTATACATGACTATTGAATATTTTGAAGTTTATTTTATTTTTCGAATACATAATTGATAATTAGATATTTCCAAAGGTCATATTAGTGATACATTAATGTTTCTCAACATTTATATAACATTTATAACATTTTATACGATATACTTGTGTATCAATATTTTATTTAAAATAGAAACAATTAAATAGGAACTTTTAAAAAACATCACTTTGGATTTAAATTTACTTCATATATCAGATAACAATTTCAATGTTGTGTAATTTAATATACCTTACGTGATATACTTGAATTTTTCCTATAACACGGTGGTTGAAAAACACTTGGTTATATTATTGCTCGTGTACTTGTTAAAGATATTTTCATTTAAAGTATTTGTCATCAACCGTGTATGGTAAAGGTGTATAGTTACTTACCCAGAAGCGTGACTGAAAATGACACTAAAAATGAAAGGAACCAGACGATTGCAATTTTAAGACACACTAATTTCATGGTGGAATAGTGATGTCTTGTCCTGAGCGGATGTCTTATACCCAGATATCTTCCAAGCGATATGCAACACATGTGCATTATGCTGGAACTGCATGCTAACACGTCGCAAGTGACGTATACGTTGCACCAAGCAACGCCCAGGGGCCATTCACCTGAAACAAGACAGAACGCAAATGTTATAATGATATTTATTCAATTATATCGATTAATATCCATAACATCGATTATATTCAATTTAATTTTATATTAAAAATAAAAACGTTTCTTTATCTATAAATATGTATTACAGTTGCATCCACGACTAGGTAACTCACTATAATGCGAGAACTGTCAAATCGAGATAAGATTTCCGCTTATTTTACTGTTGCGGGGCTGGTTTATCCGTAGTTCAAAGACCACACAGGCCACGCGATTTTAGATTTTCTAAACCGAAATGAGTCTATACAATTACAACTCATATATCGCTAAAATAATTCTTAATTCATAAATCACATACATCAAATGTTTATACTCTGTATCACAATATAATTCTGGTTTTGTCGTGGCACTTTTTAGAATCATTGTCGTAGGTTTCTCATAAGGATACCGGTGCTTTCGACCCTTGTAATATGATTATTATCCGTACGACAATCACCAACACCGTCGTCGTTATTCGAAAACGATGATAGCAGAAGCGGAAACAAGAGTATACTACTCGCGGCGGCGCACAGTGGTCGGAAATGCAATTTCAGGCGAACAAAGTGGAAAAATAATATGATTAAAAATGAGGCATATATGGGTTATACAATATATGGGCAACGATAACTACTTTAAAACGCTACAACTGTAAAACGATTAGAAATAAACGTATATACGATTAAGAATATTGAATTTATTTCTTCATCTACTGTTGTTCGAAGAATTTTTGCAATTTTTAAAAGTTTAATTTAATTAATTATTATATGAAAATTATAAGGTTTAATTAAAATTCATACATAAATTCCTTATTAATTCATATTGTATTAACAAAATGCTTCTAATATGGTTGAAAAAGTAGAATATGCGTACTCTCTGGAATGATTAATTGAAAAATCTTTTTAATTCTTTTTTCAAATTTTTTTTCACGTTTATCTTGGAGAATTTGTATACAAATTAATATAACACATCACATTTTCTGATCCTGCTAAATCGTTCGTGATAAACGGGCAACAAATCCAAAATTGATGTCACATATCGATACACGTGAGAAATTCTCAAGAAATATCTTACAAGTATTCATTTATAGATTTAAAATAAAGTTCTAAAGATAATAAGACCCAGATTTTAAAGATAGAAATGAAAAATTCAAAAGATTTTTCATTTAATCGTTCTAGAGAGTACGCGTATACTATTTTTTTCAACCATTTTAGAAACATCCTTTAACATATATTGCGTTATTATTAAAAACATTAATTTTTACATTTTATAAGACATTATATAAAAATAAATCAAAAATGATTATAAAATATGTAGATATTATTCCATAACTTTCTATCTTTTCAATGACATAATTTTAATTTGCGTCAAGTTACGTCCATAATAATTATTATATATTGGTTATTAAAAATGTTGGTGGTTTACAGTTATTATTGTCACATTTTAGTTGGTAATAAAGGTAACGAAATTATGTACATAAAGGTTACTGGATTTAAGAAGTGTATAATTTAACCAATATTTACTGTAAACATATAGTGCTAATAATTTGAAAGAGAAATATGAAAACAACATTGTACTCTACATTTCTGATTTTACAGTCGTTTTAAACTAATTTTGGATAAAAATTTCACATAATATTCATAGATTTAGTGAATCGATTGTTAAATTCTAAATAAACTATTTATTATGCCACTTCCATTGCCATCAACATCAAAATGTAGGCAGATCTTGAAAAGACGAATAATTCAAAACTCGCTAAATAGTACATTTTTCCAAAAATAGTATTTACTGCAAAAAACAAGTTGTACGCATCAGGAAAAAGTGAGGCCAATAATATAGTCAAAGAATCACAACAACTATCCACTTCAACTAACCAAAATTAAAAAAAAAATCATACATGGCTTCATTATTAATAAACAATGCCATCATCTTTTTGACGACGCTTTAGACTTTTTAATAAATTATAAACTTACGAAACAACAACACGCGAATGTACGTAAATCTGCAAATATATGTACCCAAGTTACGATAATGTTCTAACGGCAAAAAAAAAATATACCGTCCAGAAAACGTTAAAATCACACAATGACAGCGAAGAAGACGACGGCTCCGATTAAAATAATTAACTATAAAAGAAAAACCGTTATTATGATAAAATGGTTTTATTTCACGAAACAAAAAAAAAAAAAAAAAATGTAATCTCTCTCGTTCTAGTACACTGTCAACGTACTCAATACTCAATAATCATTTCGATTCCAACCGAACGACATAAGAATCGGTTAAAAAAATCATTTCGTCCGTCCGAAAAAGCATTTCCGACCGTTGTGCGGTGCTTATCGATAGAAAAAAAAAAAAAAATTCGCGCGATCCGTAAAAACGGCCGTCGCGCGTTATGGTAATAAAACGTGCGCGGCGCGGCGACCGTCCATAAATATTCAACGCCCGCGTTCGCAAGCGAAACCAAATGTACGGCCACCGTATATGTTACGTTACATGGGCTCGAACCGTCTGCGGGACTGATTTAAATACGCGCGATCGTACCGCCGGCCCCGCCGCACGCGGAACATTTCTGCTGGCGTGTGTTGCGCGGCGGCGAGATCCTCGCACATAAAATACGCATTGTACTGGCGCGCGAACGGTGTAATGTATACACGCACGTGTACGGTGCACGCGTAGAGTGTGCGAATGAATAAAAATGTATATACGGTAGCGTTTACCAGCTACTTATGCAGCACGCGAATGGGATATCGTCGCACGAGTACGCGTACATCGAAAATCGCGTACAGACTTCTCGCGCACGCAACCGTTTTGAATTTATTTATTTATTTCGACCGCTCCGGGGTGTTCCGCGAAAACGCCTTACACACCCCCTCCGCCGACTCGCCATATCCGTATACGTACACACGCCCGCGTGCGGTTATTGAATGAGACCGAATAAACGTTTCCCATACCGTATTTCACATTGTAATGCGTACACACGTCGAACGATCCGAGGAACGCGAATTTGCGCGCGGGTCGGAGACGATTTTGTCTCGCGGTACTTAACTGATGACGAGAGAAGAATTTCTCGTTTAAATATTTATTTATTTATTTTTTATATATATATATTTACGTACACCGCGTATAATTCTGTATTCATCATAACCATGAGGTCTGAGATTTACAACCCTGATACTTTTTTCGTATTTAAATAAACGCCAAAAGAAAATTATAGTTTGTTCAAAACAGTTTGAACGTAATTCACTAGTTTACTGTACAAATTTATAGCTGGTACCTATAACATATATATATACATATATATATATGATATATGGATAATAATTTGTTAGATATCAACTTTTTACGGTTCGTAACTTTTACGGTGTTTTAAATACGAAGTAGTTTTATCGTTTTTCCAAATGATAAAAATGACAAAAGCTGATGATATCTTTACGTCAAAAACACATATTAACGATAGTATAAAAGAAAATAGAAAAATATGCAAAACAATGCAAAGTATTTTGTTTATTTTTTTTTTTTCTCGAACGCTTTACATAACAAAACAATTTCGTATCCAAAACTGTTGTTTTTGGGCAAATTCCGCTTACAACAGTTTGCAAATACAATAATAAAATCTGAACCAGGTTAGGACGATTCCATCGAAATATAATACTATGTGTTTTCGTATTATAACAACATGTACGTATGGTAATACTAATAGTCATAGTAATAATAATTATACTATAATGTATACACAATTTATCCGTCGAACTAGAACTGGATTTCATAACAACGGAGAACAAAAATAATATAATATTTTACACATGATGAATTCGAACCCGTAATCACAACGTCAATTACATTAAAATATTATGAGAAATAATAACGATTCACAATGGACACACGATTATTATTCTCCGTAATACTATTATTATAAATATTACATATGGAGTGTCCCTTTCACGGTAAGTTTTTATCTATAGCCGGTCGATATTGTTTTCGGTACTTCACCGTCACCGCAGGGCGGAGACTCATCATTTCCATTTCAATCAACGAAGATAGCAATAACTCGAATGATACACAGTAATATATTGTATATTTTACATTTCTATTAGGATTGAACAATAATTGTTCATCGTGTTATGTACTCAAAGGTAGTGCGATACGTTGTATTATAATATTATTTAACACGTTTATAATAATGTATTATTTATTCGAATAACGTCAATCGGATTTTTTTAAATTTGACTTACATAGTATGGTACAATTAAAAATAAAATATAATGTACAATAAATATAAATATAAGTATCATTAAAAATATTAATGCAATTTAAATGCACCTAGATCATTCACTATTAATGAATCTAAACATTCTATTCAAATGGTGATAATTTCTGTAGGAAATAAGACGGGAAGGAATATAAAAAGGAATTTGGTTTTTAGTATTAGAAACTTTAAATGAAACACGGGTCAGAAGCATCTAGTACGTTGCTGAGAGGAGCGTTAATAAATTGAGTGCAGGCAGCCATCCAATAGAAAGGGAGGTAATATACTTTAAGGTATATTTAAAGTAGATACTATTAATAAGGGTTGTAGAAGTAGTAATTTCAATTTGTAAGTGGTATAGGATAAAAACTTATACTAGACACACTTAATTCGTTATTGATCATTACCTAAGTATGGATGCCATTTAACAGCTCCATATTGAAGAATTTATCAAAAAAGATACAAAGAATGGAGGCAATTTACCGAAAGCAAAAACTAGTATTACGTTTAATAGACCTGAGGTATTTAAGGCTCTATCGATGTTAAAATCAATGTAATAGCAGATGGAAAAATTGAAAGAATAATAAATACCAAAATCATTGATAAGGGTAAGCTAGACACTATTAAGAGTATAAGGACTGCAAATAGCATTTTTTAATCTAGAAAAAAAAATAACGCTCCGCTTATTAATATTGAAGAAAGATTTAAGTGGAAGACACACAAATTAAATTCATCTAATGATTTTTGTAAAATAAGAAATCTGCATAAGTTTTCAATTTATACAATATTTTTATATCGTCAGCATACAGAAAGAATTTAGCTATGCCCACCCGGTGGCACATCAAGATTTACAATAACATTGATTTTCGAATTCGAAGTTTTATAATTTTTAGAAGATTTTCCATTTTCATATGATTTAAGCTATGTTTACTCACGTCGTTACATCTAAGTACTACCAACCCGTTTTTCTGTACTATTTCCCATGCACGTTCTTACTACCTAATACTCATTGACAACGGTAGTTTAAATGGTTTGACTCCATGTTATCGAAACTGAGTAATTATTGTCCAAATCGGACGAGGATTTTAAATTATTTTCAATATTTTCAAAATTTCGTATCATCGTCAAGGCTCGAACTCTATCAGGTGATTTAATCATTATTTATACAATTTATTGTAAGATGAATTGTGCATATATATATATATATATATATATATATATATGCTTTAAGAACTAGAAAATTTAGGCGACACAGTTTACACTATTAATATTCTTGGGAAGAAAAAACACTTGAACATTGTGATGATGAAAAATGTAAATACTATTTTATCAAATGGCACTAATAGATAATAAAACATTTAAGAACAGAAACACTGAGTTCAATTTTTCACAGATCAATATTATTATAATTACGCACAGAACATAAATTAATGTTGGAAAATAAAGGATTTGTTGGCTTGGTTGCAAAAATAAAATTTATAATCTACATTGATGCTCTAATGTTTTAGTACTTAAATAAAAAATAAAAATAAATTCGGAAACTCGTATTATAACAACAACTATCAGCACCTGCCAGTAGATTTATCTTCATAATATCAAATCCCTTTGGGATAAAGATTGGCAAGTTGTTCTCTAGTAACGTATCTTAAGAACCTAATTTGTGGAGCTAAAAACGATTTTTTATTTTTTACACTCCTACACTAAATCTGTGGGGCTTATGTTTTTATTTATTTTATAGTTAGTAAACGTGAGAGAACTATCCTATGATATAAAATACACATCGTTCCATCAACTAATTAAAATTATGCGAAATGTATGATTAAGTTATAACATGGTAATAATAAACACGTGAGTACGCAATCTTTGCATCTATTATAGTAGCATCATAATGCTCAAATACATTTAAGTTGTCAACAACTACTTATGGTATATTATGCAATTTTTAAAATCAGCAAGTAAATTAAATTACTGATTACTATGCGGCAAGAGATGTTCCCGAATGAATTTAATTTGAAAATAAAATAAAAAATTACTTTGTAAAAATAAACTTTTTTAATTAAATTATTCATACATATTACTAACCAAGTTTTACAAGTTTATAAATAGAATGTACAAATGAATAATGTGTTAATATACATACATTTAACTCTGAACCAACGATTTAACTCATGCAAATTACCAAAGTTAAATATATTTCGTGTGATCATGTTATCTTAACCAATAAGCATTATATTTTTAATATAATTATTTCTGGGTACATTTTCTAACCGTAAAGTAAAAAAGTAGCGAGTAATGAAAAAAGAAAAATGGACAAGAAATATTTCATTTGGACATTCATCTATCTAACCATTCACTAACGTTGGCATATGGAATCAGTACCTTATAATTACATCTTTAACTATAATATTACAAATGATTTCATTTGAAAACAGCTATATGATTCCGAGAAGTGCTTATCGGTTCGTTCAAAATTAATTAAAACTTATACGAAAAATTAATTTTACAAAAACATGCATTCATCATCGTATTTTGTTATTTCAAGATTTCCTCGATGAACTTCTCATAGTTTCTAAAGTAACTATTTTAATACACAATCTGCGTTTAAGCTACAATCTATTTGTACTGAAAAATACTGTAAGATTTATTTTCTCTGTTAAAAAAAAAAAAATAATCTATCTATACAAATAATACTATTTTATAATCAATCCGATCTGTTTAAATATAAAATATCTAAAATAATAATCCCCATATGCTCCCCCTCCTCACAATGGTTGGAATAATTATTAAAAGTAATACGGGTATTATATCCAGATAACAAACTATTTCCAACGTGAAAAATATAAGTAAATTCTTCTTTAATGTTGGTACGATTTTGTGAAAGTTGAAACCATGACCAAAATGTTTTAATAGCATAATATAGCTATAAAAATGGTAGTTTGACACATGATTAATGTGTCACATAAAATGTAATCTGTTTAAATATTAATCGAACAACTCACAGAGAATAATAATATTTACTTTGTTTTTACGATCTTTCTATTTAAAATCGCTTATAAATATACGTCCATAGGCACCACCAGGAACTCTTTCAGGGGGATGCATCATGCATAGTATTTACGCTGATATCTAAATTATGCTTAAATTTTTAAGTTAAATACGTAAAAATAATTTTTCAAATTGTATTACAATACAAAATTATTTCCATTTTTTTTTCGATAGCTACAAATTGATGCATCAAGAAAATCTGATAATGATAATAATAGGCTCTGTCTTACATTTCTAAATTGTTTTCTTTTTTTTTAAATCCAAGGAGAGCAAGGAGACCACCCATCTCAAGACGACTATAAACATATCAACATAATTCATATGGGCTTAACTTGTATATTTCTAATCAAAAAAAACAAACTTTTAATTAATAACTAAACAATATTTTATGTCACTAAAATGTGACAGTTTTTTATAATCTATTCACGCTTCAGTTGTGCTAATCATTTTTCAATCTTATCTGCACACATGCATTATCTACATTACTAAATTGCCTATACTTAAATATCAAAGATAAAAACAACTTAAATTTGCAAACTGCAAGAAATAAGAAGTCTTTTGCACTGTATTTTTTACTAAATATACATTTAATTAAATTTGAAATATAAAAATTGAATATTAAGATAAGAATCCTATAATATAATAATTGTTCAGATGACTAGTTCAATAATAATTGGGTAGTTTTTTTGTAGAAATAATTCAGTACGGGTAAGTATTATCTGAATCTCAATAAATATTTAAATATTTAGTTTAACATATAATACATTAAATAATACATAATTTAAAAAACTATAAAATAAATTTACAATATATTTTTTTCAATAGTATTTATATTTAAACAATGCGAGAAAAAAAAATTAAGTCAACTTAATCATGAGACAATCTTATAGACATTCAATGAATAAAAAAAGAATCATTTAAACTTTTAAAATGTTTTACAACTATAAGCTTACAAGGACTGATAGTTCTATTTAAAAATATCAATGAATTGTTCAAAACAATGATTAGTATAAGGACGTAAATAAATAATTTTCCTATTTGTTAATCGTTTAAAAATGTTGAAGTGGATTCAATCAAATGAGTAAGTACTATATTAAAAAAAATGCTAATAGTTTTTTACGCAATGATTTATGTTAAGATAATAATGCAAAAGTTAAAATTACCATGTTAATTAGGAAATTAAGATATTTGTATAACATTTTTATGGTATCATTCAATTTCAATAAATTATGTTTAAGACAAGTCGATTGAATAATTTTCACTTCAGTTTTTCCGATCAAAATTAAATAATTTTTTTTAAACCAAAAAAATAATTTAATTTTATGGTATAAATATTATTATGCCTTTAACATGGCTGAACTTTATTTTCCTAATTATATTTTTTAAATAAAAGTATAATCAGCACAACAGAATATTTTTTTTATTGAAATAAGCCTTCGCAGTAGTGATCATTGAGTGATATTCTACAAATTAAGTTATAAATAAAATTAAAAACGTTAAGATACAGATATAGAAAAATATTAAATATATTGCTTAGATACTATAAATACATAGTTTATTAAATTCATAGTGAATTGAATATGGTTGAATAGGACAACTGAAATAATATTAGTTATTTTATAAACTTATCTCAAATATTAATAACATAAATATTTTATTGTTTTTTTAAGAGTTCTAGTTTTAAATAATATTCTAAAAACTCTTATAGTTCAACCGAAAGGTCATAATCCAACCACTACAATTCTTATAGATTTGTAACCATAGTTATATATTATTTACGTATTATATCATACATATGAAGATAATTGGCCCAGCCATAAACAATATATACATTGTCATTTAGTTAAAATGTTGATAATAGATTTCACATATTTTTTACGGATTGACTTTGTTGAAATGGATTTTTTTACCAAAATTTTGTTTTAGATTCGACCTGTAATGTTATAATGTATAGGACTACAATATATAAAATATCAATTTAATTTTACAAGCCTTTTATAATCAAAATGATTAATTACATAAAGTGCATTCACATTGTATTTCAAATCATAAAAGAATTTTGATGTATTAATTATTTTGATAGTTTTAGATTTAATATTTGATATTTATATTTTTATCTTGATGTGACATTTTCAATTCTACACCGAAAGTTTAAGATTTAAAATAGCAATAATAATACCTTTTGGATTTCAAGAAAAATGTATACTCAAAAGTAATAATAATATGTACAAATGATAATCTTCTAATTATTTATCATTAAAATAATATATTTTTTAACATCTTTTGATGGTCGCATAAAAATGATAAGTATAATACAATCTTTATATGAACTTTCAACTGCCTCAAATATTTAACTTCATGGAATAAGTATAAAATAAAAATTTTAAATCTCAAAAGCTTTGTATAATAATTTAAATAACCAATTTAAGATCATTGTGTTAAGAAAAATTATATTATTTTTTTATAAAATATTTTATTGCTATATGAATTATTCTATGATAACAATTATATCCATGGTATAAAAAAATAATGTAAAAAGTCTAAATCTATTTAAATGAAAATTAATTGTCCCATGTAAGAGAATAACTTGAGAATGATTTGATCAATTTGACTGATTTTTTATTTATTTTGAATTCGTAATTCGTAACTGTCGAGACGACGAATTTGTTAAAGAACATTTTTAAAAAGTTTACCGAATAATGTGAACGTTTTTCAATATTAATTAATGTATTATATGCGTACGTGTTCGACGATTTGTGTCCGGTGGACTTAAAAACTACTCGACCGATTTAATACAATTTGATACACAGATATATTAGACCTTATGGAAGGACTATCTTATGTCATGAAAAATATAGAAATGGAAGCATAACTATACTTTATAAAATCCAAATAGGTTATAGGTAGTTGTTGTTTTGTTTTTGATAAAACAACCATAAAAATGGAAAAGAACCCTACCGTCACATACCTCAATGTACGCCTAGAAAATAGTAAACGTATTTTTTTTATTGAACATTTTTTTCTAAAGTGACTATCTATTTCTCTGAAAACGACACTTACTGGTTTATTTTTATCTCGGTACAAGAAAATTATTTATAAGAACTTTCTGTTTATTGATATACCGATGTATTACATTTGAAACAAAGCAGAGAGATAATGAACATGCCAATTTCAAAAAAACAGACGGTATAGTTAGTTTATTGACACTTTTATTATTACCTAGGTAACAATAAACTGTATACCAAAATCGTTTAAAAACTTTTAAGTATTATTTCACACCACATCCGTTGATAATCCTACTAGAAGACTTAAACGAAAGTGATGGAGAGACTTCCTTTATTAGAATTATTCCTCTCAAGTCTTCAAAGTAGGTAAGCTCCATTGGGAGTCCTCCTACATCGTATTCAATTTCTATTTAAAAACAAAATGTCTCCATCATTATTACTTGTTGTGCTTAATTGTATAGTTTTATATCTCACTGTTAAATGAATTCTTTAAAAAAAAAAAAAAAAAAATAAAAGAATTATTTGCTTGCTTTTCACTTTTTGGTTCATATTTTATTTAAATCCTGGCAAAAAATGTTAACCTTCACAATTGAAGTACCAAGGATGCACGACGCAAACGTTTTGAAAGACCACTTCAATAATATTTAGGCAAGAAATGTTTACGTAATACACGCATTTAATTTCTTGATCTCAAATAATATAATTTGAGGTAACCAAAACTTGTGATCTCACATTCAATATACGTTATTTTGATATCATAAGATTTGGTCATTGATGCCATTGTCAATTGATGACTCGAGGTTTCTCCAGATTTATTTTATGAACAGTTGTAAAAAAAAAGCGTAGAAACTCGGTGCCAATATAATTTAATTGAACAAGATGAAGAGAGAACAATTGTGAGATTGTTAGAAGATTTCGTAGGAAATTCTAATCAACTTATTCAATTGTTTAAAAGAATATCACCGCAATTCAGAAAGACATTATTCAAAAATCAAACCTACTAGTCTTACTGTTCTGAAGGGAAAGTTTTTGGAAAATATTGCAGATTTGACCCACCTGTACCATTAGAATATATCTCTAATTTTTCTCATCAAGGTTTAAAACATCGAGTATATAATTCAGTTTTCCAAATTATATACATTTGGTGCTACAAAAATTAAGCATGGCAACTTTATGCCGGCGTTTTAATTTTAAGGTAAACTTTACAATTGGGCTGGTTTTTTGTTAGCCAGTTATCCAGAGAAACAAAGTTTTTATAAATATATTTCATGAGTTACTCAGAGAAAGAATTAAAAAGACATTTGTCTGATACTCCTAATTTTGATAAACGAATATTATATAGTATAATTTACAGTTGGATTTACAAAGCAACGATTATATATTTTTTTACTCTTTTTGTAGTAGCTTAACTTGACATAAAGATAAACATTTATTTCCATGAGTAAAGCAGGGTAATTCAGCTAATTTAATAATATAATATTCGTGTAATTGAATAATGTTCATTATAATTCGTTACTTATTAAAAAAAAAAAAGAATATGCAAGCCATTTAACTGTGAAACTTACAATGATTTCATAAAAATATTCACGATTAATTTATTATCTTGAATTTTAATCCATTAAATTCAACATAACTTACAAAAACATAAAAACTCTACGACAAGTCTTTCGCAAAACAAGAGGGTAAATCGATTGCTTGAAAAAATTATTTGTAAGAATTTATTTTAAAAAATAAAACAAAGAAAATATACATAATAAACGGAATAAATAAAAAATATTTATAGCAACCAAAATTGATTTATTATTATAATTCAATGACATTGTCATGTCAGGCAGACCCGTATATTTGTCTAACTGGACAATATTTATGTTTCTTAAGATTATTTTAGCAAACCATAGTATGATATTATAAGTGATTTAAATTTAGATTATAAAATATTACTATTTTTATTAAATAATAAATGATATGTGATAAATTTAATACAGCGAGTGGATAGAACTTTAAAGTGTAAAAAAAAATTTACAAAGGAAAATATAAAAAGTAAGGATATTATATTGTATTGTGAATGAATTTTTTTACAATATTACATTAGTCTAGATCAGTGAGTTGTATTATTATTTGTGTTGTTTTTAATCTTAATATTTAATTTAAATACACTTGAAAAATATTTAGAGTGACGATAAGTGATGATTTTGTAATATTATCTGATTACATAATGTTTATTTTTAATATAAAAAAAGATCCAAAAATATTATTTATTATTTGAGTATTCCATAATATTGTAGATAAAACTTTGTTGGAGATATTATCAAACTCAAATTTTAAATTTTACAAACTACAACTACGGACACAACGACTGATGTAAAATTTAATTTTGATAACATGATTTTTCAAAAAATTTATATTTTCTATCGTACTTGAAATTTTGAACAATCTTCAAAACATTTAAAAATGCTATCAAATTTAGCTAGAGCAACACATAATTTACATTTTATATCCTTTCAATTTTTTATTACAAACATGAAATTATGTTAAAATAAAAATAATGAAACAAAAATATTAAAACTTACATTTCATACATTTTAGATCCTTACATTCAACAATTGTTAATTAAAAAAGTTAAATCTTCTACTACGACGATTGTCATTCTTTTATTTGCCTGGATGTCTAATTTTAAATGTTGTACTGCTTTGAATCTTAAAATATAATATATCAAAACCACGTGTTATTTTATAAAACATTAAGTCAAAAACTCAAAAACACATATAAAATTGCATACAATATTCAATAAATATTTTGGAATGAATATGTTTTATTTATGGATTTTACTGGTACAATAAATATTTTCAAAAATAACTCTTACTATTTATAAGACTAGTGCAATAATGACACTATTGTGATTATGTAGTAATTGCATTATGACAAATATATTACAAAAAATTACAGATTTGGTGGGAATAAATATTTTTAAATATTAAAAAATATAATACATTAATTAAAAATAATTTAAAACAAATTTAATAAGATGTGTATTTATTCGATTTAATTTTTAAACGTATATTATACTGTATGTATAATTAGATAATAATTATTGTTGTAAAATAATTAGTAATTATCAATATAGTATTGAAATTATAGTTAAAGCCATTATTCTTTTATTCCAAATTATACTTTTCTATGGTCAGCGTATGTACAGTACTTACCTCCATACATTATCAACACGTGTTAACTATATGTTTTTGTAATTAAATAATATAAAATATAATGGATAAAAGGTTACAAGTAATTAATTAGATTACAGTTCAACTTTGAAGAATATCGTATTGGTGTCTTAATTAAATAAAAATAAAACAAACTTTGAGAGTGTTAAAATTAATTATGAATATTTATAGTATAAAAGTTCCATAATTATAATATCCATGTATATGAATTATACTCGTATACATTCAGAAATAAAATTAATTTTAATCTATTCTTTCGAAAAAAAACATCTAGAATTAGTATACAAAACTGTACTTCAAAAATAAATGTAATACTTATAATGATTTATAAACACACTTATTCAACTTAACTCTAATCAATTAATGAGTATACAAGTATTATTTTTTCAGAAATACATCGACCATGCCTACCTGAAGTAAAATTATAGAAACTATTAAATAATATACATAAAAAAAAAAACTCATGTTTGAGTAAAGTTTTCGTTATTGCTGATAGACCAAAGTATTATTATATCTCTACAATTCCATCACTTTTGGAGGGGGTGACGAAAACGAAATATTCCTTTATTATACACTCCAGTGTTTGTACACCATCACGGTCTGCATTGTTATGATATGCTATGGCAAGCACATTCAACCCGTACGCTACGGATAACATTGGACCGAATCGCAAGTTTACAGGCGAACTACTTAATAAACGTTAACATATCCTTATAGACCCTCGAATCGCCGGAAACATCTCGATTCAAACTAGCAAAACAATCAAAACGAAACGAATACTATCGTCGGATTATCATATCAATTAGCTTCAACATCGGATCGCTTAACGGACATACGCCTCGATGCATGTCGCTTTAAGGTACAGTTTTTCGTTGTGCGAACGCGAACGCGAACTACGAATTAATATCGCGTTCGCGTCATGTTGGTTTGATCTAGACGATTTTACGTTGCGACCGAAAGATTTATAATTTATATTTTACAGTCCGTCAGTCGTACTCGATATTTTGAATTGTTAAGTTCACGGCGCACGAGTTCTGTTTGTTTTTAAAAATTATTATAATGGATACAGTCGATTAAGAAATTTTAAAAATTCTTTTACTAGAAGAAGAAGAAGTTGATGAGATCTTGCACTGGTATTTGTCAGAAGAAAAAGAAAGCAGCATGATCCATTATTTACAAAGAGGAGTACCGAAGGTTATCATGAATTACTTATCAACGGCCATCTAAAAAATAATGAAATTAAGTTCAGGGAATTTTTTAGATTAAACCGTAATCAGTTATTCCTACAAATATAATATTTTTTACAAACAATATTTATAATATTCTGCTTACCACTACACCCAACATTGCCACTTATATCCTTCCAAATTGCATCTCGTATATTCAAATCTTTATAATCCCTATTTTCGGGATTATAAATTGGGGGATGTTTAGCTAAAAATTCAACTAATATCTCGTCTTGCTCCTTACTAAACTTGACCATTGCAAAACTCATGTTTGAATAACCAACGACCGACGTCAACGAGTGTTCAAAGTTTCAAACGTAAATGAAAACATTGCATGATTGCATTATTATTACATTAATATTTTTATTTATTTATTTATTTATTTTTATCAACCTCTATTGAGTTCACAATGTTTTTAACTTCGCTCTCCACTTATCAATATCTTCGGCGAGTCTTTTTAATCCGGCGTAAGTATCAATCTGCGTCTAACCTGTAAATAAACCTGCGTCATTTTTCAGTTGAGATATGTACGAGTTTCTTGGTCTTCCTGGTGGTTTCCGTCCTTCAATAATTGAAATTATAGTAATATTATTGCATATATTGCATATATATTGTTAATACCATAACAATTATTGCACCTTCTATTATAGTATGATGCAATTCTTCGTCATGGCGTAAAACGTGTCCCATCATGTACCATCGTCGTCGCTTTATGGCTTTAAGTAAGGATCTTGTTTCTTGAACTCGGGTCATTACATCTTCATTTTTTACTCTTTCTGTCCAGTTTATTTTTTCCATATGTCTCCAGCACCACAATTCGAATGCTTCAAGGGATCTTTTTTCTTTTTCATTAATGATCCATTATTAATAATTATTATCTAAACAACAAGTCGATTGCGGTGCGAATACGATTTGACTGCTCTTAAAGCAGTCAGTTTGCGTTCGCACTGCGATCGAATTTAAATCGCCGACCGCGATCGCGCAGGGGAAACTAACGTTATTTATTTTACATTGCATCAGCAACCGCGCGATCGGAGCGTGCGATCTTGGATCGCGGTTCGCGTTCGCGTTCGCACAAGGGAAACCGTACCTTTATACCGTTCACAAAACAACGCGTTACCGTCCGTTATGTAATATTATAATAACCGTTGTGCACAGATCTGTAAGCACACTCGATTCAGCAGTCAATGCGCAAGCAATCAATCGGAACGGTGATGCAGTGTGAAAAACGTCGGCATTCCGCCAGTTGCTACTACTTCACATTCGAAACCGATTGCCGTCTAATTCACGACCGCAGTACACGGAGTCAAAAAACAAAACAATTAATTCCTCGTTTCCAAATTTTTTTATCGTGCGTTTCCGATTAACGACGATCCTCCGGTAATGTGTATTTGTCGATTTTCGTTCAATTAACGTTGGTTCGGCCGATTGAAGTAAAACGGATAATCTAACAAAAAACCTATTTTAATTTATACCCCTAACTTTACGCACACGCACACACACGTACGTACGTACATAAAATCTAAAATAGGTCACGGATTTCCTGATTTTTTTTTTCTTCAAAATTACTTGAGCCGAAAACAAGTATTAACGACTTTTCCTTTAAAGCAATTAATTCGGTTCTAATAATTTCGGTCAAATAGCGTGAAAAGCCACGTTTAAAAAATAATGTCATTTTTAAGCGACTAGACATCGAACTTTACACCTTTTTGCTTCGTTGCACGCGTCCAAGACGATTATTTGTTTTTTTTTCTTAATAACTATTGAAACCGTCACTTTTTCCAACGTTATCCAAAACTTTTGTCATTCGGCTACATTTCCCGAGATGTTTGGAATCTTGGCTATCTCATTCCAAAAGTAGGTCAGCTGCTGGGTCCCAAGTGGAGGGCAGGGAAATCGTTTCCATTTTTTACGTAAGCCTACGACTTATTACACGAATAACACTCGGAATAAGATTACAGACAAATTTAAGATTTTCAAACAGTTCCATATTCTAATTGAAGTCGAATAATCTACTTATAACCATTCGTGTTATGTTTTAGAAATATATCTCTACAAACAATTTACAAAGTTACAAACAAACTGTTTTACTTCGAAATTAATTTCATGTAAGTCCTAACGTAAAACATCTGAGTTCAATTTCAGAGCCTATACATAATAGCCCATAGTATACACGCCAATGTTCCTTTTCATTGTGAACTCCACATGAAACTCCAAGTGAAACCTCATTATTATCCAAACTAAAGTTCGATATTAACTCTAACTTTTAAACACATTTATTGATACAAATATGCTCAACGTTTCGTTTTGCAAAAGTAATATTTACGTATATAACATCAACACAATATATTGCCATTAATAAATGTACGATAATAAACGATTCACGTAAATCATCACTTTAAACGGAAAGCGAGAGAAGTGAAGAGACATGTTTGTATATTTTGGAATGAGTGTAGTATATCTGTGAACTACTGTAATATTATCATGTCATAACTCAACAGATTCAAAATATATTTTAAACTCAAAAACTTGGACCGTAATTATTTTTCGAACAATCGTGTCAATATCATATTATGTTATTATGATATAATCGATATTTGTAGTGAAAAGCAAGCCATTGGTTTACTATATTTTTATTTTTTTCAACAAATGATGTAATTCTATTCTGTTAGGGAAATTGAAACATTCTACGCTCTTTCGAAAATGCTATTGTCTCTCGATATTTCATAGTAGAACCACTGGGATAAATTGATTTGATATTTATGTAAATCCATATTATTGATTTCTTGCGACGCTTTCATTATGTTAATCTTGTAAATGCCTACTGTAGAATTCGTGACACCACATATGACAATACGCCGTAGTACATACAACCGTAGGGTGGTAACAAGACATTGAACATTATAATAATATAATTTCTGTTAGGCCACTTAAAGGATGTCGACGCCTTCTAGAGTAGAATCTTTTTATTGTCTTTTACGAATTAGTATATCGCGGGAGAATACCTATTTGCTATTTTATTGTCTTGGGACGTTTATTTGAATGCGGCAAGAAAGAAATAAACAATGTTTTGCAGGTAACGAAGCATTTGGATTTTGATATCAACGTCATATACACGCCGGTGGGCAATTCCATAAAATGTACTGAGAATCGAAAATTGCAGCGCTATAGTAGGTTGCACGTCAAGTTGATATAAACACAAAGGCAATATCTGTAAGGGACTAGTTTTTATAATATGACCAAAGCATAATCGTCATGAAAAAGCTAATTTATATGACAGTATCATTCAATTAATTTACTCATTGGTGTTTAAAAATAATGCAATTTAATTTTTAGTTTTCCATGTATTAGGCAACGTCTTAATTGCTAATATCGTATACGAAACAGTTCTTTTTCGTGCGGCTGCTTTCGAATAAAATAATACCAAACATAGGTACAATATATGTATATACATCATCATATAGGTACAATGGGTACTACAATGAAATGTGTGAATGCAATTTAGTTATGTGTTAGAAAGGCTTTTCGAAGTGGGATATTAATTATAATTCATACAAATGTTTCCGTTTCGGGAAACTTATAACACTAAAAAAAAATTAATAAAATAAAAACTTTTGACAAATGAAAATAACTCATTACACACGAGAATGATAATATTTCAAGTTCTCTTCTTAATGTTATATAAGAAGTTGAACTTTCACGATGTTTTCCTTTTTTTTAATTTGGATAAAAATTGAAAAACTACTCACTACAATTACACGAATCCAAAAAAAATGTTTGCATAAAATAATATAAAATAAAATAAAATAACGCATGGTGTTAAAAATAAATAAATTTAAATTGCACACATCAATCAGCAAAAAAATGTAAAATAATAAATTGGATAATTTTATAATTAGGCATGCGGTAATGTATTTCGTTTTGTATAATTCGCGTGTAATTGGTAAGTATTAAGCGGCTCGTGACTAATTTGTTTCAGGACATGGTTCCCAGGAGAGATGACGAAATGTAATACTTTTTTCTTCGTTTCCTTCAAACACCGGTCATGAATGAGGAGAAATTATCACCACCGATAATACTGGCAGTCAATATTTTGAGGCTATTCCGTTATATTGTCTGATGAATATTTCATGAACTCAAATCAAATCGACTGAACATACCTAGAGCACCCCTTTGCGTGGATTCCATTAGTTCCCACTCCGCCTGCTCAATAATTCTTAAGGGAATACACCATTTCACACCTTTTCGGCCACAGTTACGTCTTATTCTGGACAAGTGTCCGGCACATGTCATGGCGGACTTCAATTAAAGTACACTCGACCGTGACGATTAAATTAATCTCAAAGATAAACACAATAATATTTACTCGTTCCGTTCGTTCGATCGATTCATCGACGTGCAGCCCTCTATAATTACATCTATACCAAGGTACAACGATATCGTTTAATCACACAGAAAATAATAGTACGTTGTAACGAATTTTAAATTTCTATCGTATACGTCAGGAGTTTCACCCGCCCGTATGTAACAGGAATATTATGATAATAATATTATCATAGAATTCCTGTTACGTTATACTATAACGTATTGTTTATTAACAATTTAGAATAATTAAATAGTATCTATAATATATTACTGTATACGATTAAAACTAATCCTTTCACAACAACTTTAGTTAATGATCAATGCAAAACAGTAATAAACTGTTTATTATTTCTGAAGATATATACTATTAATAAGTAGGTATTCTAGTTTTTTTAAATATTGTCGATATTTTATGTTTCCAACATAATTGTTGTATAACTTTGTATAAGTTACAATATATTAGTTCTTAATTATACTAAACATCTGGTAAAACTAGAAGCACAAATATTTTTTTTTTAAATAATTTTATTTTTGAACTGCTAAAAGTCGTTTTTTAGTTTAAAATACATCATATAATTTAAACAAATTTAAAACAATTTAAGAACATAATAATATGTAACTTTCTTAAAAACTTTCCAAATATGACTTGTCAAAAAAAAAATTGTTAAACCTATCATATGTGCTAATAATTGGATTTATATGAAACTGTCAATTTCCAAGGATTTAAAATAAGTTTTCACAAGAAGGTGTTCTAGTTCGTGACAGATGTAATAGTTGCTGGATGTTCGGTAAACTTCAAGTTTCGTTAGATTTCTTTTTTTTTTCAACAAGATTTTCTTAAACTTTTAAAAAGTATACTTTGTTGGATAGCTGAATAATTGCTACTGAAAAAGTGTGTATACAAGACAGAACACGTTATTAATATAAGTTCAATGACTTATAACACACACATATACATTATTTTATATTATATTTATAATATAATAATAAGCATAATATAAATAAATTAAATTATAACACTACTTTACACTATAACATTATCTAGCGGGTAAACATACAATCAATCCAATAATTTATATTAAATTAAATTAAAAACTCAGAAGTTAGTCAACTATGAAACTGATGATACATTTATACAATTGGAAAATATTTTAATTATTAAATACAGTATAAAATAATATAATATATTTATAAATGTATATACAACTGTATTATGTAGAATTGAAAATTTGTCAATGGCTATAATATATAGTAGATTGATAGTACTTTTATTAACATGACAAAATCGCGAAATTATAAAAAATACATATTTGTAAAAAAGTATAAAAAGAAACTCGAAGTCCACGTATATTACGTACGTTAAACGTTTGTTAAAAAATGTAAACAAAACAGAAATTAACATTACCATCGTCGTACGTATTCTACACATTGAAATATTTATGATAAGTGTGATATGCTAATGTATTCACAATAGATGACATAATCTGTAGTTGTAGCGGTTAAGTTAAATTTAATTAATTTAATCTATAAATTAAGAATCAGAAACAAATCAAACAAATATATATATATATATATTTGATGTGTATATATATATATATATATATATATATATATATATATATACACATCAAACATTGAATAATAATTGAACTATGCATTCACAATCAATTTGCAGTCTACAAAGATGAATTATTATAAGTAGTTAATTATAAAACAGATCATATGATATCTTTGAGGCATGGATAATCAAAACTTTTAATAAATGGTTGCACAGTGTTCAAAGTATGCCGCTGTCAAAAAAAAAAAAATTTCAGTCAACGAATGGAAATGTAGTTTAATGAATAAATAATGAATAAAATAATGGATTATTTTATGCGATTCACAGCACCACGAAAACTTACCATATTTTATTAAAAAATATAAGTTTTCTAATTGTAATAATATTATATATAATAATTTATAATAGTCGATTTTTTTTTTTGTTATTTGAAATAATTTTAAATTAAATCAGTTTTTCATTAGACTGATTTAACAAAATATATTCAACAAATTAATGAGATACTTTTAAACATTATGTGTGATAAGGAAGTATCATAAATAAAAAGTATTGCTTTTCTGGAAGATGACCTTATTGAAATTGAAACATCGATGTACAAGTATATTATATATTCAGTGGCTATAAATGTTATACTATAAGTATAAATATGAGATAATGACGAATATAAAATAAACATTGGTTAATATTTAAATATAACATTTATGACGCGTTTTTTAAAAAATTAAAAAAAAAAAATTATGTTAATAAAATATTAATAGACACATTTAAGAAGTTATTGAAATAATATTGTAAAATATTTATACTCAGAATGATTTTTCAGAATGAGATGATAATTACAAGGGAAAAAATAATTCAATAGTTATTAATATAAAATAAAAAAAATAAATATATTTTATAAAATAGTTTAAATATTATTAATATCAGAAATTAGCATTTACCATTCATATACTTATGTAACTATCAAAAGATAATTTATATAACTATCAGTAAAATATTCGAAAATATAAGATATCCGTACAATTGTAAATTATAAAATACGTATACATTTGTAAAATATACACATTCGGTAGGATATTCATATGTTCCTAAAATATATATAACATTTAAATCCCACGTAATCTTCTCTAAACGTGTGGAACAATTTATGTGATCTAGGTTGTAAAGATAACACTTTAACTGTACCAACAAAAACGTTTTACATCTAATTGCTTATTAATAACTTAAACACAATTTTAAAAGTTTTACTTTTTAAATAAAATAATATTTTGTCATATTTTTTTCAACATTAAAACTCTAGCAAGTTGTGATTATTTATATTTTGACAGCTTATATTCAAACGTTTATCTTAATTAGACGTAATAACATTTATACTTTTCGTCAATATTTTCCCCTTTCAAATTAATAAAAATAAATTATGATTGGTATAAAAAAATATTTGTAAATCAAATAATAAGTATACTTAAGAAGTAATAACTACAATGGGCTTACATTTAAGCAACATCATTTTGATAATTAGGAATTTAATTAATCATGTGAAGAATGTATATTTAATTCTATATATATAATAGGTATTAACTTTCTTAAAATATACTCAAATAATTAAATATAAGTAATTTTGTATCTCTGAAATAAAATGAAAAGTAAATAACTTAGGACTTAGGTTGGTAAATTTATAGTTATATTATTCGATATTCGGATAGGAAGTTTCATGTATTTAATAATGCCATGGAAATTATTAGTCGATTTCTATATACTTGTACACTATATTATCCACATGTGGTTGTGAGATATTTCAACAATATATTTATTTAATATTTAATGGGTAGTATAAAATAAGAAAAATCTCAGATAATAGAAGCTACGAGAATAATATTCTGTAGGAAATAAATCACATTTAAAAGATACCATAAACACAAAACTGTTGACTCAAAGGCTCAAGTTTTATGTATCCAATCCGAAAAAAAAATATCGAAAAACCATGAATGTATTAAAGCGTCGTAGGGTTCATATTGATGCTCAAACAAAAACATTGACTGAAAGTATATTTTTAGGTGAAATATGCATTATTATTGAATAAAATAAAAACGATCTTAAACAATATTGTGTAAAGGACCGTTTATTACACAAAAATTTAACAAAAATACGTTTCACTGCTCATTCAAGCAAAGAAACGCATATGATGAGAGTATACATATACATATATATATATATATATATAAATATATATATTACTAACAATAAAACAACAATAATAAGTGGTTGTTTCGGAGACAAACAAAAAGATGGGTTGTCAGCGAAAGAAAGAAGAATAAATTACATTTCAATCTTTTTTTTTTAGTAGGTACACGTTACACACGTGAAAATCCCTCACGAAACCGTGATTTACGTCCTACTTGTATGTATTTTCTCTTTTATTTTTTTTCGTAATATAATGTTTCGGACTGTTGCCCGTGCATGTACCACATGCGCTAAATTTGTAATTCAAAGAAGGAATGTATAAATACGAAAATACACCTTCTCTTGTTGATGCAGCAATGAGCATAATAATACAACCAAAGCAAAGCGTATCACTCTAACCACACGTCATCCCTTATACAGTGTCGGCCAAACTATTCAGGATATGGTTCCTGTTATTTTACTAGGATAGGTAAAATGTTCCCAAATGACGTTACAGATTAATCAAGCCGGAATGAGAGGCAGTTTTTGCTGATTACTTGCCAACTCGTGCCACGGCTTTTGAGCTTTAACAGTGGTCTTTATAGTATGCTATTATACACCTGGACTCGAGGGACAAACTCTCTGTTTACGATTCGACCTTCAAGAATATTATTGTTATTATTATTATTATTATTTTTATTATTATTATTATTATTATTATTATTATTATTATTATTATTATTATTATTGTTATTATTAGTAGTAGAAGTAATATTGATAGTCATATACCATTTTTGTACTATACTCAGGTATAAACAATATTATAGTATAATATAATACCATCACTTCAGACCGTTGCAGCTTGTTTCTATTGATAAATGATACATTTTTGTTTAGTCTTTATGAATACTTATACAAATTATATTTTTACACTTTTATTCCTCGTTGAATGTACCCAATAATTTGTTTGTTTACTACGTATATTTTTCAAATCATCCATATTGACAACAACAACGCGTTTAAATGAATACATGAGTAATTCATAGATAGCGTATAAGACAGTTTTCGTAACAGTTGTTATATTTAAAACATTTTGAGCTTCATTAAAAAACAAATAATTTATAAATTAAATTAAGTTCATTCAAACCCTGAAAAAAATGTCTATCCAACTGAAAAATATCTGATTATTATTTCTATATTTTTTTTCCATAATATTTTAGGTTAAAAAGGGTTTGAGAATGCATATGACAGGATACTGGAGTTGTCAAGGCTTATACAACCTGACTAGCCCCTCTGTGGTCTTGTGTATGTGTGTATTGTGTGTGTAACTAACATTTTTTCGAAGTTCTGGAAAGATATATATAATAATGTACATCAGTTAAAATCATTTAATTAAAATATCTTCAATATTAAATAATCCTAATTTTTTTTTTTAAATGTTCAATAAGAAAAAATAAAGTGTAAACCAAATACTTACAATTTCAAGTAAATTGTTTATTTGTATTAAACAAAGACTATAATGCAATAATTACAATACAATTATTTTTTTCATTAAAATGTAAATTGTAAATTTAATAATAAATATATTAACAAATATTTTAAATATCGTTCAAATGTAAAATTAAAATGTTATTTACTTGTTTTGAAATATTTGAGTATATAATCAAGGAAAAACTCAAATATGTTAAAAAAGATCTACTCCATAGATATATGGTTTTTCTTCAAATACATTTCACTCCAAAAATTTTATCCTACCAATTTGACGATCATAAAGTATCTTTTAAAAAGAACTTTTCTGTCCAATATTATGCAAAATTAATAAAATGATATCGTACGGATTTTATGATAAAACAAAAATATTGTAAGTTTTTATTTTAAACGATATCAATTTCACTTTAAATAAGATCTAAAATAATTAATAATAAATTTATCAAATCAAATTTTAGAGATTTAAATTAAAGCCATTTTAATTATTTATTACTCATAAAGGTGAGTATCAATAATGATAACAATTTATAGACATGCGTGTGTCCAAAAGTTATATTTTAAGATAAAAATATTATTTCGTCCCATAATTACTTGAGACTCTCATTTTGTATCCTATTAATTATATTTATGGAAAGGTTTAGATAAATTAACATAGTGGTATTTGGTACTTATAAGAATATCAGTGATCATCCAAAATAATTCTAAAAACATTTCATGATGTTAAAATTAACTCACAAAACAACAAAATTTTGTAACTGAATAAAAACATATACTTTCTTATTTCATTAACAACTATTTTTAAGAAAATATAAATAAATAGTATTGTACAATTATATGTTCATGAGTTTTTTAGAAATAATTAAAGTATTCAATTTATTGTTAATATTAATGAAAATGTATGCACGCAATAACAGATGCAACGCAGAGCGACACAATTCAAACTGTAACTACGTTGTTGGTTTTTTGATTACGTTGGGCTGGATACGAATTCTTACAAACGTGATTAACTGTACACTATCTCGGACTTCTTATAAAAAATAAATTTAAAAAAAAAATATCTATAGAAATTAAATATTTATTTATATATTTAATTTCTAAACTCGTAGTAAATGTTTTGATTCTTAGAAAAATATTAATCGGTTTTTTCTCCTCAAATTTGTTTATAATTTCAAATGCTTATTCTTTTTTCACTTCATTTTTAGCTAAATATTGACTCTTACTCTTTGGTTCTTATAGAATTCATGTTCTACATTAAAAATACATTGATTTTGACGTAAAGTGCAGCTAGTTTTGAGACTTCTGAAAAAAACAAAGCTTGAAATTTGTATGGCTGTGGCATATTGACACAAAATGAAAAATAAACAATATACAATAACCGCACGCGTTCAGGTTTTGACACCTCTCCAAGGAGTCATAACTGTACAGTCACAAATGCATCAACGACTGGCATAGGAATCGTTTACATTAATTAACATGAACACTAATACCTCGCGGCCAAAACTTAAATCGCAAATAGAATTTTATTTCATGTTTTAAAACTTATACAAAAGATCAAAAACAAAAAAATGTAACTATATTTTTTACGTGTTAGTGAAAAATAAATGCATTTGAAATGTTTGAAAACGATTAAACACTTGAAAATAATTATATAAATATATAAAAATCTAAAAATTATACTACATGGAACATTGATATTTTATAGAAAACAAATATAACGAACAACATTGATGATTTTTTGAAAAAAATTGTGCTTCAAAAGAATCTTGTAATTTATACAAAATAAGTATGTTAAAAATATATTAAACGAGTATGATAACTATGAAAAGTTTATTGACTAAACGCATGTTTAGGTGAGATCAAAATATATATATAAAAGTAATCGAACATATATTTTACCCGTAAAAATAAACCTATATTATCTTGAACGTAGTTATAAACGAGCGAACGTGATATAAAAACGGTGTCAATAATATTAGATTCCATCTTCATACATTTACGCATGAACTGTATAATTTTATACTTGGAAACGTGTCCTAAAAACATTTCGAACAATTGATTTCAATAAATACAATTTATTACAATATATAATCATATAAGTTAGCTTTAGGTACCTTACTGCAGATTTCCTCTGTTGATATACGGTTTTCTTACTTATATTTGTAATTTAAACGTGAATACAGTGTATATTCGCTCGAAGTAGTGAATAGTCAATGAGTGTAATTTACTACTAAATGAGAATATATATATATTATTGTCCGTTGTCCGACCCGTTGTATATTTTTTATAATAGATTATTGTAAATACTCATTTAAAAATAATTGTCTATTCTACCGTAAAATTGTTTTCGATTCCAGTTCGGTAAAGAAACAAAATCAATGCTTCGATATCAAGCATTATTTCTTACAGTTTTGTTAGCGCACCTAATATAAAAAAAAATCAAGGTTTTTCGAAGTGAATGCTGGTTTTTCACGTGTAAAATAATTATTTTTTTCGACAAAATATATAGGTTTGATTATAAATGTAAAAAATGTTTAATTATTTAATCTTACATTTAAATACTTCTTATTTAATGATATACCGTCAGTTGTTATAATTAAACTATAGCAAATAATTACAGAAATTTAAGAAATTTAAAATGTTTTCTCAAATCAATAATGTTCTTGACGAATAAATAAAAATGATTTGTTTATAAACGGTTTACTGTACAAAGTATACCCACTATTGTGTATAATGTCTACTAAAATCGTATATATATATATATATATATATATATATATATATATTTAATAAAGACTAAATATAAACAAAAAGATTTTAAAGCTATAACTTTATTTCCTTTAGTACGTCGTATATTCCATATTACGAACTAGATATGATAATAAATACGTTCTATTTAGAATTTTTATTAATTTTAAATATTATTTATTCGTCTCGAATTAGTGCAAGCAAGCTGTTATATTAACTCGTAATATTGCATTTTTCCAGATACCACGTTCGTTTCGTACAATATTGCGTTCGGGGCTGGATGAATAGAAGTTGAAAATGGTACAATGCACTGGGACCCAAACATTTAAAAATATAGAACTAATCAATATTTAACACTGAAATTATATATTCTTATTTTTTGTTTTTTTTTTTGCTTTTTTGTGAACTTTTTTTTATTAACTTATTGTATTTCATTAAATAACTTTAAATAGTAAATTAGTAAATTAATAAACCAACATTTCTAACATATATTTGAGAAAGGTGCATTAAAATGAAAAAAAGCCACTTTTACAATAAAAAAAAAAAATTGTAATAAACCACTAATTGGTACTAGCACCCAGGCCTCTTGAGACTTGGATCCGGTACTGATTGCAATACACAACTGCACATTTCACACTTTAGTTGTTAAATTGCGTGTACATGCGAAACAAGCGTAATATATTATTTCGTATGTGATTCAATACTTGATAAATCACGTGTATCTTCTTGGAAACCACTCAAAAAAAGTCGGACTGATGAACTATATAACTTTGCGTCCAGGTGGCGTGTTAATGCGGAAAGAAGAAAAAAAAATCAGATAAGTGAAAAAAAAGCAGTTTTTCGTGATTTCCACTATGGTCGTTCACGCTACAAAATAACTCGTACACTGTATGTTCCAGTGTGAATAACTGATAAAAATGGTTTGCCGTACAGTTATTCAAAAAATCATCTTTTTTTTTTTTTTTTTACTTAATTGCAACTGGCACTATAAATATTTATAATGCATCGGGGAGGATAGTGTGATTTTCTGAGGTGCCTACATGCAAGTGGTCTCATTAAACTCGCAGAGCATTCTGTCAGAACTTCGAATTCATAATGTTATGTCAAAACTAATTATATGCGAATCACGAGAAATCTTCTTCAGCTAAAATATTTTTAATTCATTAACTTCTTTATATATATATATATATTTTTTTTACTAAAAATTTTAAAAAAAACTAATAACATTTTAAACTATACGTAATATCATTGAACATCTCATTATATCACTTATTTTGACATATTTTCTAACAGGATAATTTTTCCAAACTATGATCAGTCCCTCTATTTACTTTCAAATAATTCAAAAGTTTAAAATAACATTCCAATATTTAACCATCAACACTGGTGGCGTGAATACTTTTTCGATTTTATATGCATTTGAATGAAAGACATTTAAAATTCAAGGCTATTCCTTTTTTTTTCCAAATATTACAAGACTAGTAAAAACTTGAAACATCTTGTAACATATTAAATGCAACAGTTATTTAATTTTTTAAATGTATGTATAAACGACGATAAAATTATATGCAGCTTATATAATTAGTCTTAATAAAATTACATTATGCGATTCATGTAATATACCAAAGGATACAGATTTACCACGAGTTTAATCACAACAAACAATATAATGTTATTATCTTTATTAAAGTTATTATTATTTTTGTCATTATTAACCACAAATTCAAACACACCGTCAATGAGTTGATTTAGAATTTTCGATGACCAGCAACAAATAAAATAATTAAATTTGGTCATAAATCCAAAGTTATTCTGAAATCGTATATGCTATTCTTCCTTTTTTTATATAAAAACAAACATTAGTATTATCATTAAAAAATAGCTTTTTTTAATCTAATTTTTTTCAACTTTTACTTGTACGTTCAGCAGACCAAGGATGAATAACTTTTAACAAATTTTTAATTTTGATAGGTTTGGTAATGTAAATAACCACCACAGTATCATAAAACATTTAATTCAGTTTGAATGGATCTTTAATTATCGGTAAATATTACAATAACATTTAAAACTTTCATGTAATCAATTTTAAATAGCCGAAACCAGGAAGCTATTATAGACGCTTCTTGGCTCAGAAATTAATTTTTCCGCTCCTATTCTAAACACTTCCTCTCCGTTAAACAAAATATTCTCCAATATATCAACTAAATATTTTAAATTAACACATCCATTATATAAATAAATATAATATAATAAAATTATAGCATTTAAATACATACATATACAAATATATATATTACTGCCACATTTAGATATAAGTCGTCCAAGGGAAATTATTTTACAGGCGCCCCCAATAAAAAAAAACAATAAACAATAACACTAAATTAAGAAATAACTTATATTTAATTACTCAGTCGTAATCGTAATCTAACAGGTTACATATTTAAATTTTAAATCATGCCCACAGTTCAACAATCATACTAGGCAATATTCTACCCAGAATCAATCAAGTTAATCAAATGATAAATTTTATAGTCATTCAATTTTATTTTTCCCATTAATTTAAGTGTGTTAGAACTCAGAATGGACTCATCAATTGAACTTTAAATACTGTTCCTACAATGTAACTAGTCACTGGGTATGAAAACAAAAACAAGTATTGCCTTATCTCTAAAGTTTTGGTACCTGGGGAATTTTCCCCTTTCGTCCTTCTTAAATGTGCTTATGTATATATACTCTTATTTTCTTATTTACTAATAACATAATCTTTATTAAGTCTATTTTAATCTTTCATCGTCCTAGTCATTTTCCATGATAGCAATAGGGATTTACGCAAAATATAAAATAACGTCTTCTTATTGGACTGGAGTAATGACACTTAAATTAGTAAGACATAAAATCGTAGTTCCCTATGATATTCATTGAATGTCATTTACTGCATTTGCTGAATTATTAAATTTATTATTATTATACATTGTAAAATAGTATTGTATTAAACAGTATAAAATGCAAATCGTTCACTGTCTTATTGAACAGGTATTCTGATATAATCATTCAAGTACGTTACTGCATTGTGTATAGTTTTATAATACAAGAAAACATATTTTAAAAAAGAACCGGATGGGCCTCGCTCTGCTGTACAATTGGAAGTGGATTCATAGGACTCGTTCATAGGATAAGTCATTACAATGGATTTATTCAATTTAAATTCAATGATAGGTATCATTGTATACGAAAAACGATTCTGAATGTAGATGATATGTTAGTCTAGAATATAATACATTGTTATTTATAAATATTGTAATAAGTATATTTTATTTTGAAATGAAAAATTTAGAAAAATCAAAAATTTTAATTGTCTATAAATAAGTCAAAATATGTCAAAATACTTTGAAAACTAGATCTTTCATAGAAAATGTCAATATAAACATTTGGTGAAAATTTCATGTGTTTACGTTATTTGGTTTTTGAATTAGAGCAAATTCCAAAAACCTATATGATTTGTCAGTCTAGAATATTTTATAATATGTTTTACATGTAAAATTGTATGTCAATATTCAATGTTCGAACGCTTATAAACGCCTATGAGTTTCAATAATTTTTGAATGACAATTAGAAAAAATTCAGTGGAATTTTCTATTAAATTTTCAAGTATTTTGTACCATTAATTATAAAAAAAAAATATAAAAAAATCGAATATTTCAAATGGTTATAAGTAGCTTAAAAATCATACAAATATTATACAATATCATACAATAAATCATACAATATTTAATATTATAAATAATATTTTGAAAAAAATATAACATAAAGCAAATGCCAATCTTAACAGTTGGTAAAAATTTCAAGTTTCTGCAAATTTTACTTTTTGAATTATAACAAATATTAAAAATCGTTTAAGGATAAATCGTTATTTTATGCAATTTTGTAAAAATTTAAATTTCAAACGGCCATAAAATTTTTTCCTTTAAGGTTTGGTAGACATTTTTTTTATAAATTTTTGAAGAATAGCTTATGGATAACTGGATAACCTAGTGTTAAAATTGTAAACCTTAAATATACACAGAAATTTTTTTATGAATTTTCAACTACAAAATAATTTGCAAATTATCGCGATTTTAACATATTTTATTCAAATTTGAACTTTAAGGACTTATAAAAAAAAATTGAGTTAAACAAACCCTGATGATATTTTTTAGTTACGATAAGTATAACTTATAATACTCCTTGTATTAAATTTTCAGAAGCCAAATAAATTTTATAAATATATTAAAAAAAAAATTACAGAAATCAAAAATTTAAATTGTCTATAAATAAGTCAAAATAGGTCAAAATACTTTGAAAATTTAATCATGTATAGAAAAATCCAATATAAAGATTTAGTGAAAATTCCAAGTGTTTGCAGTTTTTCGTTTTTGAGTTAGAGCATTTAAAAAAAATGTATTTTGTCAAAACGTAGATTTGCGTAAAATTTCCCATTTTTTTGTAATTTTTATATCGTTTTTCCGACACTTTTAAAAAGTACTGAAAAAATTTGATTTTTGACTTCTCAAAGTACCATCTGCATTCACTTTCCTTTCCGAAAACTTACTGTTTAAGAAAATTGAAGGATTTTTACTCTCAAAAAAGGTGCCGTCAGACACAAAAAAAAAAAAAAAAACACACATCATTGTAAAACCAATAGATACCATTAGTCTCCGTTCAGAATCTAAAACTACATAAATGTTATTATTACTGCAGGCAACCTGAATATAAATAAACAATTTTTTAAAGAACTGTTTCATAATATGCTAATTGGTATTTTCTCAGAGCTATGAATAATAAATTATTATGATTTGTGAATTTTATGGATCATTCTTACAATTTTTTGCAATATTTAACTTATTTATTGACTTGATAAATATTAATTTTTATACATTCCGTTTGTTCAAACTTTCTTTTTCATACTATTTTCTTTATTTATAAAATGCATAATAAAGATTATAAAGAAAAAAATACTTATCGTGAATAAGTTGAATCTTTAATATATTTTTAAATCTAGACGGTCACCATTTTAAAGTTTTGAAGTTATCGAATCGAACTCAGTCGGTATAAAATATTAGCATAATGAAGTGCTTAAGTGTCGATTTAACAAATGATAAATCTGATTTTCAACAAACTATGAAGTAGGTACTAAATAACCTATGAAATTATTTTCGGTGTATTTGTCTTCTAGTGATACACGGTTTGTTGTAGTGCTCTTAATACCCGGTTACTCGGGTACTACCCGGGTACCCGGGTAACCGGGTTTTACGGGTATTACCCGATTTACAAAATTTCGGGTACTCGTTATGGATTGGGTACCCGTTTTAGATCGGGTACCCGTTTTGGATCGGGTACCCGTTATGATTTGTATACTAGAGCTGGGATTTGTATGTAAATACATATTTTTTTTAAATATGATAAATTAATTAGCTATTGTAAATGATAAATTCGTTTCACATGATTTACAATAAATATTTAATTTTACATATTTTTACATATTCCGTAAATGTTGACAATTCCAATATGTATTTATAATTCGTAAAATTGTATATAAGAATATGAAAGTATTAATAACTAGACATTAGTTTATCTTATCTGTTTCTGTTCGATAACCATAGCTTAATGATCTTAGGTATGTTAAGGTCATAGATATTATAAGAATGGATAGGACATCGAGCTTATCAACTGAGAATAAAGTGATACATTTTTTGAGGTTATAAGCATAGATATTATAAGATAATTTGGCGGGGCACACAAAAGATTAGGCCAGCTGACAATTAGAATCGTTTGTAACCTAACCTCAAAAAGCACTTTTATAGTCTATTTCTCTCGCAGATATTGAATTTTCTCTCTTCCCCAAAAAAGACCGCAACCTCTTACGGAGCCAATATAGGCGTGTCCTATCCATTCTTATAATATCTATGGTTAAGGTATGTATATTTTAGATTATATTTTTATAGATAATCTTTATATTTTCTTAGATATTTTTTATTCGAATAATTGTATAATGAATAATTTAATACTGATTACCTCTTAGGAGTTAAGACTTAGCTAAACCATTTACGTGTATCAAAAACCATCGGGTACCCGAAAATTTTGGGTAATGGGTACCCACTACCCGAAAACATTGATTACCCACAAAATCGGGTATAACCCGGGTACCCGGGTTTCTGGGTACCCGGGTATTACCCACATCAAATCAAGAGCACTAGTTTGTAGAACTTGTTAGACGTGGTTTTCGTACGGAATATCTTCGTCGAAAATAAGACTTATCTAATAATATAAAAGCACGGTATACGACATTTTAACGGGATATATTTACGAATAATATGGAAGAAGAGGGTTAAATGGTAGATCGTCCGCTATGTGTTTCCCATGAATAGTTTTTTTAAGAGAATTACTTGTGGTTTCGTATAAACAGGCCTTACACGTCAGTACATATATACCAATACGAACACTTATATGGTCTTATATTTTTCGCATGTATTTATTTGTTATACCCACAACAACGTAAACACGAATAATAACTAATAACTCATATAATAGATTATTACAAAACAATAAAAGGAAATTAATCGAGTATGTGTGGGTGTAGTGTATGTGCGTGTATTTGGGATGGGAAATTTTATTTATGATTTTTGAAATGAGAATTACTAAAAATTATTTTTTAAATACTTGTTATAAACTGGGATTTAAAGGTTTATGAGTCTTATTTGAAAACTAGCCTGATGTGCCGTGGTCTGTATATAAAGAATTATTCAAGCTATAAATATATATTATATTTTAAAGGAACAACCAGAGCTGGAGTTAAATTGCCGGGAAAAAGGCGAATTCAACTCGAAACATAAGGTTTAATAACGGAAGAGTTGCTAGAACCTTATTGCCTTAAGAACCTGTTTACAGTAAATAAATTATGTATTAGCAAATATTAGTTTATAATTTATGCCATGTTTATTTAAAACGTCATCACTTTATCAACCCATTTATTTATAAGATATTCAAGTATTGTTGTACTCGGGTATTATAATTAGGTCGGAAAAATTATACAAGATACAACTGGAAAAATCGAAAATAAGCATTGAAATACATTGAACACGTATATATATATATATATAATATTAACAATTTATAGAAAAATTTCGATTTCAATCGTTATTCAATCCTGGTTCTCGTAAGATTTTCAACGTTGGCAATGTTCTAAACGTATAGTCGATCGCTCGTGCATAAATAATGCACAGAGTTCACGAAGGAACCCGAATATAATAGTATGTGTATCGTGAATATATATCGATACAACAAAAATGTAAAACGTGCTCACCGTAAAATCCCGGTATGGCTCCGAGCGGCATGACGAACAGGCACACGAGCAGATCGGCAATGGCCAGCGACAGTAGGAAGTAGTTGGTGACGTTCTGCAGCTGCCTGTCCAGACATATGGCCAAGCATACGAGTATGTTGCCCACGCCGCCGGCGGCGATGAACACGAACACGAACAGATACTTCCAGTTGTAGTTATGTTGCTGCTGCTGGCCGTCATCGGCGTCCACCGTCGGCCGCCGGTCTACCGTCGACGTCCACGACGGTTCACCGTGCACCGAACACGTCACCTGGTTGCCGTCGCCGGCCACGTCGCGACCGTCGCACCGGACGACGGTGACGGGCTTGCCGCGGGCCGTCTCGGGCAGGCCCACGGACACGGCCGGTTGCCCGTCGAAATGCGCCGACAGCTTGGCCGGCAGGTACAGACGGACGACGGCGTCCGCCATCCCGGACGACGTGTCGGCGCACTCGAGCGCCGCGTCCGGCCGCCCGCCCGCCGCCCGCCGGCAATCGAGCGTCCACGTGCCGCCGCAGTCCAGCCGGTCGACCCGGGCCTCGGTCACCAGCAGCTTGTTCACGTTCGTCGTCGCGGTCATCACCACCTCGGTGGCGGCCACCGCCGCGGCGGCCGTCGTCGACCCGTTGTTGTAGTAGTGCCCGTTGTCCTGGTACACCGAGTACACCAGGCGGCAGATGACCTGCGCCAACCACACCTTGCCAGCTCCGTCATCGTGACCGCTGCCCATCACATTTTCTGCGGTTCAACGCACGCGGCTCGACCTGGAAGAGAAACATGAAACGCTGTACGGCTTATCGATTGCAATCGCGTTCGGTCGTCGGTTTCGTTCTCCTTCTGCCCGGCATGCACTACGTTTCTGCGCAGCGCGGACAACGAGACTGGACGACTTCGGAGCGTAGGCGACAAAAACCGTTGCTCGAGTTCGGGAACCGGTGGTGCAGCCTAACCTACACGCACCCGGTGGGAGACGGACGACGCTTCACAAATCGTGTCCGTCATACGATGCTCTGGCGACACCTACAGGTAAACGGTAATAATTGCCGGGCAGATGATAAATGTGTGTACACATCAATATATTTATATATGTTCTCGTTTTCTCTAAAAATGCAAACGAAACGATGACGGGAGAATCACTGACGAGTGCGGCGAGCGTACCACACCGGAGTACGAACGGTCCAGCCGGTAGGCGGGTTAGAGGATATAAGTGGACGCGCGCACGCGTCTATACGATCAACTGCACTACTATCGCATAAAGACGTGACCGTCTGACGGCGGAAGGAACAGGAGTAGTCGTGCGGAAGACAACAGATTTATTGTGGTTGTTATTTCGCCCCTTTTTTACGAATGTATATGCATTTGTGGAGTTTAGGATATCGTGCGCACAATCTCCCATTATTTTGACTTCTCCCTCGTCAGTGTAAACGGTATAAAATAAAATAATTGTTAACCACGGGTGATTTGGATAAAAGAAAAAAGGCAAAAAAAAATGATTAACATTTGAAAACAAACTCCCCGATCATTAAACTTTAATAAATGTATATACAGATAATATAATATAAATAAAAATATATAATATATATATATATATATATATATATATATATATATATAAATCATGAATACGTTCTTACTTTTGAAAATCAAAAAGAATATATTAATATTTCATCAGGAATCAAAATTAAAATCATAATTAGTATTTATTGTATTTTTTAAAAAATATATAAGTTTTAAGATAATTTTCATTTACTAAATTAAGTTAATGTATGTATATATATTGTTTTTATTTAATCTGATCGCGTGTATCGTATTGATAAAAAATATTTTTCTAAAGAAAACAACCATCACGGTTTTGTTAATTTTTTCTGTTTGATTTCTCGTGCATAAATATAACCACTGGTAAAAAACGTGGCATTTATTGTTTTGACACAGCTATAAACTACATGGATTTTATCAATTTTCACATTTTTATTATAAATATTATGTTTGTATGTAATACATATGGTATTCAATCCAATACATTCAATCATCTGACGACTATTTTATATGTACAGAGTAATAAAAACATTTATTTTATAACATATATTTACATTTTACATGAGTGTGTATGTTATTACATCATACTGGTACACATACGAGTACAACAAGGAGTCTAAAAACCATAAATACTATATAGACTAAATATTCGAAAGAATAATTAATTCAAAAATTTATTACTCAATGTTTGCTTGATTAATTGTTAGCAAAAGACTAAAAAAATATTGAAAAGTACTAAATCTATTCAGTAGTTGAGATTTTAATACTTTTATCAACTATCCTTATTAGACCAGTATTCACGCTTTAAAAAATGATCTTCAGAACTTTTGGGTAGACTTACTTAAGTTACTTAAATTAATATTCATATTTAGAGAGCTAATATTAAAACTACCCTAACATCACACCTATAATTTTCCAACGTCCATTTTCTTTCGGCTGAGAAATACAAATATCATACAACTATTTTTTTTTTAATAATCTTCATTAGATAAATTCAGTGAATGGAATAATTTTGATTACGTTAGATTTTTAATTTTTTGAGGGTCTGTGATAAGTTATCATGTGTTTTAATGATTATTGACTGCTCAGTAAACAAATTGTAAACAATAGTCTTTAAATTTACCAAATTATATCTTTTCAACACGAGAATGGATTACCACCGGATACACTTCATATATCAACTTTCGTATACTCTAATATTGATGGTCAAATAACATGACGGCCGCAAGCATTAGTACTGTAATATTAATATTATACCTATACGTACTCGTACAGGTTAGTGAGTATTAAAATACTCAGTTCACATTGACGCAATCCTTTTGTGTCACCTCACGAAGTATAATCCTGATTTTGCCTATGTTGGCATTAAATAGCAAAGTGTATTAATTATAATAATATTATTTGACTGGTCAAAGAAACATGGTTAATAAATATAACACATGTTTAACGTTATTCCGAAAAACGGCAACTATCATCATTCATAAACCGATTGGCTGTATGATAATATTCGTGAATAATATGACCACAGCGTGGAAGTATACCTGAAGGTTAGATAAAATATTAAGTTTACGGTAATTTTTCACGAGTGTCTGAAAATATTTACAATCGATGATAACAATGTAAATCTTATTAAATATTTAAAATGCTTGATTTGTCATATAATAGAGTTTAATTTATGGTTTTAAAAAATCAAGTGAAATAATATAAGAAGTTTTGACAAATTAAGATATTTCATTCGTATTTATAGGCACCCATATATATGTAAAATAATTAATTTAGACTTAGTTATAATAATAATAATATTTATTTTGTAAAACAACATGAGACACATTATATAAATACATAAACTAATTAATTACAGCACCCCCTATAAGCGAAGCTTGTGCTGGGGGAGCGGTTCTTATATTATCTTAATTTAAAACTAGTACATAAAATAATAAATTATTAATAGCCGATATTAAGAAGTAGCAAAGTATAGTTATACATTATTTTAAACAGAGTAAAAAATAAAGTTGAATAAATCTTTCATTTTAAACCAATTGCATTACGTCTTATTTATTTATTTTGTTTGATTTTATTAAAAAAAATTACTATATATATATGTACATGAGTGTATGTGTGTGTGTGTGTGTGTGTGTGTGTGTACAAAATACCCTATTATAAAATAATATAATAACAAGAATAGTAAGAATTCGTTCATAAAATTCCCAAAGGCTAAAAACGATATTCAGTGATATCCAAAAAAATACTTTTTAAAATAATTGAATATCCATAACTAACCAGTAATGCCGGCTCAAGGATTTGCGGAGCCTGGTGCGGAATAATTATTTTTATATGAAACAGTTCTCATTCCTAGATATTTGTACAAAAATACATACATTTTCTATTGACACATATTTACGATAACACTAGAGCCCTTTAATATTGGTTTAAATCTCCCTGATTTCATAAATTTGTTACACTTACCGGATTACCTATTGGTTATTACTCACAAGTTATTAGTTTTCAAACCAAGATTATTTCGATGTTTATTAGTTGTGCGTCACACCTTATATGTCTATATTATACAACATGAACTTACATAGGTACCTTTCATTATATTTTTTTCCCAAATATTTTAATTATCCTAATAGATTCAATGATTGGTTAAATAAATATTAATAAAATCCTCTTTTAATACATACAGACATATTAAACAATATATGATATAAGAACATGAGTTAAATATAGTAAATTATAATATCATTTAATAATACAATAATAATAATATATATATAATAACATAATAATATTTTAATAGTACCACTGGTCTATTTTAAGTACTGATATAATAATCAATGTGTGATTCATTTAGCATATAATAAAATATTAAATTAAATTAAGAGATTACATGTAGTTTTCGGTTGAATTCCAATTCATTGAATCTAAAAATAACTTTTTTTGCAGAGACGTCGTTAAAAGTAATAATAATATGCATTATTTAAACCATAAATTATAAACCATACAATTAATGTTAATCCCTTTATAAATTTTAAAATATTATTGCACAAGAGTAAAATTAATATTATTATTATTATTTTTTTTTTCTATGTGTAATTTTAAATAAGCTAAGCGCGAGGCCTGGTGCCCGGGCACACCTCACCCTCTTCTTCAAACCGACTCTGCTAACCAATAATATTATATCAATACTTTTATTGTTTGAATCTAGTAATAAACTATGATGAGAACCTTCCTGTCACTTAAATAACTAGATTCTCTTTCTCACAATGGAATAAGCTCATTCTCCCACCTTCACTTTGGACCTACCCTTCTTTCTCCCTCTTTTAAATCATTTCTGAATAACTTCTCTCACTATACTTTTACTCACGCTTCAACCAATTTGCGATTTCAACCACATCCTTTTCGACTGTACCGCCTTGCCGGCTGAACGCCTACATCAGTCTTTCCGGTATCATCCCTTAACATACCTCTTAACTCCCATCACATACTTACTTCGAGTTCACCTTTTGCTATCATTACAGCTGTAACATTTATTTTAAATTCTAGGCTCCTAATCCAAACTTCTCTGTAAATAATTATCGAAACTTATTGTAACATAAAGTTTTAATGTAAAATAAATAAAAAAAAAAAAACTTTTTTCTTTCGTATCGATGTACTATTTATACTCTATGTAAATGATAAATTAATGATTTTTTTCTCATTTGATCATAATTAAAAAAATATTGTGAATGAGAATGATTTACAGCACTGATGGTTGTTTTTTACGATTTATATACATTTTTATTATTAATAAAATACAGCAGTATGTGGTTTTACCATATACTATTCTAAATAAATAAGAAAATTTTAAATTATATATTGTAAATTGTTTTGGTATTAACATATTAAATATTAAATCATGTACACTATTATACATTTAATTGCCTTTGGTAGAAGTTATAATTACTTTTCATTTATTAAAATAATTTTATACTAGTAAACATGGCTCAAAAAAATGAAGCTACAAAAAACTGTCAAAAAATTATATCAGATTCGGTAAAGAAATTACATTATTATACATTTATCTTAAATGAAAATATTGCACGTGACTAAAATTTAAAATAGTTTCAATCTCGCTCGTTATAGATTTAACACGTTTTCAACAAATTATGGTAAAACAATTTCATTTTAAAGGCGAATAATGAATCAAAAATAGTAAGTAAATATGAAAACGGTTGCTTCCAATTTTTTTTTTTTTTTTTTTGTGTGATAAATCTATACATATAAAAATGGAGCCAAAAATGTTTAACAATTCATCAATTGAGAACGGCTCGGCCGATTTGGCTCAATTTTTTTTTTTAATTGTTCGTAATTATCAGGACAAAGTTCTTATGTAAGAAAAATAAAAAAAATTGCACGGAAAATTAAAAACTAATATAACCGTGAAAATTGTATACCTATATAGCTAACTGCAACCTGACCATTTTTTGTGTGTGTTTTATCGATATATATAAATATATATGCCTTCCCTTGGTTATGGAATTACGTAGTTACAGTTTATCGTATAAAACAGATGCAACCATCAAAATTCCACAGTACAGTAAGTTTATTGATAATTGTTAATCATTTTTTAAAGAGTTTTGGTATGGTTTTTTTTGAAAATTCTAGCAATTAAACTTAAGTCGCAGAACTCGCAATTCTGCGAGTCAAAAATATAAAAAATCGAGTCAAACTGACGAGCAACGCGAAGCATGGAATGGAGTTGAACATAATCGATGGAATCAAAATCAACAACATAGTATTATATGTAATTTGGTACAGAGATATATTAGACCTGCCTACTGGCAGAATATAGGCTTAGTTAAAAAGTGATAGTAACCCTAAGAGGTGCTCAAGCAGATATTTCGATATTTACAATGGAAATTTTAATAATTTGTTATTTATATTTTATTTATTTTAATAACAATAATTAGTGTGAAATAAATTATTAACGAATTTAACACACAGTTTGAGACATATAAGAGGTAGAATTTTTAACGGGCTACAAAGTGCACGGGTGGTTCAGCTAGTTTAAATATAAATTATAAAACATTTTTTAAATTTAACTATTAACAAAATAAATTCATCTAGAAGTATCTTCAAACTATTATTTTATAGCTACTCAAACACATAATGCATATACATTATGCATGTATTAAATCATTAAATCATCAATTAATTAAATCATTGATAAATTTTGAACTATAATTATTGATTGACCAATCATAGAAGTTAAAATCATTATCATTATTTTTGTAAAAAATATCTGACTTCAAATTATTTTATAATAATAATTATAATTTATTTAACACACAGACCAGAAAACAATAAAACATTAGCGTTTTAAAATTCATAAATTATTTTATACTCAATCGACTGAAAATAAATGAAATTTTTATTATTATAAACACAGGTTTATCTACTATACTAAGTACATAGTAAAAATATTAAGTTTGTTGACAAAAGAATTTAATCGATTAAAAAAAAAAAAGAACCGGATGGGCCTCTGCTGTACACTTAGGGGTGAAGTGCGACTCTTCATAGGATAGGTAATTTGTTAAATTTGAATTCAATGATAGGTATCAATGTATACGAAAAACGATTCTGAAAGGAGATGATATATTTATCTAGAATATAATACAATGTTATTTATAAATATTGTAATAAGTATATTTTATTTTGAAACGAAAAATTTAGAAAAATCGAAAATTTAAATTGTCTATAAATAAGTCAAAATATGTCAAAATACTTTGAAAAATGAACCATGTGTAGAGAACGTCAATATAAAGATTTGGTGAAAATTTAAGTTGTTGCGGTTTTTCGTTTTTGAGTTAGAGCACTTTAAAAAAACCGATATCATTTGTCAGTCTAGAATATTATACATTATATTATATTTTACATGTAATTTTATGTCAATATTCGCTGTTCAAACGCTTATAAAAAAAAATTGTGCCTATGGATCTTAATAATTTTTGAATGACATTAAGAACTACTTCTGTGAAATCTTCTGTTAAATTTTCAAGTATTTTGTAAAAGCCAATTTTTTTTTATCACCGATTATAAAAATAAAATGTAAAAAATCGAATATTTTAAATGTCTATAAGTGGCTTAAAAATCAATATAATATTTTGAAAAAAATATGTCATAAAGGAAATGCCAATCTTAACAGCTGGTAAAAATTTCAAAAATCTGTGACTTATACTTTTTGAATTATAACAAATATTTAAAATCGTTTGAAAATAAATGGCTATTTTTGCAATTTCGTAAATATTTAAATTTCAAACAGTCATAACATTTTTTCCTCTAAGTCCGGAAGAAAGATTTTTGAAGAGTAGCTTATAGATAACCTAGTGTTAAAATTTTGAACCTTAAGTATGAACAGAAAACATTTTATAAATTCTTATCTACAAAATAACTTGCAAATTTTCACAATTTTTACATATTTCGTATAAATTGGAACTTTGAGCACTTATAAAAAAAAATTGTGACTTACGATTTTAGATTTTTTTTTATCAGTTAAGGAAAAACTTTTAAGAAACCGTGTATTAAATTTTCAAGATTTTCTGGCCGGCCAAAAAAATTTTATCGTTATTTAAAAAAAAAATACTTAAAAAAATTGAAAATTTCAATTGTCTATAAATAGCTTAATAAAAGTCAAAATACTTTGAAAATTTAATGGTGTATAGAGAACGCTAATCTAAACATTTGGTGAAAATCCATCACTCCGTTCAGAATCTAAAAATAAAAATAAAAAATAAAAAATAAAAAAAACACATCATTGTAAAACCAATAGATTCCATCACTCCGTTCAGAATCTAAAATGAAGAAAATAATTGGAGTATATGGTTTAGTTGTGTAAAATTAACAATAATAAATGAAAAAATTATTTAATTTGTTTTTACATTTAATTCAGCCATTAGTATCTAATTAAAATTAATTAAAGCTCAAAATGCATCATATTATATATATTTTTTACCGAAGTACCTAGAAACATAACAAAAAAAAACAAAATAAAATAAAAAATAAATACATAACAAATTATCAACTTTAATTTAATAGAAAATTATGATTTATCACATATTATGACACCTATAATTAACTTTCAATTAATTAAATACTATTTTTAACTCTTACGATTTTCTATATGCGTTTTATTTTTGTTTTTTTGTTGAAATGATAAATAATGAAATTGGACTATAAGAATTGGAATTCATTATTTATTTCCAAATATTAGCCGACAACTATTGCACTTAACATTCGTTAATAATATTAAATTATTAAATTGAATTAAAATTAATTTTTAATGTTTTAAAGATGAGAGGCAAAACAGTTTTAATATTTGTATACTTTTATTGATAGTTCCAATTATTAAAATTGACTGATAATTTATGTCACTACCATAATTTTTAACGACAGATCAAATATGTTGTACTCTATGTTAATCAACGATGTTTATTATTAATATAATGTGATTTAAATTATAATAATTAATATTTCTCGTGTTCTGCATACTCATTAACTAAAAAAAACTATTTTATAATTTTTAATTTTAATTTTTTAAAAATAAATTTTTTTAAATAAAATTGAAATACCATTAACTTAGTAAATATTTAATTACGTTATTTGATTGTTATATTATTTTTTCTTATATTATAAAAAAATAAATAAATAAAAATATTAACAACTATACTACTCGTCGTAAATAAAACATAATACGGTTTTACAATACTATTGAATTACCATTAAATTTATTAAAAATTATTTTAATGAAACTGAAAATATATAACGGTGTGTAAGTGTACGTGAGAAAGTTTTTAAATACAAGTACACAAGATATAACCTATTTGTAAAAGGAATGAAAAATAAGAAAAAGAAATACAAGAATATAAACTTAAACATGTTATCTAGCACGATATTTTGGATATATATATATATATATACACATATATGATCTGTGTCCTCCGTGTGTAAATGACCACGTGTGGCGAGAATTGTTGAAATGATAAATGTACCTACAAATTCGGAAGCTTTAAGAGGAAGAATAGGTTAAGATTCAACGTTATTGAAACGTTTCTCTACATGAACCAAGCGTAAAACAATAGAGAAATGTCTCAGTAGATGATATATTAACGCAAATATATTAAGGTTTGAGCTAATTTTGACAAAATTATAAAATCAAGATAGTAATTTAAAAAAAATAAGATGTAATAAGTATAAACTGCACAAATAATTTGCTATTGCTCAATGTAAGAATTAAATTACAATAAATTTGGGTTCAAAAGTAAGATTATTTACACATTATTTCCACGTTTTTAGGTTTACAAATATACTTAATAAAATACAATCAAGATATTTCAATGAAGTATATTAGTTATAAGCAACACATATTTTTAATTTATAAATAACAATTTAAATTTTACTGTGTGAATTTTTAGAGTTATTGTTTGGTTCACTTTAAAATTATCCAAGCTTATATGAAAAATGTAATTGAAAAAATCTCTCGATGAACTGTAACAAGTTTATTATGAATTGGAGATATTTCAAAAGTGGCAAGTATCTAATTATTAGGATCCCAGATTTTTTACATTTTCATGTTTTTCATAAAGGCTAAAGAATATTCTAAATAAAGTATTCATTTTGTAAAATGACCAATTTAAATCGCAACACTTTATAATTAAAATTTTGTCATAATTTAGGATAAAACCATTATTGTGAAACTATTGTATTTTATTAATTTCGAACATTGCAGTTCATTAAGTTTCATTCAAATTAAAACATATAATGAACATATACGAAAAGGAAGAATAATTTTGCTGCACAATATTTTTAAATAAAATTAATTCTGAAAATTCTGTAAGATTTTATTTTCATTTTACACATTATACGTTCTAAATGTTTATTTTTTTTTTTTTTTTTTGATAAAAAATAAAATTTTACTTGCATATTTAAAAACGTATTGCGATAATAATTGTATAATTTCACTCAGGTAGTTATTGCATTATTTGAGCAATGAGTCCTACTCATAACTGATAATCAAAGTGTAAACCTTACGCGTTATGAACTACACCAGGCATGTCAAACTCAAATTATCAAGCGGGCCAAATATAATGAATAGTTCAGTACGCACAAAACATTTAATGAAAAAAAAATATATTTTATTAAAACAATTTCAATTTTATTCTTTACGAAAACAGCAAGGATAGTATAAATTCAAAAAGTTAACATTTTTCATTTAAAAAAATCATATAATTATTTATAAGATATAGGAATTATTTAAATTAAAAAAATATATATATATCTATTATATTAATAATTCTTCATTGACGATATTTGACACTTCTTTTCTCCCACCAAATTTTCAATTTCGGAAGGAATTTTATTGGACGAGGCCTCTTTTTAATTTTAATTATTCAATTAAAGTAAAATACACGTAACAAAATTTAAACTCGAACATACTGTGGTTATCGAACGACTAGATTAGATGTTTAAAATGATAGAAGCACGTGTGTCGCGTACCAACGATATCAATTATTAATATATGTATCTATATATGTAACCATCAATAATAGTTATTTGATTAAAGTTTATCAGAAGATAAGACGTGTAATAATGTATATCAAATATATCATTGCCTGCGAAACTAAGATAGTTGTGACATTAAATTTATAATTTATAATTTTTTTTATTTCTTTATTTTATTTTTTCCTTTAGCCACGGGCTGCAAAAAAATTAGCAGCGGGCCGCGTGTTTGACATGCCTGAACTACACTATTTAATAAAAACGCACACCAAGTCAAGAGCAATCGAAACACTGCAAGAAGACTGTTTACATATAAATATCTTTTCATATTATGTCTGTTAACGCATATTGTATATACCCATGATCTGTTCCCAAAGCCACTGCTACCACTATCTACTGCAGTGCGAACGCAATTTGACAGTGATTAACATGCACTCTTCAGAGGTACAAACTTATCGTTTTTTTTTTCTTTTTTTATGATTTGAACATTATTATATTGTGAAACCTTGTGCGGAAAACAAAAAGGACGAAGGGATGCACACCATGATACAGGGAAACTACCCCCTTGGTAAACAAAAATATTATTACACCGGCAAGCATGATTCAAAACTTTGAACCGCCGTAATTTTTTATAAACCAACCTGACATGATAACCACGCGGGTTTCGTATGGGATTGAAAGGCGGGCATTATTTTCTTTACCGCGCAGGTATCTCGAGTGCGGTATACAACACACACACACATACCCACATACACTATACATGACAAATATAATATATATATATATATTGTATGCGTGCGTAAAAGCTGTAATATTAATAGCGTTCCATCGCAAATTTATAACGTGCTCTTTTCGGTCATCAAAAGTGTGTTTAAATGAAGAAAATAAATTTAAAGAGAAAAATAGAATATGTCGAACCCTCCGCCATAACGACCGTAACATGAAAACAAATTAATTGTATGGAGTTAATATTTTAAAATGGACGCGGCGACAAAATGATTAGACTTACGTTAAAAAGTGAATAATTAATATTTTTTTTTCTGTATGATTAAATACAACAATGTATAATCAGCGATAAGAATTACTTTATAATTAATAAAAATATGGTCATGGTGTCGTGAATTATAAATCACTATTGTATCAAACGATATTTTTACATCTAGGTATTAGTAGTAAGGGAAGTAATAATTAATAACAAAATAAAAATTAATAAAAAAACATAAAATAGAACGTTATAAATACTATATATTTTTTTACTGATCATAATAGTTTAATTAAAAATATGGATGATATTTTTGACTGTCATGTTTCAAGTTAATTTTTTTATTTCTGTAAAAATTTAGTAGAATTAAAAATAGGTATTTTAATCACACCTGAATAATCATTTAAAATATGAAATTCAACAATAGAAAGCGTAGTAGATTTTAATTTAAAATGTACAATTCATTTTTTTTTTATATATATATTTATATTATATATATATATATATATATATATATATATATATATATATATATATATATATAATATATATATATATATTTTTTTATCAAATGTAAATCATTATATTTAAATAAAATTATTCGTTTGGAAAATTTTAACTTTTAGAATATTTAACATAAACAAAGGGTAAGACTCTAAAGTCGAGTGAGATACAGGTAAGAATGAATCAATGATTACTTTATTGATCTTTTAAACTTGAAACCAATGTGCAATTGCTATCAAAAAAACGATTTTGAATGAAATAGGTTAAGTGGATCAGTTTATATTTCTAAAGATAGTTGATATAGTAGATTTATATTACTTAATAAAAATGTGTGTGGAATTTATATTATTTGAACGTTCGCAAAAAAATAAAGGAAAGTTTACCAAAATTTGGGAAAACTGAAAATAAGAAGTGCTTATAAACAGTATAAACTTCATAAAGTAATTAAAAAACTATAAAATTTCTTTGACTAAGTAACTAATATCGTTAAATGGAAATTCGTTGAAATATTTGATTTCTTATACATATTATTTTGTAGTGTTTATAAATAATTTTTGCAAATTTACATTATTTCTTTTTTAAAAATGTATGAAAACCATACAAAAATATTTCTTTCTAATTTTCAAATCTTAAGTATAAAAATTGAAGATTTAAAGAATGTATGACTATAAAATTGTAACGGATTTTCGTGATTTTTATAGTTTTGTCAACATTTAATATTTAAATTCTCATAATTTTTTATTTATTATAATTTTTCTATTTTTTAGATTCTGAACGGAGTGAAGAATGTATTGATTTTACAATGATGTGTGTTTTTTTTTTTTTTTTTTGTGTCTGTCGACACGTTTTGGGGCAGTAAAAATGCTTCGATTGTCTTATGTAGCAACTTTTCTGAAAGGAAAGTGAATCTATTTGGTACTTTGGGGGGTCAAAAGTTAAAAATTTCCAATATTTTTTAAATGCGACGGGAAAAACCATAAAAAAATTTGGGAAAAACGGGAGTTTTTACGCAAAACCAGTTTTCGACATAATCAAATTTTTTATTTTGCTATAACTCAAAAACTAATCAATGTAAATACTTGAAATTTTCACCAAATGTTTAAATTAGCGTTCTCTATACACCATTAAATTTTCAAAGTATTTTGACTTTTATTAAGCTATTTATAGACGATTGAAATTTTCAATTTTTTTAAGTATTTTTTTTTTAAATAACGATAACATTTTTTTGGCTGCCTAGAAAATCTTGAAAATTTAATACAAGGTTTCTTATAAGTTGTTCCTTAACTGATAAAAAAAAATCTAAAATCGTAAGTAACAATTTTTTTTTTATAAGTGCTCAAAGTTCCAATTTATACGAAATATGTAAAAATCACGATAATTTGCAAGTTATTTTGTAGATAAAAATTCATAAAATTTTTTCTGTTCATACTTAAGGTTCAAAATTTTAACACGAGGTTATCTATAAGCTACTCTTCAAAAATCTTTAAAAAAATTTCTACCGGAATTAGAGGAAAAAATTTTATGACTGTTTGAAATTTAAATATTTACGAAATTGCATCAAATAGCGATTTATTCTCAAACGATTTTAAATATTTTTTATAATTCAAAAAGTGTAAGTCACAGATTTTTGAAATTTCTACCAGTTGTTAAGATTGGTATTTCTTTTATGTCATATTTTTTTCAAAATATTATATTGATTTTTAAGCCACTTATAGGCATTTAAAATATTCGATTTTTTTACATTTTTTTTTTATAATCGGTGATAAAAAAAATTTGGCTCTTACAAAATACTTGAAAATTTAATAGAAGATTCCACAGAAGTAGTTCTTAATGTCATTCAAAAATTATTAAAATCCATAGGCACAATTTTTTTTTATAAGCGTTTGAACAGCGAATATTAACAAAAAAATTACATGTAAAATATAATATAATGTATAATATTCTAGACTGACAAAGATATCGGTTTTTTTTTAAAATGCTCTAACTCAAAAACAAAAAACCACAACAACTTGAAATTTTCACCAAATCTTTTTTATTGACGTTTTCTATACATGGTTAAGTTTTCAAAGTATTTTGAAATATTTTGACTTATTTTTAGACAATTTAAATTTTCGATTTTTCTAAATTTTTCGTTTTTAAACATCTATAAAATTTAATTGGCAGACCGAAAACTCTTGAAAATTTAATACAAGGTTTATAATAAGTTAAACTTATCGTAACTAAAAAATATCGGTGATCGGTTTACTCAAATTTTTTTTATAAGCCCTTAATGCTCAAATTTGTATAAAATGTGTAAAAATCACGATAATTTTCAAGTTATTTTGTAGATAAAAATTCATAAAATTTTTTCTGTTCATACTTAAGATTCAAAATTTTAACACTTGGTTTTCTATAAGCTACTCTTCAAAAATCTTTAAAAAAATTTCTACCGGACTTAGAGGAAAACATTTTATGACTGTTTTAAATTCAAATATTTACGAAATTGCATAAAATAGCGATTTATTCTCGAACGATTTTAAATATTTGTTATAATTCAAAAAGTAAATGTCGCAGAATTTTGAAATTTTTACCAGCTGTTAAGATTGGCTTTTCCTTTACGTCATATTTTTTTCAAAATATTATATTAGTTTCTAAGCCACTTATAGGCATTTAAAATATTCGATTTTTTTTTTTTATAAATCACGGCTATATGATGATATCAAAACTATATCTGTATCTTTAGCCGTGTTATCAATACACCTTTGGTGTATATATCTGTGTTGTTAACAGTGTTTCAAAACCAAACATAACCCAAAAAAATTTTATATATACTATATGTTAATATAAGGTATTATTATAATAACTACATGCATTATTTTTAAATAATTTAACTATGTCGCTGTATGCAACTGCCGACCCATCCTAATTGAAAAATATATTTATCGTTTCAAAATAAAATATACTTTTTACAATATTTATAAATAACAATGCATTATATCCTAGACAAACATATTAACTCCGTTCAGAATCGTTATTCGTATACAATGATATCTATCATTGCATTCAAATTTAACAAATCCATTGTAATAATGACCTATCTTATAAACGAGGTGCACTCCACCCCCAACTGTACAGCAGAGCGAGGCCCATCCGGTTCTTTTTTTATTATTGAAATAAAACAGTGATTTAATTATTAATTGGTGTAAAAATATTTTCGAATCTGAACCTTCACTAAAATCGATATTACTTTAAAATTTAATTCTTAAATTTAATTCATTAATATTATTGTTTCAATTCAGAATTAAAATGTAATTATAACTTCTAAGTTTATTTATTTATTTTTGTTGACATCATGATGATCAGAAAAAGTTAAACCTGTGATTAAACTTCATCAATAGTTTCCAATATTTTTATAATCATAAATCAGTCCTTCATATTGACTTTTATTTTAATTTAAAAAAATTTAAGATTTTGTATTGCAAAAAATGATATTCTCCAGTTTAACATCAGTCAGCATAACTTTTAGGTAGTATAGGATTAAACCGAAACATCCTCAGTTTCGGTAATGTACAGTATCACATTGAAAATTGTTTTTTTCCGTTTTATTTTATTCATAACACGAATTCTATTATTTTTATATTTATTTATATTAATTCTAATATTAACAATATTTATAATAAAACTTCCCAAATCATATAAAAATCCATACGTACGTCACTAAATCAATACAAATCACGTCACTACAAATTCAATATTAAATAGCAATTTTTGTTTAATAATGTGTTACACCTAGAATATTACTTAAAATTAGAAAAATTAACTAACAACTTCTGTAAATACATCTAACAATAATAAAATTTAGTATTGTTAATTTTTTTTTATATGTTGTTTTATTAGGTAATGTTTGGTTATGGTATTTTCATAATGTATCGCAGAATATAAAATATTCATATGTGTTACTGTGATAGGTGTAGATAAAGGTCAAGAAGACAAATCGAACTGCAATTTTATCTTATTATTAAAGTATTTGATTACCCAAAATTAATTTACTGAATATTCTAGACTCAAGTGATTATATATTATAATAACTGTATTAAAAACGCTTAATCTGATATTAAATACAAGGTTAAGAAAATCATATATAGAAATTCTTAAAAATAGTTCATGTTATACACACAAAATATAATTAATTATTAATAGTATCTAGACATTTGAATGCACTATGTGCTTGCATCCAATGAATTTATATAATATAAAATATAATACATTGCATATTAAAAATATATATAATATCGTACAACAAACAATATTTAGTTCTTTATGATTGAAATATCAAAAAAAAATTGAAAAAAATAAATTAAAATCTTATTAAAATTACATATTTATTTTTAATTGAATCAACAATACTGATAAATTAATCTTAAAAATTATAATTTATATTAATATTGATTTTAGTGAGGTTCCAGATTTAAAAACATTTTTTTTACATTAATAATATTAAATTGAATTTTTAATTTAATAACAATGAGTTGCCGATAGTTAATCATATCTATCTTATATCTCCACAATTCTCAAAATATATAACTACTTGAATATACCTCCTATATTTTGTGGCATAATAGGTATTTATGCAATATTTTCTTTTAGATAAAGCTACACATAGAACTATTTTTTATTATTAAATAATGCTGTTGGACAAAAAAATTTAATATATAAATAAATAAAAAAATAATTTATAAATAAAAATAAATAAATGTTTAGCCAGGAGTAATATTATATTTGTAAAGTTCAACCGGTATCGAATTAAAAATTCATTGTAAGGTATTTACTCTATAAATATATCAGGTATTTACTCTCGTCAGAATCACAATTTTATTGATTTTATATATACCTGACGATGAATTTTTTATTCGAAACCGGTCGTACTTTACTCATACTCAAGGCTTAAGGTGGGGGGATGCAAGAGGATTCAGTCTCCCTACCACTCACAGTGCTTATAAAGCGTCATTTCTCCGAAAAGTTTACTGAAATGCTCAACTGTTTGTTAAAAATAATATTTATTATATAATGGTTCATAACAAGTTGAAAAATTGGCTTTGCAATTTAATTGAAGCCACTAGATGTTAAACAGTGTTATAAAAAAAAAAAAAAACAAACAAACTCATATTGAATATAAATTATTAACTACAAAGTAATATAAACTTATAATACAATTTTTTCATTTTTTTAAAATGTATTAAAGATATATACAATCTATTATTTAAAAAAATAATTGAGTAATTTTCAAGCTTATACATTTTTACAGCACATGAATAGTTTGTAAAAAAAATTGTTCATTTACAACATTTTAGAATATACATACCTTTTTATAATTGATTACCTAGTAATTGTATGGGAATATATAGATCACGAGATAATCATGAGAATGATATACGGATTATATTCCCCCTGTTCTTTTTTGCCATTTTAAATCCTGCTCCTACTTTACAAATATAATAATACTCTAGGCTAAGTATTTATTTACTTGCCTTCATGAACCATTAGTTCATTTATTTATTTATATTATTTTACAAGTATTAACCATTTACAAATTTTTAATTCAACTTTTTGTTATTTTATTGTACTTTAATTAGTTTTTGACTTATTTTCTCGATTCTCAATTTCTCAATATATTATTCCTTTAATTTAATAGAATTAAATATTTCAAAATTAATTAAAGATATACATATAAGTTAATTGAAAAATAAAAATCATATAATTGCAACTGTATCATTAAAATCCTATTAGTAGTTACACAGTTTTCAAAATATATGTTCTATTTTATTATTATTTTCATAATGCTTTAAAATACTTGTCTTGTCCCTCAAAATTGAGTCATTTTTTGTTATATTTTTTGGATGCCATAATTAATACAAATGTTGGAGAACCGTTGTATGCAATTATAATTTATCATGTAGCACCAAAATAATAAAAAATAAATCTAGCGTATATATAAATATATATATATATATTTACAGGGTGTTACAGTGAGATCTGACACTTTTATATTACTTCTGCTGACATTCAATTTTCAAAATATTTCTATTACGCTTTATAAATTTATGTCTAATGTAGTAATTTGTTTTAGAATCTTATAAAATTATTACTATTCTATAAAAACAATAATGTTTAATTTTTTCCCTAAGAATTTCTTTCGAAACAATAATCTAATTTTTACAAAGAAAACTATAGTTTTTATTCGTTCCCCAGCCTACCATAAATAATTAGGTTACTCGTGAAATTTTTAAAATCTAATAACTAATTAATAAACGAAAAGTTGTCCAACGGAGCATATAAAAAGAACCACATACAATCAGTGAAGAGAAGGTAGGGTCAAATTTTTTTGTATCACAAAACTGTGTTGTATCGGGAAAAATGGATTAAACACTTGAACAAACATAACCGCAAATAGATGAAATCCATACAAAAATTAATAATACTAGTATTTTATAATGTAATTTTACTTGTAGAACTTTACATTTTTTTTTTTTTTTTTTTATTATGGCTTGAACTGGAAAAACAGATTATGTTTATTAATATTTATAAATAATCTTTAAAATAAATAAATATATTTTATTGGATTTATTTTTTTTAAATAAACCAAACAAGTACTGAAATTAAAATCATTAAATGTATAAAATGTATATTTTCAAAGAACATACACTTTAAAAAAAAAACATTGAAACTTGATGAAACAATTATGATTTTGTTTTAAGTTATTGTAATAAAATATACTATCAATTTTACCATCAATACATAATTGAGTTGATTATTAATTAAAAATAATTTTAATAATATATTTTCAATTATTTAAAAATTGCATAATATTATTTTATTCATACAATATAAATATGGTACCTTTACTCTATACATGTTTTGTGTTCCCAAATAAAAAATATAAGATAAAAAATACCGTATACTAAAATAATCACGTAGGTATAACAAATGTTAAAATTTATAATTTATGCACTTTAAAATGTAACTTATACTTTTTAATAAAAATATATTCTTAATATTTCCCTAGAGCAAATACAAGTGTACTGTAAATTCGTAAACATTTTTTATACTATAATTCATGTCAACAACACTTTTTAACTTGCTTTTTGATTAATTTAAAATAATTGAAATTCTATACTCCCAGTTTTTAAGGACTAAGTTACTAAATTAATGAATAACGTGTCCATATAATTTTAAATAGAAAAATCAATATGAAACAATAACTTCCTCATATTGATGAACTACGAGAGTACAGTTAACTAAACTTAAAACTAATTATAAAATTATGAAATCAAGTATGTATATTTTCTTGTGTCAACAGTTGTTTTGTGTACATTTTATTTCGTATTTATAACTTCCAAACCCTAACTATTTTATTAACATTCAAATCTTAATTTTATAATTTTAAAAATATCTTATCATTTTCATATTTATTCGCATTATTTAAATAATTATTTTCATGACATTTTTGCAATTTTATACAATTTAAATATGATAAATGGATCGAAATATATGAAGATCAATTAAATTTTTGCATATTTTCCAATAGTGTTCTCATTTGGGTAGAGTTATCAATATCTGCTCATTGATTATCATATAATCCATTCATTTCACTTCATCCAATATCGATGAAATATAGTATAATACAATTATCTTATAGTTAAAAGTGATTATCTAAAATCAAATTTAAATTGAATGTAAAATATGATTTTTCTAACAAAAGTATGAGAAAAGTATTTGAAAAAAAAAACGGACTCACTCATTTTGTTAAAGAAGAATTTATATTTATTCATTTTTCATTAGTATATTACATAACTTCACTAATAAAACATTTTTTAAATAAATTAATTGATGATACAGTGCTTATATACGATTTAAATGGTGAAAGTGTTGTTAATATTTGCACAAAGAAATTAAATATGTCGGTGTAAAAATAAATGAAATATAAATATAAATATACTGATACGTTTAAAATATAATTGTAAGTTTTACACTATAAAACTGAGTGAATATGTAAAATATAATGTTTATTTACTTTATTCTGAAAAACTAAACATAAATTATTATTTAAAGTAAATATTATTTTTAAATGTAATTAATAATATTAAAAATACTGTAAATATTCAGTTCGTACACCAATTATATTAAACAGGTATTTCATAAACTCAAAACAGTCTTAATTATAAACTGTAAAAATTACATTTAAACGACACAATATTATCAATACTGTATTAACAATACATAGTCTATTACATTTTGTATGATAAAGGGCATTCCCAGGTAATCATAGTGACACTAAATATAGTATATACCTATACTTATATTTGTTATACAGAACACGTAATATTGATAAAAATTTCTGAAAGAAA